>VXAA01001032.1:911251-941222 GCA_013399115.1 Anseranas semipalmata
CCTCAAGGAAATGACAGATAAAGTTATTCAGGACTGCAGCTTGCTCATAGAACTTCTTGGCTTCTGCGTTCTGCTATTCCCACTCACCAGGACTCAAGATACCAACACTTGTTCAGAGTGAGTGGAAGTTGGTGATCATAAACTGGTGTGTATGTAGCTCTGCTTAGTTTGTACTGATAAAAATGTCTCCCAGTAGCTGACCCCTGTGCATTCCATTTTTATGTAAAATTGAAGAAAAGTTGTGTATGTTCTTTCTTGGTGCAAACGGTTCAATCAAGTCTGGTAGCTGCTTTTAATATAGAAATGACTGAGAGTAAAATCTGTGTTTGGTTTCTGAGGTAGAAAAGGAAGAGCTCCAATGAGACATTTCATAAGAAAAATAGTTTTGGGGCAAATCTTTGGCAAGTGCTCTTTTCCGTGTAACTTCAGATGCAGTAGGGCTACTCATAGGCTTTTTTCCCCCCTACTTATTAAAAAGATCAAATAGGTCTAAAGAAAAGCAGTTTGATTTTATTTTATTTTTTTTCCCATTACTTACACTGCCTGCAGTGAAAGATCAGGTGAAGGAACAGATGTTATTAACAAATAACATTGGCCAATTGTTTCACACATGTTGAAGGAAGAAATATGAGTCAGATGAAACTTGTATAGAAAATCTGCATTTTTTTATCCAAAAGGAAATCATCTTGACTGAGCTTTTAATTGCCACTACATCATATTAGTTAGTACACTGATGTCTGTTGGAACCTGACAATGTAGTTACAGGACTTGAAGTTAAACCAGGGAGCAGAGAAATTGTTTGAGCTAAAGGATAATTTTGTGCAGGGAGGGTGTCAAGCTCTCTTCAATCACTTTGCAAAATTTCACAATGTTAAAACAGTAACTTCAGAGTTGATACAAATAAACCCAGTGTGTTTGTATGAAGTCTCTTTTAGAACTTGGTGTTTTAGGTCTTGATTTTTTAAAGATCTTTGTACATTAGATAAAATGACTATTGAGAAGGAAAAAAAAGGATAAAGGATAACTTGAATCTTTGAATTACATCTTTGAAATAAGGAAAGTGTGTACAAACTCAAATTTTCTCTAAAATGAAAAGGAGCTAGGCATTTAAGAGCCTTGTCAGTTTGACTTTTATTAGTGTCTTGGGGAGATGATGTGAAACATGGTCTCTGGTAAAGGCACTGTAGGCATAACTTTACTACCAGCTCAGAAGTTATTGCCAGCTATGGATGGTATTGATGAGGATGTTGAGTAAATCTGAGGTTGGACCATATTGCCTCCTGGAAGCTAAAACAACCTTAGTTTTCTGTTCAGAGCTGGGGAAGGTATTTTTTCTATGGAAGTGACCAAATCTCTTGAACTTTTAGATTTTAACCAAGATGGTTAAGTAAAAGTGTTTGTTTTATCTCACCTCAGAGGTACTTTGTAGCAGTTATATAAATAATTATATTTGAAACTGAAGTTCTTAGCCTTATTGCGAGCTGGTTCAAACTTCCATACTCGGGTGTGTTTAATCAGCTGAAGATGACTTTATCTTATAAACAGGAAATACCCTTAAATCACTTTACGCTCACGCCACTTCTAAGGCTGGAACCACGCTGGCACCCAGGCTTTGGCAGCGCCTTTCTCAGATCATTTTGGGTCCTCCTCCTGTCTTTGCAGTAGAAAGAAATCGCCAACAAATATTTTTCTGTACAGATCTGCCTCTCAATATCTTGTTGCTCTTTTAGCACGTTGAGATTCCCCGTGGTGTATCTTAGCTTTGTCTCCGGAAGGCAGGAGAGTTGCCTTGTTTTTCTGGTGAAACCAGTTCGTGTTTATTTACCCGGGCAGCTGATCTTGACAAAAGAACTGTGGGCCATCTAAAGTGCCACCACCCAGGTAGGTGTACAAAGACAAGTGCTTAATAGCAGTGAGTGGCTGTGGCTGGTAAAATGGCTGTAAATATGGCCCTATTGTATTCAGTTGTCTTTTCCTTTAGGCGTTCAGTTTTAAATCTGATTATATGAGTGACTAAAATGCTTTGAAATCTATTTTTCTTTTTCTTTTTCTTTTTCTTTCTTTTCCTCCTCTCAGCTCCCTCAGTAGGGCTGTACTAGGAGAGGGATTTCTCTTCCCTGTGAGTCATTAGCTGCATCTTCAGCCAAATGCCCAAGGGGATCTACTCACTCACGGCCCAGCCTCCTACACCTCGCAGTGGATGTAGCAGTCACCTGCCTCTTCTCCTGTAAGGCTTTGAAACCTTCCGTGTATTGCGATAGCTTTTTGGACAGAGCGTTGCAGCTGTGGATGCATGGGTGATGCCGTGCAGCAAAGAGGGGGCCCCGCAGCCCCTCCACGCTTCAGTGGCTTGCAGGCAGCGCTGGGTGATGCTTGTAAGCAGCACGTTGTTGCCTCCGTAGTCGGTCGTGCTTCCAGAATGTCCCCCTAACACAAATGGTAGTCAAAGCCTGACTTCGTGTTGCTATTCACAGAAATGCAGCAGACAGGTCCCAGATGAGACAAATGAGAAGGCACGGAGAGCACAAAGAAAACAGAGTACTCGTGTGCTACTGTTCCCCTTTGAGAGCAGGCAGAGAGGTCTGACAGGCATGCAGAGCCCTGTGTCCTCCAAGCAACTGCTCAGTGCTTGTGAAGCACTGAGCTCTGGGCAGCAGTGTACTTATTTTGGCAGCTTGGCCCTGCATGAAGCATGCCCCAGTCTTCCTCTGGAGCTCAGGCTGAGGAGGTGACTTAGCAAGGGCTTGAAGACTTGGAAAGCAGGCAGCGGCCGCGTGTTGTGCACCGAGTTAAATGGTGTAGGCGTACTCTACCCTTAAGACTTGTGTGCAGTCGGTGCTGGGGCTGTAGCCTTTGGTGACGCAGAGAGGAGGAGCGCTGGGGACCAAGTGCTCCTTTCAGAGCTGGTGTTTCCCTGGTGATGGTAGTTTCCTCTGCTGTCCCCTTCGGGACTTCGTGCACTTGAAGTGACCTGTGCTACTTCAGTCTGCCTCCACCAATCTGTTTAGCTAATGGTCAATTTAGGTTGGAGCTCCTCCCCAGTCCCCTTAATTTTTATTTGACTACTTTGTGCAGCATTTGTGTGCTAGTTCTGCAAGACCAGTGTGTTTCCGTGCTGGTGTGCAAGCAGAGGCTGGCAGAAAGCTAGCTAGTGCTGCTGGAAGGTGTCCAGCGCTGGCTCTGAATGAGTGGGTGAGGAGAGGGGAGCTGCAGAGACTGCCTGAGTGGTGGCCAGGGACTTGCGTGGACTGGAACAGACTGCAGCCAGCTAGAGGAGGAGGTATGTGTAGGCTGTGCGCGTCTTCTGTCTTTACATTAGCTTCATGCCTCAGTTGGTTTTATTTCTGAAATTGAGCATATGCTTTGCTCCTCACTGTACATGTCAAACTTGAGATTTTTTTTTTTTTGCATCCAAATCAGAGTTGTTACGAAAGTACGTTGGCTTAGGAAAGTTCATCACCATTTAGAAATGGTTTAGAACACTTGCAAAAAGAAAGTACTAAATACTGCAAAACAATTGCTTCAGAATAAGCAGAGGATATTTTCAATCAAAACATATTTTCAGAGACGTTTATAATGCTCCTTATGATAAGAGGCTTTCTTATCATTGATAAGAAGGCATTTTCAGCTGTAATGTGTTCCCAGCAGGCTTAGTTTTTGCGTGCTTGAAGTGTTTCCTTTTGTGTTTGCAAGATGCATTATTCGTTAGGTGCTGTTCCCTCTGGATAGAGGGTACTCATGAAGACTATCCTGAGCTGTGGTCTGGTGATGTGTATAGTTGAATCACACCTCCACTGAGTGGAGAATAGAGCCCCGTGAGGTTAGATACAGACCTTGTTGGAACAGCTTCAGCTGAGTCCTCTGTCACTGAAATGTAGTGGCTTGTGAAATTGAGCTGATTCTGGTGGGGTCCTGAAGGAGAAACTTCGGAGGTCTTCACATGTTCTAAACTGAAACGTTTTATTTCATATTTCTTCCTATTCTTTCCTATTTTTTTTTTCCTAAAGAAAATTAAGCTGCACAGCCAACTAAAGATTAAAGTTCTGTGAAGAACTTTGGAACTGTGAAGACCCTTTATGTCTTTCATCTTTTGAACATCAAATCTTTTGAGTTTCCTTTCTGCTTGAGTGGGAAGCCAAATTCCAATTTTTTTCACAAAAATGGTACTCATGCCATATTCCTAATTGTATAGCCTGGTGTTAGCAGCATAGTTCCCGGTATTTCATATAATGCTAATTTTTCTTGTCTGTCAGAGTTGTGATTGTGACGACTTTGGTTGAGGATCGGAGGCTGTTTTCCAAGCTGTGCTCCCGCGTGATTTGATATTTATACTTGTATAGGCACCGCTCGAGTATGAAACATTCTGTCCTGCTCTCGGGAGGAGAAGCTGGCTGGTGAAGTGCAGGAGACGATCGGGCCTCTGTGAGCAGGATTCCAGGCCAGCCGTGTCCGTGTCGCACCACATGGTAACCAGTTGAGATACAGCCTTTCTGATCAGTGGTTGAACAGAGCTGCTTTTCTGAAAGTAAAATTTTATCATGCATCAGGTCAACAAGGGCTTGATGAGGCTGATGTCTGCAATGGAGCTGGTGAGGGCTGGACTGCTGTTGTAGTGGTGCAAGTGGGAAAGTGGATGAACAGATGAGGCTGGGGAACATGTGACACTGCTTCTGAAGTCCTTGACCCACCAGTCTTTAGTCCCCCTCTATAAGTACCTAATTCAGTCAGTTTCATAACACTGGGTTTTTCAAATACTTTTTAAGAGTGCTTCCAATATTTCAGAAGCTCTCCATAATTAAATATCTGAGAACTTTCTTGCTAAATGGATTTTTGGAAGATACTTGTGTTAGATGGAGGAAATTAATGGCCTGTCTTACACTTTTACTGTGCCTGTCCATACATCTGTAGGAACTACTTAATACTAACACTCACTTCAGGGGGACTAGGTACTGCCTTTAGCCTTACTTGTGGTATCTTACAGTATTTTTTATTATTATTTTAAATCTGTAACTTGAGTATTTGCCCATGACCTCTTTTAATATCCCTTCCTTGAAATTTTACATGCTGTATTTCCGACAGAAGAAAGGCACAGCTGCACTAAAATTCTTACTAGATGCCGCTCTGCCTGTACACAGATGCTTCCGAAGGACAAAGTTGCCAGTGGTTTGTTCTCTGCTCGCTCACTAAGAAATGTTAAAATCCATTTCTCCTTCAGCCCATGCAAGTAAGAGGGGGGCTGGGCCACGGAAGGGGACATAATGACCCCGGTGCGCAGCCCTGTGCCTGCCAGTGGGCCATGGGAAGAGTGCCCCGTGCTTAGGGGACTCCCCTCTCCAGAGAAGTTAAGGGTGAGTGAAGAAGAGCATAAAATGAATGTAAGTAAAATAGCCTTGGCTCCTTAAATGCTTTCCCCCTCCCACTGTGGCTGTGAGCTTGTTTCCATTTACTTGAGAGCATGGGAGCTCTTGGAGAGCGGGTTCCTGCAGATTCCAATGGCTGAGCTGACCCTAGCAACAATTGCTTGCTTTTCTTTCATTTTTTTATTTGACATGAATCGTATGACCTATTAACTACAACTGTGTGGACAATTAGGTAAGATCAAATAGCTCCTTATTTAAAACAAAACAGTGGATGCTGTACACAGCCAGCCCTAAAGTGCACAGTGTACTGTACACACCACAGTAAGTCACCTGAAGTGAGGAGGTATCTTGTGACTCGTTCTTTCCCTGTGCTAGTTTAATGTTTTTATTCTTTAAGAGAAGGGATAGTAAGTTACTGCTAGTAAAGCTTAAGAGTAGTCAATAATTGGAGTTATTTCTAACCCAAAATTTCTCCCGTTCTTTTAAGAATGGTTAGCAAAAATAAATTGCTGTAAAAGGGTGGATCCATACTGTTTGCTCACGATAGGGTTAACATAAAACTGGTCTGACATATTCAAAATACAGCTTCACATTTGTTTTCAGAAGAAATAGCAAACCGTGTCCTAGAATCTTGAAAAGATAAGGAGACTGGTAGTCACGTGAACATGAGTTTTCACTGTGTTTCTGTGCCTAAAAGCAAATATGAGTCCTGGATTTGTGTGTTTGCAGTGACTCCTGCAATGTTATGTCTCTCTCTGGAGCTCACAGCTGAAGAACCACACTGAAAATAGGAAGGGGTTCAGAAGAGCCTTGACAATAAGTCTGAAAAAAATCTTCTTGCTAATAGACTTGAGAAACTTAATGCCTTCTAAAAGAAGACGGGGGTAACTTGCTCACAATCTGAAAATAGGTAACAGGGTGAAAATAACATTAATCAACAGACAGCTAGAACAAGTATCCATAGCTAGTATAGATTCTCCATCAGTGGTGACTTTTAAATCAAGAAGATAAAATATGTTTTTTATATATGTGTGTGTGTGTATATATATATGTGTGTGTGTGTGTATATATATATATTTCTTTTCCAAGGGGGAATTTGGTCATCACAGCTCTGGTTTTAAAGCAGGAGTTAAATCACGGCATTGATGTGGCTTGTGCATTATAGGTTAGATTGAATGGTTCGAATGGAAGTTTCCGGGCTGAAGAAATGACTGCAGTGGGATCAGTGTTTCAGTGATGAAATGGCTTGTCAGACTTGACACACTGTACAGGTAGCCTCAGCAGGGGGACCACCATCTCAATGTGCTGTGGGAGTTGTTCTATGTTTATAGAACAAGTTTGCCTCTATCTGCTTTGGAGTAAGTGTTTAGGTTGGACTGGATGATCTTAGAGGTCTTTTCCAACCGAAGTGATTCTGTGAAGTCTTCAGTTTGCTTGCCTTGTACTGCTAAATGAGACTTTTGTTCAGGGCTGTTAACCCAGCTCTCTCATAGCCTAATGAGGCTTTAGACTTGCTGAAAGTGGGGTGTTGGCTTTTTTTTATATATATTTCTGCCTGTGCAGATAAGTTTCAAGAATAGTTTTGTTCTAAAGCAGTCTTTTTGTATAAAATCAAACTCTTCTTTGACTGTGTGTTCTTCTGAAGACTTTTTTTTGTCTTGATGCTAAGCAGGATTTTAGATATATTTGAAGAGGGGAAAACAATCCATTCTTCATTAGAAATGCACCAACTTTCCCAAGGGTAATTAATGTTTATTTTAATGTGCAAGGGTAGGATTAAAAAGTAATTTGTCTTCAACCATGTCTAGAAACTTAATTGGAAAGTACAGGCCAAGTTCTTCTGTATTTGAGGAATAGCACATCAGGTGGTCTTTATTAAGAGGGGTGGAGGGCATGGATCTCCTTACTTGTGGACTGAGGAGCAAAAGCAGTAGTCTCATTGACTGTGTTTTGATTCTTAAGTAAGCTTCTGAGCAGAAAAGGAGTAAGTCCGGCAGCTTGTTCATAGGCTTGTTTGAATCTGGGACCCCAAGCTTATAGTTGTAACTGATACCAAGACTGTGAAGCTCAGTGGGAGGCTTTTGTGGATCTCTTGAAATCAGGTGACATCCAAGTTGTATTACTCTTAGAGGTCATCTTACCTGTGCTCTCAGTTGTTTGTATTTATTTCTGCATGTCAAAAATACAGAATGCAAATTGTCACGTGGCGTGTGGTTTTGTGGTGTCTCAAAACGAGGGCAAAACACTAACAGAGCAAATGCAAAATTAACTGTCATTAGCAAACTTTAAAGATGTGCACACAGTTCTGCTAAGGTTGATTGACTATTTGCATGCTTAGTTATATGTACAATCAAATAATTTCTGAACGATTAGCATTTTTGTTGTACCCTTGGGAGAAAGTGTAGCTTAATTTTCCTCCACGGTTTGCTAAGTGGCTCAAATTGTTTGCAATGTCCACACTTTGAAGATGTAAATGTGAAAGGAAGCTTCAAGGCTTTAACAGGTTTTGATCATAAAATAACTCAGGTTAGTGATGTTTAAATTGACATTATTTCTGAAACTTGACTATATAGTTGGACTCCGGTCCATTTCTAAACAAGGTATGACAATCTCTTGGTTCAGTGTCTTCAAGTAGTATCTGATTCTTATGTAAATGTCTTTAAAATTATCTGGACAGTGCTGAAGAGGTTTTTCTGCTTATGTTTTATAGATGTCTGGTGTATTTTGTGGCCTTAGATAAGGAATGCTAATATGTTGTTGACTGGACTTAATGGTTTGGTTCATGATTAAATATAGCATGCCCATAAATGCCTAAGATTACCCTGAGGCAACATGTTTGCCTGATGACTTATAAGTAAGCTTAGAAATATGCATGTGTTTAAAAACTGCTGTTTTCATCTGTTAAGCTCCATAGTGCAGCCCATCTCATGCATTTCTTCTTGTAATAGTCGATGGTAAGTTTTATAACCTAGAGGTGGCAACCGAAATACTGCCAAGTATTGGATACTATAACCGTGATATGAGAGAGATTGTATTCATAGAAATTGAAATGTCTTATTTCCTTCATTTGAAGGAAATTGATGTTGCCAGTAGTGTTAAAATTGTCCTTGTTGTTTCCAGAGTCCATTGACTGATGTCTTAATCACCAAGCCACATACTGAGTGCATAATAATTACAGATCTAAGAGAGCTCGTCTTCATACAAAATAAGGAAAAGATAAGGTTAAAAAGCTTCAATGTGCTCATTTTTCTTCTGCTGATTAGATAAGGATTCAAAGCAGGCCCTTCATAAATATTCTAAGAGCTTCATAGATATCTACTATTAATAAGAGCATTTCTTACTGCCTGTTTGACAATCATGTGACAAAGAACACTTAAATGCCAGCATGGGATTCTCGGACAAGCTATAGCAGGTTTTATGCTCTAGAGAAACTTTTTTTCTACGTACAACTCAAGATATGTTGAGTTTTGATTCTTGGAGCTGTTGAACTGGCTGATTCAGGCACTAGTATAAAAGCGTCTGTGATTCTGTAATGCTCCTGTTCTTTCTTCCTGATTCCTTTTTGTCTTATAACCACAGAAATGCTCAGCTTCAGTATAGCTCTTGTCTCTTGTATACAGTGTGTTTTGGGAAAGTGCTTCTTTCTCCTTAAAAGCATGACTCCATACATCAGACTGGAAGATGGTCAACTTTTTGTGCTTTGTTCCCCTGGCAGGCCAGTTCTTCTGTCCCCCTTGTATTTCAGCACTGTTACCACAGGCTCGGCTTTCAGTCAGTTAAGGCATGACTGTGTAACCTGTAGGGTCTCTGCAACTAAAGGTGGAAACTTCACAGGTCTTAAGTTAGCTTTTAATTCTTCCCCATGTCTTTTTTCCAGAGTAATTGGGAACAGCTCTGTTTATTGGAAGTGATGCAGTCATTGGATGCCTGTTTCAAATGATCGACTAAGAGCATGCTTTTCATGGTACAGTGTGGCAAGGCCATGAAACCATAGCCCACAACATGCTCTCCAAGAATGTAACTTTCATAATCTTAGAAATAGCTGAAATACAACTGTGGAAGCATACAGTTTAGAGGACATGTCTAACATTGCCCTGTTTGTTGCACCTAAAACTTTTATACTTACTTTTCTCAGAAGGGGAGGGAAGGACCTATTCTCTCTCCTTCCCTTGCTGCCTTTTACATTGCAATGCTCAGAATATTAGTGGAAAGCGAGTGTGTGCTCACCAGTGGCCAGGCATGGAAGCTTTCTGTTACTGGCGGTAATAGAAGGTAACATTTAGGAACTTGTCATCTTCTTAAAGCTGAACTGAGTCAGAGGGACTTTGCCCTCACTGTGTTATATTCACTTAAACACCTGGCCTTGAAGTAGCACTTACGTGCTCTCGTGGCTAAAGAGCTGCATTCTTAAGTGTGGGTAGATGAGAGACCATCATAAAACGCTTGTGTGTGGGGAACTTTTGAACCGTGAGACATAGGAATCTCTCCTGGGGGAAATGGCACTACTGGGACTAGTTTATTAAAAGATCTTCAAGCTGAAGATCTGGCTTTGTTCTGTAGTTGTTTTGAAAACAACCACAGACATATTTAAATAGTACTGACCAACTAATGTGCTGCAGGAGCATGCCAAAACTGGGTGTTTTTTAAGTAAACATGCTGGAGGGTCATATGGTCAAAAGTGGTTCTTTTGCCTCCTTCCTTCTTCCCCCACCCTAGAAGTAAATAGCCACTGGTCTCATGATAGAAATGGGTTTATGATGTGTGTCAAGTTTTGGAACAATACAGGTGCTCAAAGAGACAATGGCAGCCATATGCTGTTAAGATCTTTAGAAAGGTGTTAAAGAAAACAAACCAACAACAAAAAAGCCCCAAAGAATCCAGGCTGTAAAAGAGGCTTTTACAGTGCATCTATACCTGGTTTTGGTCCCACCTGAAAGTGGCTTATTCCCGTTTTAGCTGTAATTTGGCTGAGTCATTGACTTGTACAGTATTTCATTAGGAAGGTCCTTAAACTAGATGGCCAACATCTGTTAGGAAAAAGTGAGACCTTGTAACTACTGCAAAATGAAAAATAGGGCTTTTAGAGCAGAATTGTTTCTGGAGAACATGCTGATCTTCATTTGGATGGAAGCAGAGGCGTTCATTTATAAGAACGAGGAGTTAGTCTATCAAGATTAATCTTCTCTGCTCTGAGTTTACCACCCAATTTTAATCTTAAATGAGCCCTAGGTTGTGATCTCTTTAGATATGGGGTGAAACATAGAACAAGTCAGGAGATCAAGAGGTGATGGTGGTGCTGCTATTTGTGTTTACAGGAGGAAACTTTGGCCTTTATTCCTACAGGCCTAATTATAGTAACTGGCAAAAATCCTCTCCATAGTAACATTCTTCCTCAGTGGCACTCCAATTAGAAATTGGTGTTCTAGGTGGTGTTCTCTTGTTCAGCTGGTGGCCTGTGTGAGGACCCGATCTACTGTGTCACCTCCTGTGCCATGGCCTTGCTGCCTCTTCATCAAGTCTGTACTAGACGAGACTGAGCTCTGCGAGGGGCTGTCGTGTGCTTGTGAGTGGAGCAGGTTGCTGTCATGCAATTGTAATGCCTCGTAATTAGCATCTGGCCTGACACGGGGAACAGTTTGGGCCATCTTATCCTAAATGCTGGGAGTGCACTCTTGCATAACAGAGCATAATGTTACAGTGACAATCGCATTTAGATACCGCCTATTCTTTATTGCTCTTTTGATGTGCATTTGCTCTTCAAGATAAAGTTACAGATCTAGCATGAAGACAGTTGATGGCTGAAAATAAATCTGTTTGCTTAACCTTTTACTGCTCTTTGTTGCAGCTCTCAAGTTCCACTTACAAATATAGGAGCGAGGAATTCAAGAGACAGTTTTCTCATCTGCCAGATTCAGAGAGACTCATAGTAGGTAAGACATAATCACACCAAAACTGGTTGTCTTTATGGCTGATAATTCCAGACTGCAGCAGTGCCAAGGCTTTTCTTAATAGCATGTTCTAACTGTAGCTGAGAACTTCCTGTTCTCTTGTCTCTGAACTACCAGCACATACCTGTGGGGAAAATCAGGTCCAAACTCCTCTTCTGTACTGCCTGCTTTGTCAGAAAGACAGACTCCTTTTTGGGGTTGAGAAGTGAAGGAGAGGATACAGAATCCTCTGGTTCATCTGTGTATTGGATGAGAGCTTCTTAATGTCTTTTTCTGCTGCTACTTTTTAGTGGGTGACAAAACACCTGCTGAAAATGGTGAAGATGTGACTGTCTGACAGCTGTTAGCTGACAAGCTGGAAAGAAAGCTTAGCCTGCAGCGTCAGGGTGAGTGCTTAGCACCTAAGTTCAACATACTTGCGTTGACTTGTGCAATGCAAATGTGAGAGGAATGGAGGTAGAGTTAAATCCTAAGAGCACTGGACTTATTTTATGTTCTTTCCAGTGTGGATAACCAACTTGCTACCTCTTGCAGCATCATAACTATTCATTTCCTATCCTATGAGTGTGTGAAGAGTCCTCTGTTTCTCTTTGAAGAGGCAACTAGTTATGGTTGAGTCAGTTGCCACAGATGTTGGGGGAGAAGGTAAGGATTCCATAGTTGTGATGGCTTGGCTTGGGAATACAAAGGTACAGGATGTTGCTTCAGTGACCCTGTGACCTAATTCAGTAGGTGATCATCCACAGCAGATAGCTTTTTCCCTTGCTCTCTGGGAATATGCCTAGACCATTACCCTTGACACCTTGTTTGATGGGGTTTCTGGGACTAAGAGTGATGTAGTGGGTGCTTGTAATTTTAAGACTCTTTTCAAAGATAAATGCTAACTATGTGGTACGAGGACATAAAAATCAGTACTTAAAAGGAAAATAATGGCAGATCATTGGAAAACACAAACCAGTCTTCATTTTATCCTGCCTTCTAATGCTGTGAACTTGGATGGATTCCTCAACATGGTATATTGAGGACAGATGAAAACCTTTTCTGCCACACACTGTTCTGTGCAGATGTAGTTACTGCTTAGGCTAGTGCTGAGCATGAAGTAACCTATCTGATGCTGTGCTGTGCAAAACTGTCAGTCATGGGTTGGTTGATGGCATACTAGTCTGTGAAAAAAGTCTCTGCTCATACCAGGTTAGCTTATCCATAGGCTGTGTCAGCAATGTGCACTTGCTGCTATGAAGGCTAGCAGTATTCTTGGCTGCATTAGGCGAAGTATTGTCAGCAGGTCAAGGGAGGTGATCCGTCTCCTCTACTCAGCATTGCTGAGGCTGCACCTGGAGCACTGTGTCCAGTTCTGGGCTGTACAGAACAAGAGAGACATGGACATACTGGAAAGAGTCTAATGGAGGGCTACCAAGATGATTGAGGGACTGGAACATCTCTTCTATGAGGAAAGGCTGAGAGAGCTGGGACTGTTCAGCCTGGAGAAGAGGAGGCTCAGGGGGGATCTTTACCAATGTGTATAAATACCTGAAGGGAGGGTGGAAAGAGGATGGAGCCAGGCTCTTTTCAGTTGTGCCCAGTGATGGGACAAGAGGCAGTACGTACAAACTGTAACACAGGAGGTTCCATCTAAACATCAGGAAGCACTTCTTTACTGTGACGGTGATGGAGCACTGGCACAGGTTGCGCAGAAAGGTTGTGGAGTCTCCCTCCTTGGAGATCTTCAAAAGTTGCATGGACATGCCAGCTGATCCTGGGCAGCCTGTTTTAGGTGGTCCTGTTTGAGCAGGGATGGTTGGACCAGATGACCGCCAGAGGTCCCTTCCCACCTCACCCATTCTGTGGTTCAGATGACATGGCTGTGAGAACAGAAGTGCAGCTCAACTTGAAGAGCAGAAGTGGTGAGAAGTGCATAGGGGTGTGGGGGAAGCAAGGCAAGTGGCAGAGAATTTCAGACTATGGTGCATAGCTTCTTGCCACTGAGATGTTCCTTTTGAACTCTGACCATCTGTTTTGCTCCGCTGCAAAATCCAAAGAAGGCAAGTGTAAAACCCTACCTCCTTGGCCTGCAGTGATGCATCTTACTCCCTCTTTTATTACTTGCCTTGCAGGTAAGTCTAGCTGTGCTGCCTGAGTATTGAATAACAAATGCACTGTCTAAGAATGGGGCATTGTTTTTATACAAAAGTGGCACTGTGACTATTTTCAAAGTTCATTTCTCATCTTATGTAACCGTCAAGGCAGCGAATATTGAGAGGTTGTCAGTATATGCTTGTAGCATGCCAAGTTCCTTCCAGGTTAATGAAAGAGAAATTGGAGCTTTCAGCTGCACAGAAACAGTTACATCCCTGCATCCTCTTGCAGCCTTAGAAGGAGGCAGTTATCCTCTGAAATGCCTTCCACATTTTTAAAATAGTTAAATACAGAAGTAAGATAAAAGAAAAGGATATTACTTCAAAGCTTTGGTTTGATATTTCTCATTGCATAGGACTGGTTTAAAAGCAGTGGAGCAAAATCTGAAGCGCAGTTTCAGTGAACAGACCGCCTAGGACTTGAAGAATGATTTAGTAATGGGTTAATCTCAACAATGTAGCATCTGTTCCATCAGAAACAAATTCATTGCTTTGTATAATTTTTTGTTTTTACCCTCATAAAAATCCGTACTCCTTTGGAAAGACTCTTTGCATCTTCCAAGTAAAGAACTGTTCCTTCGCTTGATGCAGAGGAACTTATCACAGGCTTTACAATGCTCAAAGAAGCAATTACTTGCTGCAGTTCATCAAAAGAACTGCAACTGCTCCTGTTCTTAACTTAGCTGTTAAAAAACAACAACAACAAAACTATTCCACTGTAATGAGCACCACATACAAAGATTATATGAAATCTTTATTATAATGACAGAGAAATGACTTAGACTTCCAAAATGGAAGTTTAAAGGAGTGTCGCTAACTTTAATTTGTCTGAAAATATTGTTTACAGGCAGCATCTTAAGTTACTCGATCTGATAACTTAGAAGGAAAAATGCTAATCTCTCCCTTTGTTTTGACATTACCTTTTGTAGGTTGGTCATGGTCTTGCTTGTCACTTGCACAACATTCACAGGGGAATCCTTTTGTGCTAGATCTGTAAGAAGAGAGGAGGGGTATTTTCTTTTTTATAGATGTTGTTCCTAGTATGGGTACCTGGCTAGTATGTGGAGGAGGAAGAAGGAGTAGGATGGCCCCATAATGCTAGGCAATACTTAAAGTCTGAAACAGTCTCCATCCTCCAAACTAGAAATTGGATGCAACCTTTTTTAGCATTGGTTTTCTAAAGTCCTTAACCTCAAACTCCTATTGCCTTTGCCTCCCCACCCCTCCCGCATTTTGGTATCTGACTTTTCTTAAATTTTAAACATGCACTTAAAACTTATTCATTTGTATTTATTCCAGTTTGTGTAATTATGTTTGGAGTTATGTCTCCAAGGGCTTGTATACGTGCCTCATGCTTGTTGCAAGAAACTTTATTTTCACTTGATTATTTGAGGGAGAAACCCAAGAGAATTTTTAAAATTGCAGTAAAAGCTCCTGCAAATGCAGATTTACTATGAAGTTGGGATGGTGAGGGACTTCTGAACCTCTTGCAGTTTGGACAAGAGCTAGATTCTTCATTGTGGTGTATAGAAAATCAAAATTCTGGCTCAGAAAATACTAGATAAAATGCTTTTCAAAATAAAAGGCAAAACTCCTTGATACCTCTACAGTTGAAATCATTAACATCTTGTGTGAATAGATGCATTCAATGTATTTTCTATATGTAAGGTAACCTTTAGGTTAGAGCTTCCAAAAGGGGTCGGTCTGTCTTAACTTTCTTGCTGTATGACTAAAGGGAGCTTTTACATTTATTTCCATAGATTCAGTTTAGTGCTGAGTAATTCTGAAAATTCCTTTTGTTTGACTCTTCAGGCTCTTAAATTATGAAAATTCTCTCCAAGAATTTTTAAAAAGCGCAACCAAATCCTCTGCTCTTGGTTTTGATTAGCAGGTATCTGATGATGGGTGATTGTATTCTAGATGAAAAATATTCTTTAGTAGGGATGTTTCAGCCAGAGGCAATATTGTAATAAAAAAGACAGTGTCAACTGCTGAAAATATCTCTTGCCTGAAGAACTGGATTGCTTCAAACTGTCTTCTAGTGTCTCACTCTGCAGATCATTTTCCACTAAACAGATCCCATCTCTAGCTAAAACTATCTTACTACAACATATGAACTACTGTTATGTAGGAGTTGACAGTATAATCTGTTGTACTATAAAATGGTTGTGTATTCTGTTTTACTTAGGCACTCTGAAGTTTGACTTGTGAATATTTCTTCCATATATTCCTAATCTTGCCTTATACCTCTTCTCTGAAAGTACAGGATAATGTACAGGGGGTCAGTGCATGAAATATTGTCCTTACACAGATATTTCCATTGACTCTGGCACTGGGGTGTTCCCAGAAAAATGGTCTGGATGCAACCCAATGCAAGTCTGCCTTGACAGTCTTAAGAGTGAAATAAATGGCTTTTTATTTGTATTGTAATACCCTTATCTCGTTTTAAGTTATCATGTTTGGGTCTATTGAGCTGTAGTAAATGAGTAAACTTGGTCTTTCTCTCTATACATAGATTACGCCTGTGCACTCCAGAAGGATATCCTGCTGCAAGGACGTTTGTATCTCTCTGAAAACTGGCTCTGTTTCCACAGCAACATTTTCCGATGGGAGACCACAGTAAGATCTCTTAGTGCACTTGAATCCCACCTTTTTGTCCTGGACTCTCAGGATAAAAGATTTTTCTGGGGGGAAGTCTTACCCTGTCAATCTCATGTTAGTAACTTCAAGGTGAAAAGAAGAGACTGTATCCCTGAGTGGAAATGTAAATCTTGCACCATAAAATGACAGTATCTCCAAGACAGATGTCTTGGAGACATCCGTGTACAGAAGTAAGCCTGCTCAGTCATTCAGTATAGGAAGGCATTTGGGATTTTTTCCCCTTGTATCCTAAAGCTGATCCATTACATTTCTTGATAACAATTTGCCTTGCCTCACCAAGAAGAATTTCTCTATAAACAGATGTACTTTTGTAAGACCAGGAACGTGGTACGGTACATGGTGTTACCCTGCTCAAGAACTCTCCAGCATTGAACCTTACTGTTTTAGTCTTGTATGAAAATATCTGCATCTAAGAATAGCTAAAGACAACCTGTAAAAGAACTTTGATACAAATTGTCATATTGTGGTCTGTAGCTTTTGATCAGTAACAGCAAAAGTAGATATTTATGACATGTTGGCTCTCTTTCTGTCAAATTAGAATAATGAGTTAAAACTTTTCATTAAAGCAGTTGTTGCATCTGCTGTATAAATAACAAAAATCAGTGAATGAGAAAGGGAAGGTAGCCTAGTTAATAGGTGACGGAGATGTGTCAAAACATTCTGCAGCTGTGGGAACGCTTGTATCTTAAGCTAATCTCTTGAATTCTACTCTGTGTGCTCTGAAGTACACAGGACAGGCAACAAAGAGGTCATGTACTTAAGACAGAGGAGGTATAGAAATGCTTAACTAAAAACCAAGCTTAGTTTTGTCAGATGGATTTGATGATCAAATCTTTCTTATTTTAGACATGATATTTAAAAAAAAAATCCACCTTGAAATTACAGCCTTGAATATATAATCTATTCAAAGACTAGTTTTCAGCCAAACCAGCATACATCCTAGTAACCTGTTTCTGCTTGCCTAGCAGTGTGATGTTTTAAGTGATATCTTAAGGCAATCTGAGCTCATCAGCTATAATGGTAGAGCCAAATTTTGGGGCCTCCTGAGCGGGATACTGATGCAGAGAGAGTAAGTGGAGGGCCTTCTGCACACACAGGAGAAAGCAAGATCCAACTGTGTGTTCTTCCTTTATCTAGACTGAACAGCAACACGATCTTTTCTTCAAGGGAAGGCTGGTAGGCTGAATAGAAATACTTGTTGCCAGTCAGGCCATGCTCTTCTAAACGGAAACATTTCAAGTGCTAATATGCCAGGCAAGCACACCCAAGTAGGAAGATTTCCCATGTCTGGACTGCAAATAAACCTGTGTGAAAATGGACTAGACTACGATCTTTTGTGAGATGACATAGACAAGATAGTGTGTTATCTGATCTATTCCCTGCCAGGTCCCTGCCTGTACCAAGTGAGATTGGATTTTGGGTCTGTGTGGTTTGTATGTGGTTGGGATTGTGCCCTTGATCCTGGAGTGCTGCTGGAGAGGTGGAAGAACAGAAGAGAAAACTACTTGCTTCCCTAGTCCTAGTGTGAAATAAGAGGGAATTACTCTTTAAATGATCTTAATTTGCTCCTACTTTGGAATGCTTGCTGCTAAGGTTAGCAAATGAAGACAGCAATTGCCTTCGTGATCTCATTTGTTTCATTCCAGTGTTTGGGGTTAGTTTGAGCTCCTCTTGCATGTTCTGTGACTCTGTAAATTAAAAATAACTGTTCCACCTAAAATTATCTTATTAAATCTCTTTTTCTGCTTAGATTTCTATTGCCTTGAAGGATATCACTTTCATGACAAAGGAGAAGACTGCTCGGCTCATTCCAAATGCCATACAGATAGCAACAAAAGGAGAGAAGGTGAAAACCTATATTTAAATACATTTTCTTTTAAATGATAATTTCCAGAACAGAGCACTTGTAGATTTTTATTTCAATAAGTAACTTTCCATGTCAAATCTTTAAATGTGACTAGGATTAGAAGACAGACTTAGTAGTTTGGTCCCTGTGCACATCGGCTTGATAATTCAACTTTAGTTTGATTACAGACTACCCTACTAGTGTTGATGCAGTCACCTGAATGGGGAGTTTTTGTCCTACTGATTCTCAAAGGAAATCTGCTACAAACTAAAAGTTCAGGAAAGGAATTCAGAATGTGTCTTTGAATTTGATTTCTGTGTTCTCATTGGATTTAAGTGTCTCAGAAGAAAATTGCTGAAAGCAAAAGGACTGTGATACCATGGGTTTTGAGTCATGGAGAAATCTACACTTAAGCCACCCAATTTTATACAGTGGGAAGTATAGCTTTCTTGGGGGTGTATTTGGAAAAAGCTGAAAAGCATGATGCAGAATGCTCTTACGTGCAATATTCTTCATGATACATCTTCTGTCAACGCCTTGAAAATAAGAATAATTCTTGGCTGGGTACAGAGAGTAGTTGTAGTTATCCATGGTAAATCTGGAGCTGTTCTCTGTGAAGGGGTTGTGATTTCCTGTTGCTTCACATTTGGCTGCTCCCTCTTAATTTCTTCTAAAAATACTAACTTCCTTCATCAAGGAGGGTATTTCTTTCACTGCTAAACAAGCTTTCAAATGGGACAGATTTTAAAACTACAAATGATGGATCTAATTTGATCTCCTATTTCGATCATTGTAATTTCACATCTCGTGAAAAAAAATCAATGAAAGGACACGATGGAAAGGGCTGTGGCCTGTAAGAAATAGGCATATGAATCTCTGATTTGTTCCACCCACCCATCTGCAAGTGGCAGAAAGATTTAACTGTGTATGTAGTTGAGGGGGAGCTCTTTCTTTATGCAAAAGGTACAAATGATTGCAATTGGATGCCCGGAAGAGCAAGGGTCTTTATATATTCTGTGGATATTGGGGAACTATTGCTTATTAGAAGTGATTAAAAAGTGTGGACTGTGAGTAATATGAGAGGAGCATGCCATTGCTGGAAACGGTGGAGTATTTAAGGAACAATTAAACATTCCAGCTTTCATAAAAATACCTACGAGTGAGTTCTTGTACCTTTTTTCCTGCAGTTTTTCTTCACATCATTCAGTGCAAGAGACAGAAGCTACCTCAGTATCTTCCGCTTATGGCAGAATGTGTTGTTGGATAAGGTAAGCTTGTAAGTGCTAGTATCTGGGGTTAAATAACAAAATAATCTTTTTCTAACATATGCAGATGTGTCTTTGGAGGATGAGAGACTTTGCTTAAGAAAACTTTTCCTCCCTGACAGAGAATTCTAACCTGGTGTTCTCCTTTACCTCCTTGTACTTTAGATTCTAAATAAACTTCCTGTCCTTCCCTTCTTTATACTGCCATCTACAACTTTGCCATTGATAGAGCATTTTGTCTTTGAAGATAGGTTGCATGCTCTTCTTAACTACTTAACTACCAACTTAAGCAGATATTGGCATGCATTTGCTTCACATTTTCTATGGCTAACTTGTAATCAAAAGGGCAAGAGGCTTTTTCAGTGAAAGCTTTTTTCTTTTTAAGGAAAAAGGCAAAAGTCACCTTCTCAGATAAGTTAGCAGAACCTTTGCCAACCAACTCATTACAATTCCCCTGACCTTGAATGAATGCAACAAAGGCAGGCTGAATGATATAGAAGTGTATTTTGGCAACTTCTGCTAGTTAGCTTGATTTATATTGCAATTTGTGGGCACTTAAGCTAATCTTCTTTCTAAAAATATACTGACACTTTTGTTGCGGAATATCAGTGTAAGTAATGCAGTTTTTGTAAACCAATTCCTTCCTGTTTATGGCTCTTGTTTGAATATTCCAACACGTTTGCAATTGAACACTGAAGTATCCATGTAATAACTCTGCAGTGGTCCCCAAAGGCTAAAAGCTGTTGTGATAGTTGTATGTAGTTGCCACAAACATTTTTGGTTAGATGAATTTGAGGGTAACACAGAGACACTTCTTGTAAAAACAAAAGCTGAAAATCGAGGAGAGTGCCAATTAAGGCAAAATTAATCTGTTTACAGCAAATCTTTACTGCTTATCCAAACTAGATCAAGTTATCTCCTCAGTGCCCCTCTATGAGAGGAGAAACTGAAGTTGCTAGAGTTGGATCCACTGGCTCCACTACAATGACAGCTGTTCACTGACCTGTTGCTAAAAGAAAGCTGGTGATGCATCCAAGCAGTTTTGCTGCTTCCTCCTTCTTCCATATGCACACCCCCACACCCTCGTGGCAAGGGACAGCATACATTTGAAGAGTATTTCATACCTCTGAGGCTCTGTCATGGTATACAGTGCTGTGAGTGTTTGAAGCCTGGTGTTTATGGGATCCAGTGGCCAAAGGGATCCCATCCGAATTTGTGAGGTTTGTGACAACATACTAAATATCTCTGGAACCAATTCCAAAAGGAGCTGGTTTTAATGTTGCCTCTACTAGCAGTTAAATATTTTAAAGCCTATGGATAATTTAGTTATTCTCTGGAGTATGTCTACCAGACTAGGCGATGACGTCCAGCTGTTAAATTATGAAATAGTCATTCAGGTCTTGTCAGAAGTAAACTCTGAATGCAGCCGTCACAGTGTTAGTTTGCGCCACCTGATGGTAGATAATCCCAGAGTTGCAGGATTTGGATTCAGGGGATTGGAACTGCAAGTGCTTCAAATCATGTTTGCGCAAAGGTCATTTTCAGTCTGTCTCTGGCCCCTTCCTGGGCATTGAGTTTGTGTTACGAGGTCTCACCTCTGAAGAGTGACCTACATGCTTTTACCTCATATACACTAAGCTTTCACCCCCTGCAAAACTTCTTAGTAGGGTAGGTATGCTCTTTTCCAGATCTCCATCTTGTGGCCATTCTGCCTTGTACTTAACGTATCACGTGTTGTAGAAAGTTGAACAAGTAGCCTTCTGTAAAGTCTGCCTTTCTATTAGAAATTATTTGCTGTTTGCCTTGCATTGTGCAAGAGAAACAGTAAATGGTTACATGCTATTCCATGCCTAAGCTTAATTAGGACACCAAGACACCGTCCCCCAAGTTTGTGTCACTGTTCTTGTAAGGACTCCTGGTCACCTTAATTGAGTTGGAATTCTCTAGCTCATAGCTTCTCCTTCAAATCTTGCTCAGAGTACAATACTCTGCACTTGATGCCCTTCAGCTGGATACCTTCCCCTTAAGATGGTCCTTTCTTAGGCTTTCTTTTTAAAATGTCCATGTAAAGACTCTTGAGGGGGAAAAAAAAATCCACTTTTTATCCATTTGTATCACAAAATGTGCTCAGAATGAGTTTTTTGGTTTTTACCTTGCCATTGTTTTTTTAAATGCTCCTGTTTGAAGAGGAAGCATCATGGAAAATAAGGAATCATTAATGTAGGTCTGGAAGAGACATGACACCAACCTTGATAAAACAGATAGCTGCTTCCACATCCACTGAGGCTTTCAATAATGTATCAGTTTATAAAATCAGCCAGAATTCCTGTTTTGCAACAGGCTTTCCAGATTGGTAGAACAACTTTACTAATGGCTATGAATGATGGTACGAGCAATGACATTTATCCTATTGCTTTGTTTTCCTGAAGTTCATGGGTGTCAAATATCCCTCCAGTTTGAGGGAGAAGGAAAAAATTAAAATGTAATTAGGCAGGTCATTCAAATCCTAAACAAACACAGTGTTCCTTATTTCTAATGGAACAAGATCTTAACTTAATCAGTCTCAATTCCTGTGAGTCCTTTTCCTTGGAGTTGGATTTATTTTCCTATTGTTCTTATGCTTTGCTGGGTAGAGATTTGCACCAATCTCCAGAGATGAGGTAGCAGGTAAGTCCAGAGGTGTAAGAAGGGACCAAAATTTTTGTTGAGCTGGGGTTCTTGTGGCAAGCATCTACTAGGGCAGCAAATCTGCCATCCCTGCCAACTTCTAGGGCAAAGTTGTGAAAGAGCCATTTTGCACCTTTGTGTGCAGCAAGGGTTGTTTTAGAGATCAAAGAGGGCTCGGGTCGATTCTGACCTTTGTGTTCAGGCAGTGAGAGGGGGAGTTCACTGTTACCCTCCACTAATCTGTGATCAAGCAATCAGACAAAATTCCATGTCAGAGTTGCTTGATGGGAGAGCGTGTGTTTGTGTGTGGGGTGTCTCTGGAGTAAACCTGAACGGAGTGTCTTGTCCTCATCCGTGCATCTGTCCGTGTGGGTAAAAATCAGCAGCTTTGCTTATACCAGTGGTATTTTGTAGTATTGCTTGTTCCATGCCACCACTTTGACTAGTGTGAAACGAAGTATTGCTATGCTATGCTCCGGGTTGAAAACAGAAAATTGTGTCCCAGCTGCTTCTTGAAGCCTTTCTTTTTGTATACAAAGAACTAAGGAATAATCTAGCATAGGCCATCACCTTGAGCGCGCAAAGCAATCCAGGTTTAGATTCAGCCTTTCAAGCTTCAGAGCTTCTCAAACCAGCCTCTGCACAGAAGCAGAAATCTGACCCAGAAAAATTGTGCCCTTCTTTGCCTTCAGAACTAATCTTTTCTGGTAAAATAGAGTAAATATGATTTGATGTTGGGCTGTGACCCTATTATATCTAGCTGAGCTAGATATAATAGCTGAGCAGAGTGCAAGAATCCTGTTTCTAGAAACAGAAGTTAGTAACCTTGACTTCATAAAACCACAGGAAACAGCTTTATAGATTCCTGAAATGCACAGCTTGCAACTCACCGCACAAGGGCAGACTGATGTGCCCCAAACTGGCGCAGAACACACCAGCAAATGTAGTGACACTTAGCCATTTGCCAGTTATTTTCTTATGAGTGTTTTGACGTTTACATCGGTACGATGAAACTCCGTGAGGCCGTTCTCTGCCAGGAGGGTGCCCGTGCCGGCCGCTTTCGGAAGAGCCCGAAACTTCGTCCCCTCAGAAGACAACCGCGGCCGCCCCCGGCGGCAAGGCGGCTGGGGTCCGCGCCCGCCCTTGAGGGCGAGGGGGCCGGGGCCGGGGCCGGGGCCTCTCCCTCAGGCCGCCCCTTGGCCACCGCAGCCCCGGGNCGCAACCAGCCGGCGGGAGCCGACGGCGTGTGTGGGTGAGCGTTGCTGCCGCTGCCCGTGCAGCGCCCTGCGTTGGCGTGGCTGAAACTGCGGGTAGTGTAACGCTCCGCAGGTGGAGCGAGGAGGTGGAGAGGATCGTTTAAGAGCCCTTTAAATAATGCACGGCTATTTAGCGTGATCATTTCATGCAAATAGTGAGCAGGACTGGTGTTACTACCTCATTAGCACAGTTCTGTTCCCTTGATCAATATGGATCGAGGCTGAGGCGCACTTTCCAGTGTGATGCCTGTCTTCTTTTGCTAAATCCCAAAACCTTATTACCTTACTTCCATATTTCCTTTTTTCTCTTTACTTTTGTTTTAGCCCTTTCCTGCCAGGAGAAGTGGACTTTGAAACTATTGCTTGCTCTGCCGATAGGAGTTTGTCGTAACGCTCTCACTTCCCTAACTTTCCCGATGATCAGAGAGAACTTAAATACATCCCAGTAGCTGTGGGATTTCATGGGGCAGGGCAGACAGCTTATGGGGAAAGAGAAGAGCAGCTAGCTGTGCGTCAAGTTAATGCTTACTGAGCTAAAGCAACTGTTTTATGTAAAGGGGGGTTGTGGCAGTGTCCCACCTTGGCAGGATGGACTGTTGGCTACAAGTAGTGCTTGTAGTGACTGAAACGCTAGTCTCTCACCACTGGTAAAGTGGCCTGAGCATCCCAAGGAAACAGGCATGTATCTATTGAGCAGTTTGTCCAGGACCAAAGAGGGAGTCCCTGGCTGTCTGCTAGCTACTGGTCTTGCGCCATATCCTGTGAAATTCAAGAGGGAGCTGCCTTGGAGATACCTGTGAAAACATTGGTGACAAATGAAGAAGCAAGTAGTACCTACAAGCATGCTTTTTCTTGAAATACCAGTTTTTAATGTCTGGTGTTACTGGTTGAACAGTGATGGGTTAGGAACATAGAGTAGACGGGCGTACAGTTCCCCAAAATGCTGAAATCCAATCTTGAAATGTGATACCTAAATGCTTTCAGACCTTGTCAGAAGTGAGGTTAAAGGCTGTGGCGTAATTCAAACTTCTTACCGTTTTACCTACTGTGCCTTACTGCCCCGTACCGTAGTTCTTGACTAGCTCGCTTTCTTTCAGAGGCTAACCAAGCAGGAATTCTGGCAGCTGGTGCACCAGAGCTATGGCTCTGAGCTGGGCCTGAACACCGAGGAGATGGAGAGCTTCCACTCGTCATCTGAGGACAACGGGCAGTCTCGGTAAGAGGAGGCTATAAAGCTTATTGAAATACTCGTGGAGAAGCAATGTCCTCTTTCTTTGAAATTCTTTTTGCAAAGTGCTCCTGTAGCCTTACCAGAAAGGTTAAGCCTGTAGTAAAAGGATGCAAAGAAGTCAACTGCATAAACTGAACATGCATAAAAACTTAATTGTGTCCATTGTTTAAAACAGTAGGAGCACAGCTGAGGCCCCTTAGGGGAGGGAGATAGGAAGACCTTGCTGTTCCTGGATCTGTCTGGGGGAAGGGCAGGATAGCTTAAATATCAACTTTTTCTCCTGATAGTGTTTAGTCAGGATCTATATGCCCTTTGACAGTACGGAAGGGATGAATGGAATGGAGCTATATCAGATGTTCTAACACGTTTCCTTTCTTCCATGGAGACTAAAACATTTGCTTTGTTGTCCTGACGCCTGAGGTCTTAGCTTGTTTTTGTGTGATGCTCAGCTTGAATTAGGAAGCTAGAAGAAAACTATAGATTTTTTTTGAACTGTTTAGTTGATTTCTTGAAATAAATGTGAACTAACTTATGAACCGTCAATATAATTCTAATAGTGGGGCTCTGGTTTTGTATCTGTATGTAAATAAGTATGGCTCTGTAAAACTGAACAGTGTAACTTTCATCTCCTTTTCAATCCTGTGTTACTGGAGTATGTTTGTTAGGAAAAATAGTAAGTTCACTGCAAGCTTCAAAAGATGCCTCATTAAATATTTCCTGTTTTTTTTAACCTGTAAAAAATGCGGTACTTTGCAACTCAGGAATAAGGGATGCAGGAAAAAACATCTCGTCTCAAACTTTCTTCAGACGGTTTCTTTCCAAATTTGTTCTAAGCTACCTCAGTGCTTACTTTGTCTAATTCACCAGTCCTCGGTTTTACTAACCGTACAGGCAGAAGCCAGATTTTTTGCGAGGCGGTTAGAGTACAGAACATGTCTTGATAGATTAGTGAGCTTGGTGTGGGAGGAACAAGTTGGCATTTTTTAATATTGTCTGCATAGCCATGGTTTGAGTGCAAAAATCTCACATGAGAGGCTTTCTCAGATTTTTCAGCATTTTACAACTCCAAAGATATCTTCCTTTTTCCTTTGGACAGATCCAGCATTTGTGATGAACCTGGAGAAAGAGATGACAAACTACCTAAAACGATTGGTTTAGTTCGGGAACTCACGCTTCAAACAGAAGGAGAGTCACTCAATAGACACGCGCTGTCAGGAGTAAGTGCTGACCCAGCCCTTCTTGCTATTCATAACTGATAAGCATATATGCTTAACTTGTATATCTGTAAGCATAAGAATGCATGGGGATTTTAATTTCTAAAATTCATTGAAAGTTCCTGATAGTCTAAAGGGTTTTCACATCAGAAATTGGGTATGAATACTGTCAGGTTTCAGGAATGTCTTTGGGAAACAAACAGATGTCTGTATAAGATGTTGGTGTGAGTTTCGGCAACATCCTATCACTAATTTACTGCATAATCTGGCTAGAACGCTGAGGTTTAGGCCTTGGTCTTCCCAGCTGTGAAAACAACTGTTTTATCCACCTCCCTATGGACCCCGTGCATTTTTTATATAAGTGCTTTATGGAAGTAATGCTTTTGTTGTCATATTTAAAAATATTTCCTCATAAAGTTATTTCATCTCCTGTACATGAGGATTGTTAGCAGGTAGTTATGCTGTGTATCCTTGCCTTCGGAGGTCAGTTAGTCTGCTTCTGTGAGTGTGTGAAACCTCCCGTCCCATTAAACTTCCCGGAATATTTCAGAAAGGAGGGGAAAAAAAACACTCTTGTTAGGGTGAGTTTTCTCCTAATCCCTTGTGTTAATAGAACTGAATATGCATGGGTGTTTCGTTCATGGTGTTGAATGAATTTGTGAATGTAACTGGCTGTTTGGGAGAGCAAGTGCATTAGTGGTATCTGAGGTGTGCACAGTGTTTAGCACAGTTGCTGGGGCTCCTGTGTTGCAGTTGTAGTCCTAAAAGGTTACAGACATTATCTCCTGGTTAATAGGTACCCCAAGGGAAAGATCTGGGAAAAGCAAACAGCACTAAAGCATTTCACTTCACTCGGGTTTGGTATTTAATCGCTGTTTTTCAATTGCTGCTTTGAAAAAAAAAATGGGGAGAGAAAAAAGGAGGTACTCATAACAGTCCTTGCTATCATATAATTCTTCTGGCTTGCTAAAACTGATCTGGAGGTTAAGCAGGCTTTAAATAGTTTTGTGGAAATCCAGGTTAATGGCTAGAGACTGCTACCCAGCAAACAATACTGGTATTAGTTTGTCAGATGTTAAAAGCTTAGTTATTAGGATGATGGGTATCCCTCATGGAAATCATAGGAGTATAAAACAAGGTTTTTTCGATAGCTGTAGGGGAGGTCTGGAAAGATTGTGGGTGCTGCTGGAATTTGGGCTCTTTAGGATAAGTAAAATCTACCCAGGTAGCCTTGATTTGGACTCTTTGAGTCTTGTTTGCACAAGAGCAAGCCCTTTTAAAATAACTGCTCTGTTTGGAAAAGTGCTTTGTTTACCTACTTGGTGTCACTCCCAGGGATATCTGTTGTAGGTGCTAAATCTAATTGGGCATGTTGGTAAGCAGGAGTGCCTAGGGATTTGATCTGTAAGCAGGGAAAAGTGCTGGGATTCTCCCTTGAATAGTCTGCTTTTAAAAAGTCCTTTTAATTATAATGTAAAACAACAGTCTTGATAAAAGTGTTTAGTTTACTGTTTTACTGTAGCTAAAATACATAATGATTGTGTTCAGCTGTATGTGTCATTTGGCGTTTCTCAAGAATGTCGACACTCTCTTCAGAGTCCTGGATTACAGCATATGTTGTAGAAGCACAAGGGCAGTAGGAGGAGATGGTAGTGCTTAGAAAGCTTTTATCAAAAATCATTGCACTGATGACTCACGACACAATTGCCTTCCAAAGGCTGGAGGGAAAGAGGTTTAACTCCTTCCTTAGTGCTCTGACAGGCAAAAGAAGTCCAAAATCTCTCTTCAAAAAGAGATCTGAACTAATGGAGTGGTTGGCTGACATTACTTGGACTGTCTTGGAAAAAGTATTGTCAATAGCTGTTTGTAGTTGATTAAAGAAAGTTTGTGTGTAACACCACTTGTGGCATGTCTGCCTTTCTAAGTGCAGGTCATCTATGTATGGAAACCACCTTCCTCCTCCTCCTCTTCTTTGGAAGGCTTTCTGAGGTTTCCCTATCTTGAAGCCCTCTGTTCACAGGTTAAAAACAAAGAATACGTTGGCGCAGAGCTTAGCAGTACTGGACTGGCTCAGGAGGCAAATGTGTTGAAGGAAGAAATGCTCTATCTAATTCTAGTTGACAGATCTTAAAATCACTAGTCTTTAGTTTAAAACAAACAAACAAACAAAAACCCACCAAGTACAGAAACTGTCTGAGTTGATCACAGATATTCCAAAGGCATCAGCATGAATTCCTTCATGATGTCAAGGAAGAAGAGCTTCTTTATGGGAGCTGTTGTTCCAGTCCTTGACCTGAGTCTCACTTTACTTCTCTGTGCCTGGCAAGATGGGGCTGCTCTTATGCTGCTATGAGCTCCACCTGTTTGCCAGATCCCTAATATTCATCAAAATACTATGAAAGTTCCTTGTTGCTTTTTTTTTTTCTGGATCTTTGTCAATTTGTAGGCAAAATATTTCACCACTACTAGCTCCTTTCTCCCTTCTATCAGTATTTTGACATTGAAATGTTGGTTGCTATCCTCGTTCCTGTTGTGTGCCCGAGTATAACTTCAGGCACGGTACCTCCTTTCAATAGGAGCACTTATTAATTGATCTGCTTTGATAATGCAGTATTCTTTTTTTTTGACCTTGAGGGAGTATTTTTGCTCGCTTATACTGCAGTTGCATGCATGTCTGTCTCTGTTTTCCAGCCACCCACCTTCTGCTAATGGCCCTCGGTTGCACAAAATAGTAAATGGTCTTTATTCCAAAAGATATTTGTACAGGAAGTACATGATGATTATTTAAGCAGCAGATGCTCTTGGTTTTTTTTAGTCAGTGCTGAATAATCTTTAAGGATGATGGTATTGCAGATGAATTGGAGCTACTCAGTTGAGGAGACCTGATCTTGTTTATTACAGCCCATGTGCTGCTGCCTCTGGGGGCTGCACAATTCTTGATCCCAGCTATTCCACTGGAGGCAATGGGAGCTTTGAAGGGAGGTTTAGAGTGAAGTCTATGGCTCTTAGTCAGGCTTTTAGGGTGGCACTTTGAGACGTACAAACCTTGTGCAAATGGGTTTGGTAGCAATTACTTCTTGAGGTGTGCAGTGACGTGTTTTGGTAAGCTTAGCCCCTAGTTACTACAGTTCAAGGTTCAGAGCCACATCATTGATTCAGTGACTGATGTTGTGGGGGATGCTCTGCTTCTGTACTGGAGATAACAAATGATACTCCATTGCTTTTTTTCTAAGAAGTAACACTTTATAGGTAGGATGGCTGTAGCTACTGTTTTTTAATTTTTGCTTTGTCAAAAGGTAATGGAGCCCTACAAAGTAAGAACACTTTTTTTCAAATATTTAATTGGGATGATCTAATCTTGGTGAAAAAGGGAGGCCCTACCTACTTCGTTGTGCTTCCCCTCAGGATTGTTGGACCCTTTGCTTAAAAAAACTAACCTGACCAATAACAAATGAATAATCATGCTAGGTTAATGAGTTTATAAATGCTAGCATTGATGCAGGGAAGGGGACCAAGCCATGCAGTTGGATGCAAAGGGACTGGGTAGGGAATAAACTGCCCCTTTTAAGGCAGCTCTTGGTAAGACAGAGCAGGTAAGTCTGTCCCTTGTTATTAGGGCAAAGTGAAAGTCTGAGATAAAGAGGAAAGGAGGTTGGCTGGTATAGGGGAACAAGGGAGGAAATTAGTGCTTGAGTATGTGGTAACTGAGCAGAGATAAAGCAAGCCATTCTGTTTTCTATGTTTTTTATTTGAAAGTAACTTTTTTTTTAAATGGCCTGTGATTACTGATACTTTTTTTTTCTATTGGTTGTTTCAGGTAGAAGAGTCCCCAAGTGAGACGCAAGTAAAGAAGAGCCCTCTTCCATCTTCAGAAAGAAAATCTGTTAAGCTAGTCAGGAGCAGATCTTTAGAAAAGTCCTTGGATCTGAATGAGAATGAAAATCTTCCAGATAAGAGCAGTGCCTCAGATAGTGAAGAAGGTAAATCTTTTAACAGTTGGGAAGCTGTAAGACAACCCTACTCTTGTGTCCCTTCTTACTTGGTGGAGCAAGGTAGAGAACTTTCTGATTTTCTGAAACTTGTTCAGTTGTTTGTTTCAAAGAGTTGCAGCAAAAACTTTTTTTTTTTTTCCCAGAAACTAAGGTACAAAGAAGTTGTTTGGGGTGTTCAGAATGAAAACAAATTGTGATTTTTACCTTTTACCTTTTGGTGGGTAAAGAGTTGCTAATAGCTTAAACTGAAAAAAATTCTTGACAATATGTTGTTCACTTTCCATGCTCTCATAGGTATTTCAAATGTCTTTTTAATTTGTTTTCACTTGTTGGGAACTGAGGGGAAACACTTCAGGCTGTTCTTTTAATTTCTAAAGCGCTTCCCCCCCCCCCCCC
>VXAA01001032.1:941266-958053 GCA_013399115.1 Anseranas semipalmata
TTGATGCATATGGGCTTCAGTGTTACTGATGGAATAAACTGAGGAACTTGTTAAAAGTCCAGGCGAGACTGGGCTGAAGATGAAAAACCTTAAATACTTAGAGCAGACTACATTCTGCATACTAACAAAGTTAGCATCTTAATGGATCCCAACATGTCCTCCTCTTAACTTATACCTCATTATCTAGTCCAAGACTAGTAGGAGCTGGATACCACAGCAATGTAGCACTTGTAACTTGGCAGTTGCATGCTTCCTTTCCTCTTTTTGTTGTAGAAGAGAAAAGCGTGGCCATGTGTCTCATAGTGGCTGTGGTATGAGTGTTTTTGCCGTGTCCTAGGGAGAGAGTAAGGCCAGAGCATGCCTTGCACCCAGACTGGGTGACAGTGACATATGTGCAGAGTTCACTGGGTGCTTGTTCTGTGGTCCCACATAAGCCCTTGACAAGTTCCCACTCTAATGAGAGCTTTTCCCCTATCATGGGGAGCGCTTCTCTGCCAAAGGCCCATAGCTTTACAAACATCTCACCAAGCTGTGATGGATGTTCTGTTGAATATCCCCATCTTGGGCTCTGTGAACACCTTTAAAATGAGGCACACACAACCTGACTTGGTTCCAAAGTCTGTGGTGGCATGCAAATGAAGGACAGAAAAGCTCAGCAGTGCAGCTACTTCTGAACACGCTACTATTTTTCTTCCCTATGCGAAGAGAGAATTTGCTTTCATCACCTGTTGGTAGGGATAGAACAGTTCAGTTTGAGGCCAGTTCTTAATCTGGTTGAGAAACTTTGTATCTCATCTTCTCAGTCAGAGTTGGCAATTGAAGGTGCTTGCAGATGCTATTAAGTTGGGATCACTGGAGTGTCCAGGAGCGCTTTCAAAGTCATGGATCCATCTGGCCACCTGCAAGGTGTGATCTTTGCCTGAGGATATACTTTATATTTCAGTTAACTTTTCTTTTTGCTCACCAGAACTGCTTCTCTGTTTGCTCGATTTCAGATTCAACTTGATGGATGTCAAGTTGTATCACTTCTGTGAGTCTACATATTTGAACAAGTTGCTGTTTATGCCCCTATGCATTTAACAAGCTTTATAAATTAATTGTTTGCTTGATCCCAGGTATATCCCTTGAAGCAGCAGAAAGTTTCAGTCTTCTGATGTTTTAGATATTTTGCAGTTTTTCTGTCCTCTAATACCACATCTCTTTCTGCCTTTGGATTTTTTTATGGTGAAGGTATCCAATGAAACGGGCTGAAAATAGTCCTGTTGTCTTCATGCTGCTGTTTGCCTAAATAATTAAGGCAAATACCAGCTGTTATTCCTGCACTGGTGATGTTGAACAAATAGAGCATATTAAACTGGAGATGTCTCTTTAAAAGAGAACTGAATTCATGCTGCTTTTCTTATTTCTCCTCCCTCCCCCAAGATGAGTCTCTTTTATTCAGAGCAGGATTTTCTAGTCCCACAACATTAATCTTTTCTCACAGATTACCCTCTTCATGCTTAGAATTTTTTTCTTCTGTTTCTCTGTCTGTTTTCTATTGCAGTTGCCCCATACTCTTACAAGGTGAATTCCTTCATGCAGATAAAATTGCTTTTCCACACAGCAAAGGTTTACCCATGCAATTAATCTCTCTTGTGTCCTCTGGCTCATACTCGGGCTGCCCATGGAGGTGTCCTGGCAAATAAGGTGAGGGGCAAGCTCAAGACTGTGGTTCTACAACTTCAGGTCCACCTGACACCAAAAGCTGGGATGCCAGAGCCTTGGCAACGCCTTGTCCTAGGCAATTTTCACATTGCACACTGGGGGAGGGGGTCTCCCACCGTGCACCACTGGCTTAATGACCTGTATCTTGGTGCTTTTGTTTGATTTCTTAAATCGGAGTATAAATCTTGGGCCACGACAAACTCTTGCCTGAGATAGAAGTTAATATCTGCACTTTCAATTACAAATTTCAGAAAACAATTTTTAGCTCAAGCACAGAATGTGTTCCCAATATAGAAGCAGCAGATTCTGAGTTTCCTCAAAGGACTGTTGTATGTAGGATTTCCACATGCAACTACAATGCTCAGCAACATAAAATACGTCAAAGAAAGAAGGGAGAGGTAGGATATTGGAAAAGAGTCTGTTAGAAAGCTTTGTTGTATATGGAGACATCGTAAATTCCTGATCTCCTTGCATGACTTTACTTATTGTGTTGTTTCTGTCTGCATTAATAACCACCTCAAACGCGTGGTCTGCAGGAGGGCATAACTGCTTGTGCTGTAACACTGTGAGGTGGGTACAGTGGTGGTTTGACTTTTCTTGCAGATTAGGGATATATGATGCAGAAGGTGGTTGAAATGAGTTCAGCCTGTTTTTTTTCAAGAGCTGAAATTCTGGATATACAGTGTATGTACAGAGGAGTAGCCCCGTTACCTTGCTGACACTCTCATCAAAATATTTAAAACACATACTTTGTTAAATGTATAACTACCAGTAATCTGTTGCTTTGGGGTTTGGAGGGATGTCTGTTCTGAATTATCTAAAGGCAAAGGGCTTAAGCTTTATCTTGTGAACAGGAAAAAACTAGCATTGTCACAATATTTTTCAGTATGTCCCCTAAGCTAATTTTATACTTAGCCATTTAAAGTACAGGAGGGTTCTTTGATAATGGTTAATATTGCTGATGGAGTCTTTAAATAGATAGTGTCTGGAACATGCTCACTCTAGGAATTAGTTTTATTGACTTGATTTCAGGTGCATCTGTTTTAAGGCTCTAACCCGTGTATTCACACAGTGTACAATTTTTTTTCCCCCCATCCCCAGTGGCATAGAAATCCCAAACAGCTCCAAGAGTTGTGTATATACATTTTTCTCTGCTGATCCTCCTCCCGCTCCATGGAGTGGAAGAATCAGCCACCTTAGTAATTTGTTTGATAGCCTCTGTTCTTATCAGTTCAGCTTTTTTAATTTGCTTGCGGTGTGTGTTTAGCTTCATGAGCCGTTGGTTGTTAGTGGGAATTTGAAGAACAGAATTTTCTCTTTCCTGACCCCTCTCCACCCCCTCCAATCTTTCTCTTTCTTGTCTTGCACTGCAGATGTTTCCAAACCTCTGCGATCACTGGTGCATAATGGTATTATATGCAAACAGTATTTCACAGCTTGCCGCGCAGTGATGAAAATGACCTTACGAAGCGCAAGGCAGTGGGGGGGGAAGGGAGCAGACTTGCTGTCTTCATGTGGAACCAGGACATTCAGGGTAATGTTTGCTTTGGGTTTTTGGATCCCTAGGGATCCCAACCTAAAGTCGGAGTGATTTCATGTTCTCTTCTCAGACAGTTACTCCAATTCATCTATAAATGTTTTCAGGCTGAGAGAGTTAGCAGCTGATAATTACATACTGCTAAGGGGTTAGAACAGCATTAAAAGTTAAGGAGTTAGACTGATATCTGCATGAGAAGATAAACATTTTTTCATAAGCAGTATTCCTAAGCTCTAAAAAATGCTTGATGTTGCTCTAGAATTGTGATAAATAAAAGATAGATGGGCTTACCTGTATGAGTTAAACCAAACAAAATGGTAGACAAACATGCATATTTATTTGTAGTGGAGACAAGCAGTTCAAGCTTTCTATTCTGTGCAAATTGCCAGTGTGTAATCTGTGCACTTATTCTTTGCTATGCTACTGTTGGTGCTCACTGCTTCATGTGGGATTTCTGCAGATAAACTCTGAGAAGCCCAGATGCAAGTGACTTAAAGCTTGTCAAGCTCTTGGTATATGCAGTGACCGGCTTCTGCAGGTGTGCAATTCGGAAGCATTTATACATGCATATTCCAGGCCTGTTACCTGAAAGATTTCCAGATTTTCTGAAAAATAGCTGTTTAAATCCTAGCATCTAAAGTAGCTGATAGGCCTGATATATCAGCCTGGTTTCAGCATGGGGTTTCTGAAAATACTGTTTTGTGTGATAACGCCATCAATTTTTTGAGAGCTGAGAGAGATTGCAAGTAAAAACATTTCTTAATAGATACTTTCATGCACTTGGCAGCTTGTTGACTACTCCTTATAGAGCCATGACTAGATAACTGATTTGCCTATGCGTTTTCTAACAGGAAACTGTGTTTACAATTTAAAACATTATAGACTCACGGCTGCTCTTGCTCTTGAACTTGAGACTTAGTACAAGGAGGAGAGACTTCATGCTTGAGGAGTAAAATATTTCAGTAGCAAGGTCTGGACCTTAAAGTAGTATTGCATGGGCTTTGAATTATCTGCTGTCTGGCTCCATACAAGTTAGCTGATGCTCAGTAGTCAAAGGGGATGTCAGCACCAGAATGTCTGAAGCTTCCCCTCCTGCTTTCAGCAAAAGAGGGGAAGTAGGGAGTGCATTTTGAGATGAGGTCTGCAGCGTTGAGGTCTTGTTAGCTGAGGTCAGTTGCAGTTCACTCTGAGTTTTCATGGAACTAGGTTCAGCTCTGAGAGGAAATACAGTGAACATAAGCTGAAAACCCAAGCTGAATTTCTGGCTTCTTGCAGAATGTTTCAACACAGCTGAATTTGTATTCTAGCAAGTAATGACTGCATATTGGTTTGTTAAACAGGCTTCTTAAAATGCATGCTTGCTTTGTTCCACCTTGCAATTGGATAAGTAGAACATAGCACAGGCAGTCCATCTCTTGTGCAAGCAAGCATAAAGATGCCACTCATGCTTCACTTTTGGGTCACCTATTGAAGCTTGGTTAGGTCAAGAGAACATTTTTGGAGGCATGTATGTGTACAGTGGGACTTCTAACAGGCTAGAAGCAGTAATGGAGCAGAAGTCTGCTCAGTTAGAACTGGATTTCACTGAGGACTTCTGTTGTGGTGGTTGGTTGCTACGCTTGCATTTATCAATACTGACTGCTATGAAATAATGTTTTAAGTGCTGTAACCATAGCCTACAGGCAGTTTGTGAACTGTAGCATGATATTCAAGCTATCTTTGCATTGGTCGCTGGCAATGACCTTTGATAGCTCTGAGCATTCATTTATGTCAGTTGAAAGACTAGGCATCCTGACTTCTGTCTTGCTTCCACAAGATTTGTTTTCAGGCTTTTTGCTTGTTTTTGGTGTGGGGGGTTGGGTTTTTAGGATTTGTTTGTTTGTTTTTTGTTAATAGCCTAGGATGGACTTATTTCTAAAGCATAAGTGGACTGAGTTGGGGTTGGCACAGGAAACTGCTTTCCTTCCAGGATTACAATTCTGTCCCTTATCTCTTGTGAGAGTGGCTGTAACAACCACAAAGCTGAGTCATACCAGCAACCAACGGGCAGCAGAAATAACAAAGCTCAGTGCTGTGACCACAGAACACCTTTGGGGTGGTTCAGACAAGGTGGTTTGAAATAGGGGAGGATGATAAAGCATCTTGGTGCATTTTTCAGGACTGCGAAATGGAGCAGGGTACTTCTTGCATTCACTTTGCAATAGGTATGGAGGAAGGAAGGAACAGTTTGAGGACAGGTATTTGGATTCTGTGCCTGGTCTCTGAATGTGGATGCTACCATCATTACAGATGTTAGAATTCTGAAACCAGCCACAATTAAAAAAGAAAACTAGCATGCTTTCACTGTCCTGCTTGCTATGCGTGTGTCCTTCAAACAATAGGCATACATTAAATGAGGATTGTGCTAACTCTGTCTTCTCCAGTGTGTCCTGTGGGATTAGTAGAATACCGAAGGCAAAACTCAAGTGATAAGACTTTCTGATGTTGATTTATCAACTTATGTTTGTACAGGGAAATAGTGAGAGGGGGGCTAGAAAACCAGCTCTGGACTTTGCTCCCAAGGGCCGCTATATTACAAAATAATGTGCTGCTGTCACTTCTGGATTTCTGAGAATAAGAAACGATTGCTGATACAAGCTTGGGAAGGATTTGAGCTGTAATAAAGCTTCATACTATAAAGGAACTTTATAATATTCTGTTCTTTTTTAATCTGATCTTTCTGCCTTTCCTTAGCAGTGAAGGAGACTGTCTCTGAGAATGATCTCTATGGGAGACTTTTTATAAACAGAGTTTTCCACATCACTGCAGACAAGATGTTTGAAATCCTCTTCACCAATTCTCACTTCATGCAGAGGTTTCTCAGTTCCAGGAGTATAGTAGGTAACGTACTCATCTCCCTTCTGTCCGTGTTGCAACTTCTGCTGAAAAATTTCAACCTCTGAGAAATGTTAAATAGGGCTGAGTTGAATTTTAAGTTTCTTCTTGCTTTAAAAGAATTTTAAAGCTCTCAAGTTCTACTATGAAAGACAATATTAAAAACTATCCTGTTTCTGTAGATCAGTCAATTCTGAGTAAGAACCTCATTTCAACACACTACAAAACTGCACTTTAATGCCTGAATTTTGGGTAGGATATTAAATTGTTGCATTCTGTGGGCTATTTCCAATTCCATTGTGTCCCAGAAATAGTGAAATCTGTACAGCTGGTGCACAGATAAAATTGTCGCATCCTCCTAAATGATACTCACAGGCTTTAATTTTCTGGATGAGTAACTTTTATTCATTGAGATCATAAGGTAAGAAAACTAAGTCGAAAAGGGTAATATTTATTCAGTGTTAGCTTGGAAGGCAAAATGGCAAAAACATTTTGATAATGCTAGATGAATCCTTTCAACTTCAAGCAGCTGGGAAATGGCATATTTTCATTTATTTGCTTACTCTTCTCTGCATGTCCAAGTCTCTTTCAGTAGTCTTAGGTTCAGCTACTTACTGCCTCACCTCTGCTTATTCAGTGAACTACAATTTTCCCTTTTCCTGCAAAAAACGCAACCACTTGGAATCGGTTTTGTCTCTTTCCCTACCACTGTTCTTAAACTGCAGTTTAAGATATGAAAGAGCAGAGATGATGCCTTTCAGGTGATCTGTGTGTGAGATTTTGCATAATTTGTCATCTAGATGCTGTATCAACCCCTTGGAATAGAGATTCCAGTGGCAATCAGTTGAGGACTTTGACATACACTGTAACGATTAACAATCCACTCTGTGGGAAGTTCACAACTGCAACTGAAAAGCAGGTACTGTCTGCATGTGTGTCTGTGTTTGGTGCACTTCAAAGCAAGGGAAAGTTGAGCTCTGCAGTCTGTCAGAGATCTGACCATGGATTAGAGTTCAGTGAGCTGAATGTGGATCTGCAACTTAAATGTAGCATCTTGAAGGGTGTTTTTCTGCTCCTTTCACCGTTAATGAGCAAATGCTGATGAAATCGGAGAGACTTTCAGCCTTTACACGTGGCTGTGAACTTCTCCTACAAACTCTGTTGGGAGTAGCGTTGACCTAGTGTATGAACTGGGGGGTGGTCAGCAAAGATGCAATAAACTTCTTTTCATTGTCCGGTTCTGGGCTTCCCAGTACAAGAGAGGGGTGTCATTTCTGGAGAGAGTCCAGTGAAGGGCCATAAAGGTGAAGGGACTGGAGCATCTCTCCTATGAGGAAAGGCTGAGAGGGCTGGGACTGTTCAGCATGGGAGAAGAGAAGGCTCGGGGGGGGGATCTTATTGCTGTATATAAATACCTGAAGGGAAGGTGGAAAGAGGATGGAGCCAGGCTCTTTTCAGTGATGCCCAGTGCTAGAACAAGAGGCAGTGGGCACAAACTGGAATACAGGAGGTTTCTTCTGGACATCAGGAAACACTTTTTTACTGTGAGGGTGACAGAGCACTGGAACACTTTGCCCAGAGAGGCTGTGGAGTCTCCCTTGGAGATCTTCAAAAGCCGCCTGGACCTGGTCCTGGGCAGCCTGCTCTAGGTGATCCTGCTTGAGCAGATGACCTCCAGGGGTCCCTTCCAACCATTCTGTGGTTCTGGTTTGGGAAAGGTCTCGTAGCTCAATCTCAAAGAACTGTGGTCATGAGTCAGTGGCCAGTCTTGCATTCGGTACTTGAAATGTCAGTGGAGAAGGGGGATAGCATACTACTACTGCCTGCGTTGGCTTTAGCTGGGGATGTCTTCACTTCCCCACCCCTCCTACACTTGCAATTCTTAACTGGCGTCTCTCATGGTTGTTCAGGCTTTCTCCCTGTTCCAGTTCACATGGAGTTTGTTGGTCTAACCTAAGATGGGCTGAAAGAAAATAAACAACAACAACAAAAAAACACAAAGACCCACCATGAATATACTTACTTCTTTCTATACTTATTCCTTTATCATAGATCCTGCATAAGCAGAGCCAGAAAGGGCAGTCTTATCAGGTGGACGCTGAGGTACTGACCCATGATGTCCCCTACCATGATTACTTCTACACTGTGAACCGATACTGCATCAGCCGCACATCCAGTCACAAATGTCGATTACGGTGAGCCCGAGTGATGCGCAGTGGGAGGGGAGGACGCAGAGGCATCTGTGTTGCAGGCTGCTGAAATCTGCTTATCAAAAATCTGCCTACAGCAGAGAGAATATTTGGTTTCTCTTGAAGTTGGGGATCTCTTCTGAAAAAATAAGCTTGTTCTATCTCCTGTCGTATGTATGCTGTACTCAGATATGATTAATTCGGTGAGAAATGAAGTTTTACATTGATGTTACAAGATACAGAGCTCATCTCCAAGACTGTGGACTGGGTTCTGACCAGCATTGGGTTTTTGAGTGCAGTTGTGCGAGGGGTATAAATTGGAACTATGACAGATGTTTTGTAACAAAGTGTCTGAGGTATCCTTGCTTAAGAGCCTTCAGAGGAGGATAGTTGCATACGCAGGTGAAGGAAATGTACCCATCATTGCAGTGAGGGTACTTGAGCAAATCAGGCTTCACTATTAGACTTTAGGTAGGTGTGGGTGTCTTAAGGCACTTTCCTTTCCTCTCCCATCTGTTGAAAACGCATGAAGTGATCAAGTTCCTCGTTGACTGCATTTGTGTGACTATGCAATTCCTGGTAGTTTTTCTATGTTGTCCTTAGTAAGTCCTTTTATCTTAAACTTCATCAGAACGCAGAAAAGGTAAGCAAGCCTGGATTTCCTTCTGGGTTATCTCAGGCTATAACAGTGCTGAAGACTCCCTCCTCCACTGGGAGGAAAAAGGGAAAAGGGTCCTTGAACAACTGTTCTGGATGACTTTGAGTCATTTTTCCTCTTTGAGGGCTGTATTTGTTTTATCTGAGACTCATGACAACCCTAGGATGAGTGCAAAAGCCAGGGTTTGAATAAAGTGTACAGAGCATGCATGTATAGAACAGAAAGTGCATGCTGGTGCTACAGCTGGCTTTATATTATACTGTTTAAAATAGCTCAAAAACTAGTTGAAAGATGCTGTTTTGTTAGAGTAGGAACTCAGTGGGCATATGTTCCTTGGGGTGATTATTTGAAAAAGCTGGGAAAGTGTGTATTCCAGTAAGGTCAATGTTCGTGATTTAAATAAAGATCATGAGGTATTCTTTTGACCTTTATGAAGAGCTTTAGGATTCATTCGGTTGCTAGAACAAGCCCTCTGCAGGGTTCTGTTCCAGTACCTTTCCATTCTGGAAGCATTATTGACTAGCTTAACCTGGGAAACGCAAGGCAGGAATGTCACTTCCCCTCTGTCGTGCTCAGAGAGTGAGAGTTTAATTTCTGTCCACTCAGGGTAGGATCTGAGTACTGGATGCATGATAATGAATTTCACCTGCTGCTGTTGTTGTGCCCGTGCTGTATATCATGTGTATGCATACAGAGTAAAAAGCAGACTTTGTTTGTAAGGCTATTTTAAATGTTTGTTAAAATCAGAACAGTTCGCAGGAGGGAAGTACCCTGCTGCTCTGAGTCTGGAAAGAAAGCACACTTCAGAATGTTTCCAATGATTTGGACATTCAGATTTCCCGAGGCTTTTAGCTGGATTTGTTGTCTTTGCTTGTGTCTGTCTCTTGCCTTGCTTCAGTGTAAGTGCTGCTCAGGGGGAAAGCCAAGGCAGTTCCAGTTAGTATTTCAGGTTATGGACATAAGCTAGAGGCTTGCCTCTGATAAGAGATTTCTGCTATTGCTGTGCTACCTAGCACAGCACTCTCTCTCTCTCTTTTTTTTTTTTTTTTTTCCTTTTCTTTCTTTACTGTTGCATTCTGTTTATTAGGGTTTCTGCGGAAGTAAAGTACAAAAAGCAGCCCTGGGGCCTTGTCAAGTCTGTAATCGAGAAGAACACCTGGGGAGGAATACAGGAGAACTTCAAACAACTTGGTGAGGCATTTTCTGCTCTTTGGTGGAATAAGGAGGTCACGTTTCCTATGCATGTAGAACCTGATTCCTTAAACAATGGTTTGAAAAGAAGGCAACAACCAAACAAATCTCCTGTTATTAATATATCTGGCAATTCTGAGGTGTAAAAGAAGCCTGGTAGCATAATGCTTGCCAAGAGCTCTTGTATACCTTGTCAGCAATTGCTTTCTGAAGGAAGCAGGAGGAGCAGGAGAAAAGCTGTTACTCTCAATTGCATGTGCCTGTCTCTAACACAAGTATTTCCTTGATTGTGGGTATGAGAAGAAGAGCAGTGGCACTTGGCAGGCTCTCTGGCTATGTCTGTTAACAGCCTGGCCAGCCGTAGCTGCTGGTTCACAGACTAACACAATTCCTAGTCTCGGTCTAACAGTGTCTTGAAGTGTTCCTCCAACTGCTGCCTAACACATCATTAAACAATCCTGCATAGGCTGAATGTACATCAGATCTGAAAAGCGCACAACGTGACATATAGCAAAGAAGATGGGGAGTATGGGTTAGGACATAGTTTGTGTCAATTACCTAAGTTCATTCACTGGAAGACGTACTTACTCTTCTCACTACCACCCTCCATATCTCGCTTGCAAGTTAAGTCTTCAGTGTTCGGCTCTTCAGCTTTCCTTTTCAAAGTTCAGGAACTTTTATTTTTCCACTGCAGAATCAGATCTGCTAATGGAGGAATATGCACTTAATCAATCCATAGAAGATTCTGGAAAATTAGTTGCCCTGAGACGAAGACGACGCACTTTACACCGGAGCCTGGCAGAATCGCTTCCCAAACGCTCTTCCCAGCACTCCTCTGGTGACATGGGGCTAGAGTCCCAGGGCAGCATAATAGGTAGAAGTTCTTATATCCAAATATATATATATATATATTTATATCCATTATTTTCCATAAGGTGGCTTCGAGAAAGTTCAGCTTTTACAGTAGTGGCAGAGTAACACTTATGTGTATATTGCTCTCGTTTTTATCTAATTGGTGTGATAGCAAATGTTTTAGTGTGTTCAACTTCGCATAAAATAAATTAGGAACATGCATAGTCACTATTGTGGTGAATATGTGATGAAATCAAACCTAATCCTACCTTCCGTTTTTTAAAAATTAAAATAAAATTCTAAAATGCTGCACTGTACCTGTGTAGGATTGAAAATGAGATGGGATCAGAAACAAATGTAATCTGATTTTTGCTAAGTTGCTGAAAAATTGCTTTTCTTTATTCCTTCAAATTGCACATCCAAGTTGTGAGATGATTAAATGTCACTCACTGCTTGGCCCTATCACCTCATACATGATTTTGTTGGTAATGTTAAAGAGTCCATTTCTGGTCTGTTTCTGTAACTTCTGGGTTACTGAAGCAGTTCTTGTAGTTCTGCTGCCACTAAGTATGACAGACTTGGACTCTGGCATACGTGATATTAGCTACACTTACAGAGATGAGGAATATCAGATGTGCTAATGTTTACCACAGAATGGTGGATTTCGTGACACAAGTTGAACTGTAAACACTGAAGTAGGAGCAAATGCCCTTCCTTAAAGGGTGCAGACAACACTGTATAGCACCAAGAGAGCATTTGGATCAACAGCATGTGTATTGGACTCTTTCCCCAACTGAGATTACTTCCTGAAAGCTTAATTTTGCCACTCCTGCTCCACCCTTTCAGGCGAGTGTCTGTCTTGGTATACATTACAGCTTTGATGTATGCCCCTTGTCCAGGACAGGAAATGTGAATGTAAGGAACTGTTTAGGGGATCGGGTAATTAGGTTTAAGGATCAGCCTGCCCACAGTAGTAGGTGACTGCATGTCCTCTCCAAGCTGAGCAGCACACTTGCTGTCCTCACTAGTTTTAGGTCGCTGACAACTAGCGGATGCTCTTCACCCTTTTGAAAGGCTGTCATCAGCTCAGTACATAAACGTAACTGTTTCGGATGGGACAAGTTAAAGGAGAATTTGATTTAACATTGGTTGGCAGAAAGACTAATGTGGCCAGGAGAACAGGCAGAAGAGAGCCATGTTGCAGGCTGTCTGCTAATATGTGACTAGCAGTGTGTGTGCTGAATGAGTGTTAGTAATGCACGGACTGTAGCGTTCTCAGGCTATCTGGGCTAAATGTGAACATGTTCTAGAGCTGTATTCTCTGCAGCTTACTGGAGTGTGGGGAATCCTCCTGGTGGAACAGCCTGACTGTCTAGCTGATTTGTCTGAGATGACAACAGAAATGACTTGGTGCATCAAGTGAATGCTGGAGAGAATCTTGTGCACCCATACGATTTGTTATTTCCATCAGAAGTTGTTGAGCTGTTCTGTGTGAAATGTTGGGCACTGACGTGTATCTGCAGGCATCCACTAGGAACGTTCTTCAGTAATTTTTAACCAACTTCTCTTCCATGCCCTATAGGAAGGAAAAGAGATGCTATAAGTAGGACCACCACCATCATTGTAGTAATGAGTGTCTTGTAAGTACTCGCTTGCATTAAAACATGGCTTAACTCAATCTCGTCTTGGTCTTTAACTGTATCTGCCTGTACCTACCTCATTTGCATGTTAACACTGCATGTAGCATGACAGATCGTAACCTATTTTGGATGTAAATATAGAAGCACTCGGGTAGAACAGGGGAATGGATTGACTTAAGAAGTGACACAGAGAATGGAAATGCTGCTTTGTCAAACTAGTCTACCTTGCAGATTTACCTATGTCTGATCCTACAGAAAATTTCCAGAACTTACTCATTCCCATTTTGAAAGCTCCAAGAGGAGGCACTGCTGTCACTTCCTGTAGGTTGCTATTACACAGATTAAAGCTAACTGCTAAGAATTGTTTGGATAGATCTTTATTCTCAGTATAGCACTGCCACATGCCCTTTTGCTCCAGAAGGTTTCTCTCTTCCTAGATGTTTGTAGCCTCGGTCTCGCTTCTGTAGCATTGTAACAGTAATGATAAACCCTGTCTGACTTAATTTTATTCTTTGGCCTCTCTACAGTTTGCTGCTCTTGGTTTTACTGAATATAACACTGTTTCTCAAACTGTCAAAGATAGAACATGCAGCTCAGTCCCTCTATCATGTCCAGCTTCAGGAAGAAAGCTCTTTGAAGTAAGTTGAATTCGCAATCTTTGCTTTCGTTCTTCCTCAGTTTATGACAGAATCTAATTTAAAGAAATAGATTTCAAACAATGAAACTTGGTGGTAAGTTTTCAAAAGCTGATGGGGCTTGTTGTTCTTCCGTGGCCTATGCTGATATCTGGTGACATGTCTGACTGCATCTTGCAGTAATAAATTTCTCCTTTGATAAGCTGTTTTTTGGGGAAGTGTTAACCTTAGCTTGCATTTATCACCCTGCTGTGACTCATCTTCTGTGAATATTGTAGTGCCGATCACAGAACGGAAGTATTCACTTCATCCTGTGTGAACCAGCATGATCTCAAATGTAATGTTAAAGATTCATTTAGCTTTTTAGCTTCCATTTTTGTGCGTCTCTTGCAAAATTCCTTCTCCACCTCAAACTTCCATGTTAGGTGCCTTTTATATTCAGTTGCCTGGAAGAGGCTCAGGTGTTGCTTCGTCTCATCAATGTGGTATAGGCAAACAAGTTACAAACCATAACCTGATCTTGAGTATGGAGGCAGTGTGGTGACCTCCCATAGTGAAGATCTCGGAACTGATTTAGAGTAACTTTCTTCATAAGAAAGATCTTGCCATCTTAACTGTGAGAACTTAAATGTCCTCACGTTATGTCAAAAACTTGTTTTTGGTGACTGTCATCTACAAAGGTCTGAGGCAGTACCTTCTAGTCAACAGGAAACGGAATTGAACTGCAGCCACCCTTTTATGTGGCTTTTGGAAAAGGATGCTTTTAGCAATGGTGGTAGAGACTAATAGCTTTTAGATAGGTAGGCACAGAGGTGCTTGTTTCATGTTTCTGATGTAATCTCAATCTCTTTCAGCATATCCCCAGAAATGGTATCAAAAGAGGAGATCCCTCAATATGATAAGGAACAGGTTAAACATGTGAAGGGAGTACTGAGAGATTCAATTGAAATGCTTGAGCAGGTAAGTCTGCCAATCTTTCCTGGTGATACTCTTGTTTCTCAACAGCTCAAGTTTTCTTATGCCAGAATAGCTTTTGCTTAATGTTTTCTGGTGCTAACTGAAGTTTCAGGCCTCCTTGGCCTCAGTTTTGTCCTAGGCTTGAATTTGGTACAAAGGCAACGCTCATGTTTCTGATGGATTTTTCTTTGGATGAAAATTAAATGTTCATATCAATTTTCTTAAACCTGTCAAGTACCTTTATTGATTTGAGATCTGTTGATGCAGTCTGAATCATGACAAAGCAAAGATTGGAGTAATGCAAAACGGATCCTCTTTTCTGAGAAGATTCAAAACATAACGAAATATGTGCTCACCTCACCATGAGGTTTCTTCGTGCAGGTTTATCCAGGCTTTTGCTCCCCACCACCCTTCTAGATGTTGGTGAGAGTTTCACTGGAGATTAGGCAGCCCTCTCATGCCAAGGTTAAGTGAAGCGCTTCTTCTAAATACATGAGTTCTCCAGACCATGTGTTTCTGAGAGGCTCCATAGCTATGAAGTTAATCCTTCTTCCAGTCACTTACATTTTGAGGCTCATTCATACTGCAAACACCATATAAAAACTGAAGATAAGTTTGTGGGGTGCTGCTGTGTGTCTCTGGTCCTAAAGCCAAGGACTGCTGAACCCATAGACTGAAATTACAACTCAGCAAGTGAAGGACAGTAAATTCATACTTCAGTTTCTATTTATAACCTATGAATGTTCTGATTTTAAGTTCTTTTATTAAATCTTAAAATGTGACAGAAGAAATTATTAGATTAGGAAAGCTGTGGGGGAGTTCACATGTACCTCTATCCATCAGCAGTTTGCTCTGTGTTCTCCCACGCACTAAAGGAGGGCAGAAAAAAGCCATTTTTGATATTCCTTGTTTAGAAGCATCTCTGCACAAAAAAATGCTATTAATTTGTTAACCATTTTGATCACAGCTTGAAATGCTTCCAAGTGCTGGAGACTTCACTGTAGAAATGAATTTCCTGGTTTCCATTCCCTTTTTAAGTTTCTTTGCCTTCTACCCAAACAATTCTGAATTCTGAAGTGTTAAACTGCCTTTTTGAATGCACACAGAGCGTGAAAACTTTTAAAAAAATGTAGTGAGAACTCAGTCACCTTTTTTCATCCCAAATAACGCTTTTGTCGGGAAGCCATGAGTCATTAGCGTCCTCTTACCTTGCGTTTTCTGAGGGTTGTCAGTAACCTAATTGGATCTTGTGCATCAAAGGGCCAGGTATTAAAAATAAATAAATAAATCATGCCTTGCTGCCACTTTCCTTAAACTATTTGCCATGAACATCAACTGTGACTGAAAATGAATGGGGCAGCTTCTTGTCCACACTGTTGTCTAGCGGGGTGTTAAGACTTCATCGTACTGTACTGTTAGTAATTATAAACTGTACAGAGGGTAGCTGTTAAGAAAGCACAGTACAGCAACTGTTTATAGAAAGAGGGAGGAGGAAATTGCATGGAATCTTTACAAGAAAAGGAGGGAGGGAGACGTATTTTCCTGATAGCCCTCACCCTTGCAGCAGATTAACTTAAAACCATCATGTCCCCCAACTATTTATCTTCACAGCTAAAGATCTCCCTTTCCATGCTCCAGAGAAGCTTTGATCACTTGAACAAGACACAAAGCAGCAAGACCGAGAGTTAATGCCCCCATCAGCTTTCAGCTCAAGATGTCAGAAGAGAAGATGCATGTTTGAGGACTTGTGGGGTAGGGATTGTAACTGTCACCTTCGGACTCTTTTTCCTATTTTGGCTCAAAAGCTGCATGGAATAAAGGTTTCTAGAAGAAGTAAGTTGGGCTCTGCGTTCCCGTAGCTCGGTGATCTGCCTCTGCTGCCCTGCCCGTGTTCAGGGGAGGCTTTCTTAGGAACAGAGGAGCTCTGCAGTCCTGTGGTGAACGCTGAGGGCAGTTGCAGTGCCAGTTAGCTGATCTGCAGATTACGGAGGAGGGGAGAACGCCCTCAGCAGAGAGCTGGGTTTGCGTTTGAGGAAATCTCAGCTTTCTGCATCAATTGGAAAATGACCGTCTGTGGAAGAGTGCCTTAGAGAAGGTAACAGGTAGCGGTTTCACACCCGCAGGATATTTATCTGCGTTTCCAGACACGTGGACCCTGTTAAAACAAGTCTCCATCTGTGAGGATGAGTATTTTTCAGATCAATTAGCTGAACAGGAAAAACGTTCGATGCCCCTTTGCCCCATCTCCCTCGCGCTGCGCGCCTTGGCAGCCTGCCTCCTGCCATAGGTCCTTGCTCTTCCCAGAGCAGGCGCAGCCCTCGGCCCTCCCCTCCCTGCGGGGCTGTTCTCTGGCATTCGCGCATCCTCGACGGCCGCCCCCCAGCTGCGGCCGCCCTGCGACGCGACTCGGGCCCCGGGGGCGGAGGAGAGGCGGGGAGGCCCCGCCGCCGGCGGCGGCTGCTGCTGCGGCCGCCACCTGTTGCGCTGGCCCTTTAAGCCAGGTGCCGCGACGTCACGGCCAGCTCCGCCCCTCCCGCGCAGGCATTGGGC
>VXAA01001032.1:958385-988527 GCA_013399115.1 Anseranas semipalmata
CCCCGCCGCCGGCCGTTGGGGCTCCCTCAGGGAGGCGGCGGTTGGGACCCCTCGGGGTTTGCGCGGGGCGCGGCGGTGCCTGTGCCTGGCCGCAGCGGAAAGCCGAAGCCCTCTCTCCTCGCCGCTCTGCCCCAGCGGGCGCCGGGGTGTCCGGGGTGCCCCGGCACGGCGCCGGCTTTGCCCAGCGCCCGGCCGGGGCGCTGCCGAAGCCCAGCGTGTGGAGGCGGGTGTGCGGCGGGGACTCGTGTCAGCCCGCGGCGGTCGTCGGGGAACTTTCCAGCTGCCCGCCATGCAGGGGCAAGGGGGAAACGGGTGCCCGTTCCCGTGAGTCAGCAGGGAGGCAGCTGGCTGGGGTCGGCGCGTCGTGACGGAGCCTGGGAGCGGGACGGGGTAGGGGCAGAGAAAACACCACCGAGGCGTCTCCTGTGCACGCACCCGTCCGTCCGCTAGCGACGGTCTGTGCTTTCCCCTAACAGGTGGCTGACCTGCAGGTCCCTGCCCCCGGGAGCTCTGGAGAGAATCGCCGACACTGTTGCGGACCGGTGCCGCGTCCCTTGGTTTTCGGGGGCCGTAAAGATCAATATCAGCCTTGTGCCGCCTCTTGTTCTGTTACCCGTCTTCCTTCATGTCGCGGCTCTGCACTTCCTGCTGGGGCTGGTCATCTTGACATCTCTTCCCGTGGTGGTGCTGTGGTATTACTACCTCACGCACAGGAGGAAGGAAAGGACTCTCTTCTTCTTGAGCCTAGGACTGTTCTCCTTGGGCTACATGTACTATGTGTTTCTCCAGGAGGTGGTTCCCCGAGGCCACGTGGGGTATTCCCAAGTGGTGCTTCTCACCTGTGGGTTAATTCTCATGCTTGCAGCCTTGTCACGAGCCAAGAAAGACCCTGGCTACCTTCCCATCCCAGCAGGCGACGGCAAGTCATCGCATCAGGATTTTCCCAACAAGAACGTTCGAGGGAGCTCCAATGGGCTCCATGCAGTCACTACAGCAGGAGCTGCCAGTGGCCGTGCCGTGAATGGGGAGGCCAAAGGCTATTCCAGAGTGTCAGCTGAGGGGCCAGAAGGTGTGAAAAAGGACTGGTGTGCTAAATGCCAGCTGGTGAGACCAGCCCGAGCAGGGCACTGCCGGCTTTGTGGCAGGTGTGTGAGGAGACTGGATCATCACTGTGTCTGGTAGGTTTGCACAGCTGAGGCTGTGTATTTTTTGTTTCTCTTCTCTTTTTTTTTTTCTTTTAAGTTAGCATCTTTTCTTCCCAGTCCTTGTCAAATGAGGTTGCTTTTGTTATGGGCAAGATTCTGTGATGTTCTTTTAAAAGGTAAATTTGCTGTTTAAGTGGGATGACCGCTGCTAATTTCTACAGCGTATTTCAGAATTGCTCCTGGTTGTCTAAGTCTTGTTAACTTGCGTAAGTGCTCCTCTGGGGGCAAGGGAACCCAAAGCTGCCTGTATGCACACAGTATTGTAATTGAGGAGCAGCGGGTATAAATGTCTCAGCTAAGGATACTATGCTTCCTAAAAGTTTCTAAGGCAAATAGTCTGCCACTCCCACCTTGCTGGTCTATTGACTTGTGCCTATAAGCTTTCTATAAAAAGCTATAAAGCTGCTTTGGAGCTGCCTGTTTTTTAGTGAGACCTTGGAAGTCAGGTTCTCTGACAGTTGGGGGAGGGACGAAGAAAGAGAAGCCAGCTCTTTCTTTTTTTTTTTTTTTTTTCTTCCTTTTTCCTCCTAAGCAAAGTAACTTCTTCTTTCCTTTTTGGAGGATTAACAGCTGTGTAGGGGAGCAGAACCACCAAGCATTCATCCTTGCACTCTCCTTCTTCATGCTCACCTCTGTGTATGGGATTACGTTGACCCTGGACACCATCTGTAGGGGACGAACCCTGTTCATGGCGTTGTTCTACTGCCCTGGGGCCTATTCTGACTACAGGTGAGATGTCTGCATGGGAGAGAGCTGGGCTGGGAACTCAGGCCTGACCAGGCAGCTTAGCTCCTTACTGTTCCTCATTCTATGCTCATGGCTGGTGTTATTGGCTGTCAAACCTGATCAAAAAGTGCTCCTTAAAAAGCTCTGGAAAGCAAGGATGCATCTCTGCTTTTGCCAAGGTGGGGAGCCTGAGACTCTGAGAGAGCTCACAGTCTGTGTCCAGGAAATTGTTGGAGGAGCTGGGATTTGAAGTCTTTATTTATTTACTGTGTCGTGTATAGATACACGCTTTAGATGTTTGTTCCCAGTTAAAGGCAACAGTCTGACAGTCTGGAATCAGCATGCTGCCTCACTGAGGAAAGAGATGGTGTTTGTCTGGTGGCTTTGTCACTCCAAGTTATCTGCTTGGTACAGACAGCATTAATATGCCCTGTCTGGCTGGGAGGGTGGCAAGAAGCATCGGACACGTGTTTGGAGACTGGCTCTACCACTGTCACACAGAGCACGCTAGCATGAGTGACTCTGCCTTCTGTACTCCATGATCTGTCAAGTGTGAGCGCCATTGTTTCCTCAAGTAAGGCTTTTACAACAGAAAGAGTGAAGAGCTAGGTAGCTAGCATGAAAGGAATGTGCCAGAGTAGCTCTGGTAGTGCTAAAAGCTGTCATTAAGTAAGCCATGAAGCTTTAATTTTGAGAAAGCCTTCAAGGATTATCTGATGAAAGTGGCAAAGTGAGATCACTGTGGCAGATGTAGACAGGGATTTGAAAGGATAGTGATTACCAGGGAAAGTCGCTCTAAAGCAGCTGCTCCGAAACTAAATGGCTTCCTTCCCATCTTTTTCCCTGCTGCCAGCTCTGCTCTGTCGTTCACCTGTGTGTGGTACTGTGCCATTGTAACAGCTGGTATGGGATACATCCTCCTTATCCAGCTGCTGAACATCAGCTACAACGTGACTGAGAGGGAAGCTCGGCTGGCTCTGCGGGACAACACTGGGCGCAGGCTCCTGGGTGGGTTAGTGATAGACACTGGCCAGTATAACAGGGGTTTTCTATGCAACTGGGGCCATTTCTTGAGTCTGGGGACTCCCCCTCCGCTGCGCTCTGCCGAAGACATCGTCTGACATCCTTTTTTCTGCAGATGACGTTGACTGTCTTTCTTTAGCGGGGTAACGGCCCCTTCCACTAGAACTCCCTCCTCCACACCCTTCCTTCATGGTTGGTGTATGGGCTGCCCATCCCGTCACAGACATCGGAGGCTTTCCCGGGCAGAATGGTTCTTCACGTGCCATCAGCCAGCAATAGGTTGTGGAAAGCAGTAAGCCATATGCACAAAACTGGAGAGCAGGAGCCTGCTGCCGTTTTTGCACTGTGGGAAACTTCGTGCAGCTCACCGGGAAGAAGAGCACAAGGTTTTGAGAACTTGAATTTTCAATAGGTGTGAACTCTGGCATCAAGAGGAACCTGCTGCTGGACTTCAGAGTGTGCGCCAGTTCCTGCAAAGGTTAAGGAATCCCTGGCTCATACCTACATGCAACATTTTGGAGATGTCAGGAGGGTGAACTTTTGATATAGATAACAGATGGACCACTGCAGAAGCAAGGCTCTCTGGCTAAAGGAGACTGTCCAGGCAGTCACCAAACGGCTCCTTCCTCTCTGGTGCATTTTTTTTCCTTCCATCTTCAATTCCATCCAGCTGTATACATGCTAGTGCTTGTATTAAGTGCCTTTGTGAGCAACATTCCTGTAGGGCTTTAAGATCCTCTTTGTCTCTTGCCCTGTCTCTCTGACTGGGTGAAAAGATGCTGTCATCTTTCATCTCGTCATTCTTTTTGTAAGCTGAGTTTTTGTTGGTTGGGTGGCTTGTCTCACCTCCCTCAAAGTATTTCTGCTCTGATGATGGATTCTGACATGAGGCAGCAAGTAAATACACCAAGTAAGAAGATGTTTTGAAGCAACGTGTAACAGTGGACTGCTGTCTGATGTTGCTGTTGCTTTACAGAAACTACCCTTCTCCCTTCCTCTTGAGGAGGAGGGAGTCTGTGGTAGAATTGACTCTTCTGCTAACAGCAATTTTGGTAGGTAGCATTTTGGTTAGTTGCGTTGCTAATAAGAGTGATCCAGTCTTCTCTCAACCCAGTCAGTAGGGAGCTGCCTTGGTGCCTGACTTCTGCTTTCTCAGGCCAGGAAGCCGAGGAACAGTTCAGTGTCTGCATATGCAGGGAGACAGAGGGCATGTGTTAGAGCTGGCTGCTTTTGGGGTAGATGAGTCACAGTGGCAGGTGAATGGATGGGTTGAATGTGTTCTGCAAGAATGCCGTGTGTTCCTCAGCAGCCCGCAACGGTATTATTACCTGGACTTGAGCTTCAGCTGAAATCACAAGGTTTTGGTGATGATGGTTTCTAGTTTTGTGGGTAGGGTTGTTTTTGTTTTTTGTTTTAAATCCTTTCTGGATGGCCCTTCAGAAAGATCTGGCTGGAAAAGCCTGGGACTGTGGCACAAGAGTTACAGCTTAGGTCTAAGATGCAGAAGCAGTGGGAAGAGTCTCATCCTAGCTACTGACGCTTTCAGATGCATCTGCAACTTGCACAGATCATGCTTACCCCTGCTTCCACTTGTGTGGCACGCAGCTGGGGATTGTTGCTTGAGTGGTGCAAATTCAGTGTGTGCTGCTGTACATTTTCTCTGCGGAATAGACAGATGGTGCACGGTGCCAAAAGACAGCAGAATTAGGGCTGTCCCTGGAGATCCCTGCCATATTTGGTGTCTATGCTCCTGATTACATGTCCCAATTTAAGGTGAAGACCACATCCCTCTTTGTGCTGTTTGCTTTCCCCAGGTGGCACCTGCACTTTTTTATAACCAGCAGATAACTGAGGAGCAGCTGCACTTGGGATGTGGCTGTGCAGAAACAGCTACTGACTTACCAAGTGTCCCTTATTTCTTCTTACCCTTTTCAACCGGTGGGCAATCCTTTTTAAGGAGTTAAAGGGGACGCCTCTTGTGCTTCCTGCCTCTAACCGAATACACTAAGAGACTTCTGACCATTTCCCTGGCCCTAGTGTGAAGTAGAAGGCACTTAGCTAGACTGCACTATTTCTCTGGCAGCTAAGCATGACCTTCTGACTGTCTGGAGCTGGAGACTGACCCTAAGGAGTTTAGCTTTACACAAAGATCTGGCCTCCATGTGAGTTGTCTGTAAACGTTTCCATTGCACATATGCATTTTGTGGCACCTGCTGAGATGAACTGAAGTGTTGGCAACCTTGAAGACTGGGATGCTGTGGGTTAGCAGGCTTGTGATCTTCAGTCCTCAGCCGACTGGCCCTTGGGAAGATGAAGCCAGCATGTCCTTCTAGGCTAAAGAAACCCCTGCCATGGAGATCAGTCACACACCCATGAGCTGAACAAGCTCTGGGAGTGCTTACAGGTTTGAGATGAGTGGTTTCTCAGCCCTGCTGCTCCATCTCGGAGGAAGCAGAGCTGGGCAGTTGACAGACCCGTTCCCCTGGCAGGGCTGTGCTCATGCTCTCCCACAGGCAAGTATTCATTATTACTTTGCAGCCCACATGTCAGTATGGCCTCGTCCCTTGCCTTTTGGTGGGCTCTGGCTGACACAAAGGCCTTCTCAGTGGCATTGTCATCGGCACTGTGGACTTTGGAGTGCAAATTAGGACCTTCGACTATTGTAACCCTTCCATGCTTTGGTCAAGCCCACTCCGATAGCGGGGTAAAGTGCCAAAGTAGGTTTTATTTTTGCACTGTCCAGAGGGAAGCAGAACCATTCAGGACAATAAAATGGTTGCAAGGCTGGGGTTTTGTACGAGGAGAATGCAGTGCTGATTCTCCAGTGAATAGGAAGTTCACGTCACTGTAATCTGCATAGTGGTGGTGACTTTCTTTAAGGACACAGCTTTTGTTTACCCTCCTGGCTTCTTCCCGAGAGGATTTACCTTGTGAATGCCTTGGGAGATGGAAAGCACAAAGTAGCAGGATATATTGCTATCTGAATGGGCAGTAGAGTTGCTAGCTTCAGATGCACACTTTGGGGCTCTCCTTTTAATAGCCCTGAGAATTAGCAAGAAGCCTTTGAAGAGTAACACTCCCTTTTTCACTCATAGTGAGGGCAGACTGTTGTGATCTCTTGTGCACTAAAGGGCATTTTTTTTATTTATTTTCTTGTTGAGGTCAATATTGGCCATGCTGGTAGAAAAATGTTAAAACTTAGCACATCCTGGCAGGGCTGGAGAGTCAGTCCTTGGTCTCGCTCTTTCCCACTACCATGGGCAGGCAACTCGCAGGCCAGGTGTCTGGCCTTAAGGCAGGGACCAGTGCCTTGCCCCTAAAACAGCATGCACCTATGTGGCAATAAGAAAACAGTATGCTGCTGGCCCTTTCAAAGTTTTCTCTGTGTAAGAAGAGAGGACCCAGAGTTGATAAGCAGGGATTTGGGTGATACCTAGCTTTGATGTTTCTCCACCTAGACTTGGAGATGAGTTTATCCTGCTTTAACCATGACCTCTTAAGAGACATTTGTTATTTCACCACTAGTGTGGTCTTCTGTAGACCAGGGCAACTCTTGAAGGGCCAGGGTTCTGATGTTGCTGCTGTTGTAGTGTTAAGCCCTCTGTGTACAAATTGTTTGGTGACTGTACTAAGAACTGTGCACCATTAGATACACCGTGTAAATGGTGGCTTGGCACTCTTAACTGTGTTGTCTTAAATTGTGCTTTTTTTTTTTTGTAAACAAGTCGCAGGTCCCCACAGAGACTGTTTCTCCATATAACTTGTCCTTAAATGACAAAAGTCACTGGTGAGCCTGAGTTGGTGCCACTTGTGACTTCTAATCACATTTCAGCCTTCATGTGATGGTGCTTTTTTCTTCTAAGTGGGTTGCTTTCAAGTGTATTGATGAAACCATTTGCTGTAAAATTTCTTCTAGAGATAAAATGGATACTGCCTCACTGCCTGATGTCTTAATAATGTGCTTGACTTTTTCCTTCTATATGAATGTATATTGCCTCGTTAGGGCAGGAAGCGTGTGATTATGGATGTGTTTTCCTATATAGCTTTCAGTGAAGAACTCCATGTTTTCCTAGGATTTTCTTCCACTACCAAGATGTTTGTACAGTGAAAATATTTCTCTGGACAGGTGAGGTTCTTTCTGAAATGTGGGAATTCAGCCTCCCAAGGTCTTGTCTTTATGGAACTGCTTTTAATGATAATATGAAGATTGACAGGCTCTGGAAGAACTGTCTACCTTGTAGAGCGGGGTGTGTGTTCCCCCCAGCCGAAGCTTTAGGAAGAAACTTCATGAAACATTTGTGAGGTTTGTTGAAAGGACTGGGGTGTGTGTGTGTGTGTCCATTTTACACCATATCCAATGTTTTCAAATGGATGCAATTATGAATCAAAATAAATGATTAGAAATCATCTGTGAAGTTGTTGATTTATGCCAACATGCTCAGCCAGGTCAAACGACTGAAAACTGCCATCTCATGGCTACTTAGCTGTTAAGTGGACATAGGGAACAGGGGAGCAAGAGGCTAAGGAGAAGCTTGGAAACAAGTGTTCTTGCAGTTGTGCAAATGTTGACATGTGGGTTTATTCGTGTTGGGATGAAACACCTGTTGGCAATTCTCACCACCATAGAAACTGGGGATACCTCCTTGCCCCCTCCAGTGGGGATTTGAACCAGGATCTTGAATTCTGAGAGCAATCTGTTACCGGATATTGAGTGTAATCTGATGGGGTTCCTTGCCTTTTTGTCGAGTGTCTTGCTTTCCCTCATATACCTGCCCTTACAATGCATCCAGAACCCTGAAAAGGAAATTTCTGCCTTTAAACCTTCTTCTAAGCCATGTTAAGAAATAACATGGATATTCCCAGTGCAGGTAGTGGGAAGAGATGTATCCTTTGATCCTGTTGGTATCTTGGGATGTCTCCTGAAAGGCAAGATGACTTTTAATGAGTAGAATTGCCAGTGCCTTTGATTGTTCCCAGAGCTCTGCTTTGATTTGCCTGGGTGCCATTTCTCTCTGCTGTTCAGCTATTTCTCTTTGAAGATTGCTTTGTGCTTGTTGACAGTGAGGACCTTTCACCAGCAGTGAGCCAGGTTTGTAGTTAGGTGAGAGTGGTGGGTGTAGAAGGGTGTTGGCCTTCTGATGCCCCAGCTGCTGCCAGCTTCATTAGACCCGGAGCTGATGATGGGGACACTTGAGACTACTGTCTCTCCCTAACTTTTATTTTTTTCCCTAATGGCTCTGACAGCAGGAGTGGCAGCTTGTGCTGGGGAGGCCAAGGTGCGCTGCTGGGGCTGGAGTCTGTAACATATCTGCAAATGTCTGCAGAGGTGTGACCTGTGGGTCTGGCTGCAGCGGGTCATGGGCCCTTAACGCAAGGGCCTGGGCAAACTATTGTCCCTGCTACAGTCCTATTGTGCTAGGGGGAACAGAGGAAACTGTTCAGTACGTGAGGTGCTGTTTCAAACCCAGTGTGAGCTGGGCCTGGGAGACTTGGAAGAGACTGGTGTGCTGATCACCAAGAAAATATTTCTGTGGTCAAGGTTTTCGGGAAGGCATGTAAGAAATCTGCAGGGCAGGTGTTGGCTAGGGATGGGGAGAAGGGGAACTTGCGATCACTTCACGGTTCTGAATTTGCTGCTAAATAAAGTGGAAATGTCCCCTCTCCCCACTCCTGGAGAAGGAATGCCTGGCTATGCAGCCACCTCCCTCTCTTGCTAAGAAAAGCAAGGAGCTGACGGGAAGGAGTGCATCTGAGCTGAGAGAGTGTGGGCTGATGACCAGCATTAAGGCACTGACATCTGCATCTAACCAAGCACTGAAGCAGGAGGGATGCTTCAGCACAGCTGCAGGCTGAAGCTGTTTCCTCAGTCTGACAAAATCCTCTCGTGTGTCATCCTCCTGCTGGGAACCGTTTGCTGGAGCTTTCATTTGCAAAACTCAACATCATGCCACAGATTTTAGGGGTGTCCTGTACAGTCTGTCAACAGCATCATCAGGCACAGCCTTCCTCCTGCCAAGGAGGTACGAGTTGTTTCCGCCAGGTATGGATTAAATGGGGAAGCCGAGGGGCTTCTCATCTCCCCTTTGACTGACCGGGTTCAGCAGGAATGTGCCTGACCCCTGAACGCCATCCCTATCCCTCAGCTGGGTCCAGCTGAGGCTTCAGCTCCATGCTAGTGTGGGATTAGCCGTAGCAAGGGCGAAGGGGTGTCAGAGTACAGCTCCTCCTGGATCATCTTCTGGCTTCTTGCTGCTGGAACCATTCAGCAGAAAAGCAACTTAAGACAATAGGAAAATCTTTGTCAAAACTACTAAGAATAGAAGAAAACCCTAGGAGACAAAGTCCAGTTTTCAAAGGCAAACGTTGACAGTACTTCAAGTTCTGAGGGGTGAATTGTGCTCCACAGAAGCAGCATTATTTTGTGGATGGTGAGTGGGCACAAAATGTGCAACTGTGGCGTTGTTGGGGAAGAATCTGCATTTCAATAAACTGATGCACCCCCGAGCAGCTGAGTATCAGGAGCTTCAGCTCCTGCTCAGCCTATTGCTAGCCTCGTTGGCGCAGTCCTCTGTGAAAGATGCCGCTCCGCTGTAGGGCCTGTTCTTCCCTGCAAGACAAGTTACTCAGCCCTCTCTCAGCTTGTAGCTTCCTCTCACAATCTGCTTTTAATGCAGCCAGATGGTCTGTACTTGCCCACACCTTCAACTCCCTGCACTTGGAAAATGCGCTCATCTGACCTGCTGGTGGTCAGGTCTGTAATCAGCCCTGGGGAGATGGTAAATGTTAATGTGCTGCGGGGGAAGGCGGAGGGAGGCAACCTGGGCGTGACAGGCATCCTCAGAAGGACACTTGGAGTCTGCCGGACAGCCTGGCTTGTGTGGGAGGGGAGGCTCTCTGGCCAGATCTGTGTGAGCTCTCTGCACGGCCTTGCTCCTGAAGCTAAAGCTCTGGAGCTTGCTTCTTGCCTGGGAACCTGGCCTACCCTACACCCCTTCACCAGCAGAGCTTAGCTCTGGTCTAGGTCCCCGACCCTGGGCTTCTGTGTAGTGCCATTCAGTCAGCTTCTGCCACATCCACACTGAAAACTCGGTTGTGCTCATTTCAGATCTGGGTTTATTGGAAACTTTCAATGCATATACAGGATTTAAAAATTATCCGGTACAATAGATAACAGTAAACTGTCATCTTCCTTGCATTGCCCGAGTACTCTTCATACTGCCAGATTATTTTGGAGAGAACTTTGCCTATCTTGTGAGGGGGAAGTGATTCCAGATTCCTCCCTTATGTTATTGCTGAGAGAAGACATACTGTACCTTAGTGCAGAGACAGGAATGCAGTTATGCTGCATGTTAAGGTTAAAGAGTTATGAGAAACCTTCCTTTTAATCGTGTCAGTTTTAGCTTATGTAAAAAGTCTTTTTTTTTTTTTTTTTTGGTGTTGTTTGAGGTGTTGGATCAAGTGAAAGGGCCTAGACAGACTTGCAAAATACATCTTTAAATACTACAGTTGACCAGCACGGAAAACGTTTAAATGACGGATGTGAAGCCAGGGGATCATAAACTTGGAATAACCACTTGTCCACAATAACCCAAATCAAAGCACAGTGCTTGTGAACTGGCCAGCACTGCAAACTAGAGTGTACCTGTAAAAGAGTCCAGGTTTTAGATTGTCCATATGTGATGCTGTGACCTGGACTGTCAGTAAATATGATTTGCGTAAATAACTCTTCCCTCTCCTCCTCTCATCCAAACTTCCCTGGCACAGTTAGCTAGAAGCTGTTCTCTGTGTGGCCAAGTTCACAGCAGTGGTTAGCAGGGATCAGCTGACAGTCAAGTCTGTTCGCGCTCTGATCAAGCTGTCACCCTACAGAGTACTGGCAACAGAAAAGCACCAGGTTTCTGCTTAATAGGTACATTTCAGTTCTGTGCTTCCTGTGATGGAGGAGCACTAGTGTCAGTGCCACAGCTCTGTGTGCGGAAATGGTCTCAGCCTGAAATGCACCCTAGGCTAGACTTCGGTTACCTAGGCCTCACTGCTGCCAGCCTAGACACCCCACTGGAGACTTCATACCGGGAGGACCTTGTGGGGAAGCACCCCCTCAGGTCAAAGCAAAATCATCAAACTAGGTTCCGTATATACACCTGGTTTGGTCTGACCAGTATTTACAACTGCAGTGGCCCCAGGGAGCTTGCTTTGGCTGTAAGACCAAACTTTGCACTAGACAGGACTTCCCCTTGAATTTTTTTCAGTCAGGAGGAAGATAGCACGGAACAGAATCAGATTTTTTTGTTTCCTTTCCCAGTCTCCTCTGTTATATTTGGAAGTCAGGGAGAATTTCAGCTACTCTCCTTCGTAGCTGGTTCCTCCTTTCTTCTCTCTCTCTCTCCTTTTTCATCAGCAATGGGTACTGCCTCCAAGCCTTGAATGTATTCAGCATGAGTCTCCTTAAAGAAATTAGGGAAGCACAGAACAAAGTGATGACACAAAGATGTATGCATAACATGCCAGGTAATCAAAACATGACTTTTATTTGAAGGGGAATTCCCCTAAAATACCTGTTTCTTAAAGAATAAACAGGGTCTCCGAAAACAGCTTCTTCAGGAGAAGCACAACTGGAAAATGGAGGCTCGTTCGGTCCAGAATGCAGACAGCTGGGCTCTATTTCTTACCTGACTTTTAGCACCCCACCAAAGGTACCTTGCCCTCGGTTCCCATATGGGCAACAGGGAGCAACAGTCCCTTCCAAAGGACAGTTCACTGTGCCAAGGTCTGAACTGCCTATTGCCAGGAGGAAGAGGTAACGAGGAACACATGAGTATGCTCCTAACATGAGGTTATATTGTAGAATGAATCCAGTCTCTTCCTGGGTCTGAATTCTCCCTGCTTCCTCCAGTTTGCTGGTTTGTTGGGTTAAATCATGCCCTGTTCTGATCTTACTGATTCAGCAAGCTAGAATGGGCTCGCTACACCACATATGAGGTGAATCTCATTAATTCTTCCTCTGAGGTGCTGCACATCCTGTTTGGGGTATGTACAAGCACAGCCTATTCATGACTGCATACAGCTGACATGCTTTCATGGTAAGGTAGGTGAACATGCTTCTGTTTTCTGCTGGACTTTGACAATAGTTCTTCCTGTTAAAATGCACAGCTAATGCAGTTACGGGAGAATGAGTGAACTGGGTGCGTCAAGCTCCAATTGTGATCAACAGAACTGTCTGCTGTAGTTCTTCCTGCCAAATCAGGCTGATGATGGCAGAAAATGAAAGATTCCCTAAGCAGGGTTTCTAAGTTTATCGACTTTGGATTTGTAAACCAAATCATCCACAGTGGACAAAACAATACAGTGTAATTCCTGCACAATCATTGCTTGTTATAATTGTAGTTAAAGATTTTCCTAAGGCGGCTTTCAGCAGAAGCTGCATGGCCAGATCTGCTAATCAGCTCAGAAAGTTTCAGCCACTTATCCACTTTCACTGTATTCTCTTTCAGCAGATTTAAAAGTCCTGTGAAGGATATGACTAAACTTCCTTTTCCAGGCTGTATGGAAATTCTTACCATAAACCTATGCTGATGTTGTCTGTGCATATCACAGAAACAAAATATGAGCTGTATATAACCCATTTCACGTGTTCTTGGGGAACAGATCATTGCTCTGTCAAAAGCAGAGTCTGTAAAATATTCTATGGGGTAGAATTAGACCCAAGTAAAAAGAACTGCTGGCAAGGGAATGTACTTACTTGTTACTGTGTTCAGTAGCAATCTTCAGCTTCTCCCTTAAGGTGCTTTTTTCCTCTATGATCAGATCAAACCATGCCCAGAAGTACTTCCTCTTGAGGCAGGCTGCATGGAGGGTACTCACTCTCTCTTCTAGAGTGTACAGATAATCCTTGTACTAGGGAAGGCAGACAGAAAGAGGTGAGAATGGCTTCCTTCTCCCACCCCCCAGCCCAATAAACACATACAGAGCAGTGCTGAGACTGGCTGTGAAAGGCAATGGGGACAGGAGTGGAGGAAAATCAGCAGGGAGCAAGGGGAGAGAGCGTAAAGGTGGAGGTGGGAAGCAGAATGTAGGACAACATCCTGGGTTGCACAGAACGATGGAGAGCCGAGAGCTGAAAGAAGGCCTCTGAGGAAGGGAATGGGGTGGTGCTGGAATACAGACAGTGCAAGGCAGCAAAGGTTGGGCTGCAGGTCTGTGAAGTGGTGCTGTGGCGAGGGGAAAGTGTGGCAGCAGCTGGCTCCCTTGGTATCGCTTCTCCATTGTGCTGCAGGCAAACCTTGAGCCAGTTCCTGAAGCCCCGTCTGAGCAACGTATGGGAATAGAAGTCCTCAGCCCGAGACACCTTCTCCATGAGGCTGCCCTGGGTGTGCTGGAGCCAAGTCATCAGGCATTTCCTCTGCAGGCCCAAGCAATGGTGCTTTTGGGCCACCTGAACAAAGGCAGCAGAGAAAGCAGCTAGTTACTTGCACTAGTGACTGCGTAAGTCTCAGCTACTGAAAACAGGATACACTAGAAAATTACCTCAGCTTTTGGGGGCCCCTAAAATGCAGATGTCTGACAGCTGGAATAACTTACAGGGTAACTTCCCACAAAGAAGGGGCAGCATAAGGAACAAGACCAATCTCCTTACCTGCTGTGTCACTTCTAGAGAATATCCTTTTGAATTAATGTTCAGTTTAACCTGCTGTGAATGGAGTAGAGGCATGGCCTAACAGTTTGGTCCAACCTGCTCCTTGAGGCTGAACAGCAGGACGGACTTAAAGCAGCTGCTATCCCTCTACCTCTTCCCAGCCAGACACCTATGTGCGTTTGGTTGAGCACTGTAAGAGGCTGCAGTTCCAGTGACTTAAATGGAAGCTTGCCAGCTTAGCCCTGGGCTTTGGCTAAATCTTCAGGATACAGCTGAGTGTTATTCATCTACTCCTGATCAGGCGTGCCAACTCATTCACGTACAGAAATGTTTCATTAGTAATATTTGTGTGTCGAGGTCTCAGAAGCTACTAGCTATTCTGCACTGAAGGTGTGGCAGGCTAGAACAGATCACTGGATTATCACCTGTGGTACCTTACCTCTAGCAGTGGCCAACAGTGCTCCAGCCCTGACTCCAGGGAGAAGGAAAGCCCTAGCGATGGGCTTTCATCACTGGGTACAGTTAACTGTGCTACTAAATACAATGCCTTGGCAGTGTCTGAGTAGCTTTGCTGTGGTGCAAAAGAACTGACAGGCTCACATCATGTAATTTCAATTTATTTTTTGGCTGTATCGTACTCAACTAACTCCGACTGTGTTACTGGCACCAAGTCAAGTGGCGGTTAATATTGCAGACAAGCGTAGGCTAACAAAAGATGACTTCTCATTAGATTGAAATTCATTCCTTTCTCTGTCCTTTTGGTTCCTGTTTAATCAGCTATAAATGAGAATGCAACCCTTGTGGGTTTTTGATGACCTTTCATGATTATTGTCAGATGAGTTGATTTAAAGCACTAATGTAGGGTAGGGTGTGCAAGGAGAATTTTTGCTTTGCCATCTCTACCTAGTTTAAGAGCCTATGCTATCTGCTGCATCCATTCTTTTTCCCTTCCTCCCATGGCACCAGTCCTTTCCTTTATCCTCAGCACTTACCACCAAGTTTTCCTTGGCTTGCTCCCTCAGCCTCTTCCATGGCACCATTCCCAGCTTTCTCAGCAGGACGTTCTCATAGTGATCTCTGGCCTTTTTCTGGAGCTGCTGCTCTTTCTCCAGCCTTCTCTGCTTCTCCAGCTCTTTCTACAATACAAAGAGCAGTAGTTTTATTTCAGTCTGCATGAAGTGAATGTTAAGATTGTCATATTGGAGTTGGAGGTCCTGACCTGACAGGAAATAGGGATCTGCACCACCTTTAGCAGTGCAGACCAGGCATTTCCCAATGTATTGGAAACTGTGGTAGAAAGCAAACTGTCTTGAAAATCCTTATGGAAGATGATGGTATTTCTAGATGTTTTCCTGGGCCATGTGTGAATATGTGGCCTTCCCTCAGCACTGCAGTTTGGTGTTACAATCACACTGTCCATGTAACCTGTGGCTACCAGCAATGCTGACATAGCAGCAATCTCCTTTTGATGGGCCTCCACCAATGTGAGGAGGGGTGCCTTGGTGAGCTCGAGAAGGGTAGCTTTCTATGTCTATAAAATTAGATTAAAAACCTGTACAAAAATGATCCTGAGTTTATGCATGGACCCTACCACTTAATCTAGCTTAAACAGCAGGGATTGTATGTGGGTATTTTATAACTGTACAATATTGCTTTTGACTGAGACTCAAAGATGAAGGTCAAACATCCTAAAACACTCAATCCAAGTAGAACACCATTTGTAGGTCAAATTCCTGTAGGATTTCAAGTGTGGTGCTATTTGGGTTATTAGGATAGCTCATTTGCAAGTAACAAGAATGACGTGGGGCTATTCCTAGGCTGTTGGATACTGCTAGCTCCAAGGAGAGGATGCTGCTAATTCTTTGGATGGAAGGTTGCCCTTTATACATTTGTCAGGTTCGTTTACTTTTAAGTCGTGTGTTTGTGACTGGTATCATTGTGTATGCTGGAAGAGGATACAGGTGGAAGGAGCAGCCTGAAAGGAGGCCAAACATGCTGCCGCTGCGGGGGTTATGTGGCTACATCTCGGCAGTGAATGCCCACCAGCTGGGACCTCTAGTCTGGCTGGTGAGATGGGGACAGCATATACTTCATAGCGTGTTCAGGCCACAGCCCTTCTACTAATGTTGCTAAAAAGGGGAAAGGTTGTGAGTTGATACAGCTGGTGCTGTGCTATGGAACGCCGCTCTACTAACAAAGACCTTCAGTTCACACCACTGGCTGCTGACTGAGTGCTAGTGGGTAATGGCTCTTCTTCCCTATCCTTGCTGAAGTGGGGGAGACAGCTGAGGTGTTTGGTCACCAGCTTCTGCTGCCTCCTCTCCTCCCGTCTTTTTTCCTGCTGAGCTTCCTTTTCCTCAGCCTCCCTCCTCTGACGTGCTTCCTCTTCAGCCTTCAGCTGGGCCTTGAAATGGAGAAAATGGATGAAGATAAAATTTAGTTCAGTGTATGTGACCTTTTTGGAGAACATAGGCCTCTAAACTTTCCCAGACAAGCAGTATTCTTCTAGTACTGACCAGAACCTGAAACTTCAGAAGGAAGCAGACTTTGTCACATACTAGACATGATCTATACTGGACAATGAACTGTGGAAGACAGGGGAAGGAGGGAGTGTTCTTTCTGCTACCTATATATGGCCATCTCTCTTTGAATGTTCACCTACTCCCCTTGCAAACCCCAATCTGCTTTCATTCCACAAAGCTCTTGTTCTTGGGGTATGCATCAAAGGCCTAAAACCCACACCATAATGCATGATTATGATGACTGTGCTTCCTCCAGTCTCTACGATCATGGCAGCAGTAGCTGAGGAAACCTAACTTAATGCTTGTCTGCCCACCCTATGGTTAAAGTGTTCTCTAAGGTTCGTTTAAGCTTCCTAGTATGCACATGCATCCTTCTTGCTTGGAGAAGAAACACTGGTTGTTTTAGGACTCCAGTTCTGAGCTTTCTAATCCTAATGCAAATTAGTATCAATGTTTTCAGTAACAGATTAATGCCTTGAAGCTATGAAGGCTCCTCTGTTGGATGTGTATCATGGAATTTCTGTATTAACTATGCAAATAGTGTCAGTATCTTCCCTCTTCAGAAGAGATTTGCTAGAAACCAAGATGCAGGATTTTTACTAGGTCAGACTGCATGTCCTCAAGCTGCATGTGACCTGACCAGACAGGAAAGGCAGGGAAAGGGAAAACCCACCATTTGCCCGGTCCAACCAAGTGGATTTCTGCAGGCACTTCCACTCTTCCCATCCTTTGACCAGGACAGTTACAGTTATAAGACAGGTATGAAAGAGGTGGTGGAGGGGTGGTAAGGGAAGCTGCTTCTAGAATTGCAACTGCATCAACATGAAGCGTCTGCCTGTGATATGGCAGGACTAGTGGGGTCACCGACTACAAATGTAGCAGTAACTTTTTTTTGATGTGTGCTGGAGATCTGCTTTCTCACAAGCCGTAAAACTCCTCATTTGGATAAAGGGCCTTTTCTTGGTTCATGACTTTATGGTGTTAAAATAGCATTTCTTATAACTGGAATAGTGTGAAGGAGTCTGTTTCATTTTCCGCTGTCCTTACCATTTTTTCCTCTTCTCTTTGTTGTTTGGCTTCTTCTAGTTTCTTCCTCCGTTCTGCACGCTGAACTGCTCTCTCCTCCATAGCTACAGAAATGGAAACAAAAGGAAATAAGGCTCAGTGCAAATGAACTACAGGATAATGGCACAAGTTTGGTGAACAGGAAGGATGACCCCTTCTCTCTACTGTCAGGTCCCCTGTTGACCTGGCAATGCCAGCACTAAGTGACTTGCTTTCTGCTGCCACTTATGTCTGGCAGTGTTATAAACAAGGAACCCACAAACCTTTATAAGACTCAGGACTGCCCCAGTTAGATTCACTCCACCTTCCTTGGTTGACTGTCACAGCCATGAGGCTGGATTGCAAAAGCTGCATTCAGAGGTTTTATCCCTTTATTCTCTGATTGAGCGCTGAGGCTCAGGGCACCTGATTTAGCAATCACAGTGAGGTCTCCAGGAAGCTCCAAATGTTTATTTAAAGAGTGACTTCATGATGGAAAGCATCCCTGCCACTGTGACACACAGGTACTTGGTCCCATTAGTGAGAAACTACTACTTGATGCTTCTTTTGGGAGACAAGTTGCAGTGCCGCAATCTTGCCGGCTATCAGAGAAGGTGTTAGTCTGACGTGACCTCACAGAACATGCAGTGGAGCTGAGAGCCTGTGCTTACTTCTCCTGAAATCACAAACAAAGCCCAGGCTGGAGCAATCCATAATTGGGGGGCATTGAATTGTTTTGACCACAACAGGTTTCCTCGAGTTCTTTTTCCCTCTCAGCTGTCCCAGGATTCTCTGCCAAGGGAAAATCATCTAGAGATAACTTTGTACTTAACTACTTAGGGATCTTCAAAGAAAAGCATTTGAGTGCTCTGAAAATACTCTTCCTGTCCCCAAGCTTTACAGAGTTCAGACAAATCAGTGAGTGATGGCTTGCACTAGGTAGCATGGGAACTGAACACAGTCAGTTAATGAAAGGCATCTATTAATGCACAGCAGTCATGGCCAACAAGCTCCAGTGATCCCATCTGTTAAAACATCACAATGATCACATACCAGACAGTCTTTCCTGCAGACTGTGACTACCCCTAGGTTAATACGGAAGAATATAACCTAGGGATATAGGTCTTAATATATGATCTTAATTTACTGTATGAAAAGGCTGTGTTCCATGTTTAATGTGTATATGCTGTTCCAGCGTGGCCAGAGAAGGGGAGGTACCTCACAGAAGGGAGGGATCTGGAGCTCCTTCCCCAGCCTAGCTACTATGGTCTCACAAAATCTTGGGTGGGCACTTAATTCACTTGGAAATCTTAATACTTCTGTCAAAGTTAGGTGAAAATAAGCGGTCAGTTTAAGTGTTGATTGGATGTGTAATGACGGGAATAAGACTGACAGCAAAACGACTTGTAGAGCTTCTCTCAGAGTCTTGTCACACCAGAGACAATCACAAGTGTTAGCAGTAACTGCTACCAGAGTGTTCTGAGCATCAGCCTGGGGCACTTGCAGTGGCCCAGGTTTTACAGATGCCATGAAAACAGCTCACCTGCTCACAGCGCTGGTCAGGCTAGGAAAGAGTGATGAGTTTTACTTGCATTCTGTTATCAACCAGCAAGGCTTAGGCAAAGAAAGAGAAGTTTCTAGATGAACTATTGAGGAAAATGGTCTGGAATGGTCTTTGCTACACAGAACAATACCTTTCAGTATGGGATGAGCTGAGGTCAGCTGGCTGGAGGGCCTCCTGTCTCGTGTCACTGCCCTGGTGTTCTGGGGCCTATGAGAAACAGGCAGACAATGAAAAGGAAGTATAAAGAAATTAATCAATGAGTGCAGTCAAATGATGTCTCACACCTACCACCTATGACTAAGAAACAGGCCATGTAGTTTCTATTCTCCACTGTGCTGCATTTTCATTGTGGGTCCCTGATACACCTTTCTTCTACCTGAAATGGGATTAATGATGCACCTTACAAAGATGAGTACCCAGAGCTGTTGCATGTTCTGAAATACTCAGTAAGACAGTTTCTCCCCTTTCCTAACTAAATCCCTGCTGCTACTACATGTTACACTCCAGTGATGCTATTTCTAAGTGACCCTGTATGGATCACGTGTTGTCAAGCCTTTGCAAAAAACAGACGATGGAGAACTGGGGCCAGACCGATACTGTCCTTGAGGCTAGGTCACAGGTAAGAGGAACAGCAGATAGCATTAATATGGCTGAAGTATTCCTGGCAAATTCTGGCTCAACTTGAGTAGGAATGAGACATGATGACTAACTGATCCTGCTTTACCAAGGGCTTATACCTCAAAGGGGTTGTATTCTTGCATTTGGATTGTTTTCCACTCTTCAGTTTTTCCTCCCTGGTTTGTGAAGCAGAGTTGTTAAGTGCCTGGGTTGCAGCCATGGCTTGTGCTGCCTCTTCTTTCGCTCTGCTCAGCCTCTGATTTTCCTGTAGTTCAAGGATCAGCTCTTGCTGTTTCTGAAGCTGCTGCCTCTGCTCCTCAATCAGCCGTTGCTGGAAGGCATGACGGTGTTCAAAACGGCTACCATAAGCAGGGGCTGTCTTTGGGTTGGGTGCCTGAAACTGCTGGGGGAGAGTGGCTATTTGATTCCTGTACATAGCCAGATCCTGGGCACTCAGGGCTGCATGTTTTAGGGTGATCTGCCAGGCAAACTTGGGTTTTCTGTAGGAATGAGATGTGTGAGCAGCATCCCAACAAGAGTGGTCTCCAGTCTGTTCAGGTTCTTCCTGTACGAGGCATGTTTCAGTTGGCTGGGGGGGGGGGGGGAAGAAACAAGGAAGATTTGGCATTAATTAAAACCAAGCTCTCTTCTGCCCTTGCTATACAGTAAATGTTCCTATAATGCAAATCTAGTGAAATGGCTGAGAAGTAGGGCAATCTCTGCTATGCAGTCTTTATCCAGTTTCTAGCCAGGGCAGAGGGGCCCAATTATGCACAAAATCGGAGGATGCTGGGAAAAAACTGTTAAGAAGCTGTGTGCCACTTCCCTGGGAGGAGGAAATCCTCATCAAGGCAGGAGCTCCAGCAGGCATATATCCCAACTATTCTGTCAGGGAGCACAACACAGGACAGCTCATTTCACAGGGGTTAGCTCATCTCTCAAGGATTACCACACTCCCTTTTGGCCTGTTGTCCCTATGCAGTGCTCAGACTGAGAATAAAGGAAAAACAGTTGTTGAAAATGAAATACAATTGATCTACAAGGCTGATCTACTAGACAGCCTCTTTTCAGATGGAATAACAGTCTACAAAGGGCTGCTTCTTGCCTCTTCTCCAGCTTTGATCCAATATGACCATGAAATTGGTGCACAGTGGGGAATCAGGTTGTGCCTTCTGACACCTGTTTTTTCTCAGAAGAGGCATCAGATATCAGATCTGCTTTCCGATTCCTTGGGCAAGCTCCAAATTCAGTCCCATCCTTCCAGCACAAGTTTTACCAGTGCATTTGAAGGAAAATACTGGCCTACTAGGATGATATAAACACAATAGGAAATCAACTTTTGCTGACACTTAAGCAAATGAAAAGCTTGAACTATAATGCCTGAGCTCTCATACTGGGTGCTATTTTACAGGTTTTATAAACAGGAAGGAAAGGCAGGCTCTGACGAAAGACATTTCAAGGAAGCAACCTCTGATTCTCCTACTTCCTTGTGATGTGCATTATCCTGAGATATCCACCGACAGCTTCCCCCCACCCCACTTCTGAAAAGCCAGAGGGCTGCACTGCCATGACAAAATCTCTTGTCATGTAGTTGAGCGTTATTCTTTTTCAGTCTAAGCAGGCATCAAAGATGTAACTAATCTCTCAGCAAAAGTGATCTGGGGCTGGAACGCTCATTGCAACTCACAGTACATGAAGGGTTGTTCTCTGGCAGCATAAGAGATCATTTTATTTTTAAAACTCATCCACTGTCCTTCACGGTTGCCTCTGCTCTTTAATGGCTTCCCTCCTGAACAGTTGTGGGCAGGTATTTGGGGGTCACCCTGGGCAAGAAACCTTGCAACAATGTGCTCTTTATTTCAGATTACACAGAAGTACTGTGTGAGAGTAATGGGATGCCAATAGACAAAACTACACAGAAGGCTTTACCTCGTCTTGCTGCAAAACTTGATGCTGGTTAACTTCTGCTGTCCCAGGCTTGCTAACGTCCAGTGGCCTGTCCAGGCCACCCTTCCCCAGTGACACTGCCTCCAGCAGCTGTGCCATCTTCCTCTTTGTCTCCTCCCTCCTGAGCTGCAGCTCTCGCTTTTCTGTCTCTGCTTGGCTCCAGCGCTGCCATGCTAGAAAGCAGCAGCGCAACAGCCGCTGCCGGTTATGCTCTGCAGACAGTTGGTTCTTCCTGAATGAGAAAGCACTTTTGTTACGATAGGAGTGAGGCTTCTGTCCAAGCCTGTCTGAAACAACTGTATCAAGTACAGTAGTCCAGCCCATGGCATGAGGCCCCATAACTTCCCAAGTCTTTTTGTTGTTCAACCCTCCAAAGCTGTAGTGTTTCTCTAAGGAGGAATGGGAAGGCAGAGATGACGCCCAATACTTCGAAGTAAGCGTCCCTAATTGGCATTTTGCATTTTCCTCTGTCATTCCTGGGCAGCAGAACAGGTGCTAGAGATATTCTGTTCTTCTGCCAGCTGCACAGAGGGGGAAGTGCCAGTGCCTCACCACACAGCCTCCTGGACACCTGCAAGAGCAGAATTTCCCCCTGCTGACAGGGAATTCACCCAACAGCCTCCTTAATGAAAGGAGCTGGTCAAAATGATCTCGACTGTAATACTACTGAAGTAGGAGATAACTACATTAATCAGGAATAAATATGGCTCCTCATATTATCTGGGGCCCAGAGCAAGCCAGGGTGAGATTTCCAGGGAAGACACCTAGAGAGAAAGTTGCAGGCTTGTTGGAAAGTGCTAAAGCTCTAGTTTTTCTCTCTCCTCTTTTTCATCTGTGCCATCTCCTTTTCATCAAGACCTCTAGCAGACTGTAGGCAATGTAGCAATTTTCTCAAAAAGCTTCTGTTTTCCTCCTGTTGGCTAACTGGCAAGCCCCTTTCACAGCCCTCTGATCACCACACAGAGTACTGCTGCAGTAGGAGGAATTTCACAGTGTAGGGTCACTACCTGTTTTGATCTTGGAGATGAACTTCCAATTGCAGTGTCTCCTGCTCTACCTTCTGGGCCCAAGTATAGTTTCTCCAGGCTCGCAGGGCCTTCAGTTGGCATTTCCAGTCAGCAAGGGCTCTGGCTTTCCTCATTTTAATTCTGTGCTCCAGAATGAGTTTGAACCAAGCAGAGAAATGTTGCTGCATGCACTGCATGGGAGAGTTTCAGAAAACCAATGAGTAAGACATAGTCCAACACAGATGCCAATCTTCTCCACCCTCCCCCTTATCTGACCTTCACTTTTGAGATTCTTTTCAGAATCCCCACTTTCCACAGATACCTTGAGGGTAAAAAAATTTCTGCAAAAAGTGGACTAGAAAGATAACATCATGGGGCTCCATGCTTTTGAGTGAAACACACTGAGTTCACAAGGTGTAAAGGAATAAAATGAGTGAGGAATATAGGAACAGTTTCTAGAGACAGCAAAGATGTTTCAAAATCTAGAAAATGTCTAACATTCCACAGGCAAGGGTGCTTCTGTGAAGAACAGTTAACAAATATTTCCATGGATCAGTTGCTGTTTTTTCAACTTAGACAAAAATCAAGACACTTCCTAGTGTGAATTTATGACATGACCTAAGCTCACCTTTGTTCCAGTAGGAAGCCAAACCATTACCCTGTTGTATAATCAGACTCGCTGCCTCTGGGAGTGATTTACATCCTACAGCACAGCAATTTGCTATCTAATCTATCCCATAATTCTAACCCTGCCACTGCAGACACTGTTCATTTTGATCCTCCAAGTGGGTCAACTCACAAGACTCAGCTGTTCCCCTTTTGTGATAATGCCTTGTATTAATTGCATTTCTCTCGGTCAGTGAAATCTCCAAATGGGCACTTACAAAAAGGACAAAATGTCAATGCTTTAGCTATTTCTTTCTGCTTTAAGAAAATAATCAATGTCACTATTGCTTAACTCGGCTAAGCTGTGGCTTTTCACATTATGCCAGCTCTAAATTGTTCTGCAGTTTCATTTAGGCTCATCTTCACAACTTAGATTGTGCTGGAAAGAGGTTGTGTACTGCTAAACAGTAGCCACACTCAAATCCACCACATGGGTAGATGAAGTGAGCCAGGGGGAGAATCACCATAAAAGCTATGAGATTCTCCGATAAAAAAAAAGAAAGAAAAAATCTAGATGTAGCTAAGTATATTACATGATGGATGGTATACATACCTGCACACAGGGAAGTTTATTCCCTTTGCTGAAACTACCCATGTAAGATTATTCAGTACAAAAACATCTGTCTTTAATTGTAAGGATTTGATACAACTATGTGTTTAACCCAGAGCTGGTTGCAGTATCAGAAATGAGCAAGAGAATCTCCCTTCCTTTTATAAACTCTCAGGATGATGATATTGAGAAATATAAAGGAAAACATGGAAAGTCCCCACATTAGATACCCTACTGGTGAGACAGAGAGCGCAGCTGATTTCAGACGGAAAGCACCCCTAAAGTTTAACTACCAATAAAACCAGTTACTACAGATTTTCAGCCAACCAGTTTCTCCAAAGTAATCTCCCGATAACAGGCAGGTGGGTTCAGGACTCCAGGAGACTTGTGTTTTTACTTCCCTGCAGAGCACTACTCTTGTGCTATTTTTCAAAATTAGGGGAGTAACAGTCAATAACCAGGGGAAAAGAAATAGCTTCCTACTAAGAATTACTGAAGTCTGCATGTTTGTCTCAAGCTGTTGCAATACCACAGAATATCCCACTGTACCTGGTGGGAGTGGATCCTCAAGGAACCTGTTACTGTGGATATGCTGGCATACTTCAACACTTGGAGGCAACTCAAAAGTCAAGCCCAGGCCCTCAGGTCTTCTCTCCTCTTTCCTATCCCTGCTCCTGTACAAGGGTCTTCAAGGCAATCTTTAAAATATCTTTCCATACACACAGTAAGGCCTTCTCACACCCTTTTGTGCTCCCCCTCACACCTTTACTTTCTTCCTCAAGGGAAGGAAAATCTTTCTCTACAGCCACCTCCTCTGTACATCTGCCTACTTCTCAATCACAGAAGCCTTTGTGTTCGCAACTGTTCTGGAAGCAACACCTTTTCCACAATTCTAACTAAAATCTCCCAGTGGGTACACTTGAGACCCTGACACACTGGGTACGGTGCCTCAAGATTTCTTGTTCCTAGTCTTACAATGTACTTCTTGCACTGCTTTTCTACTTTCCTGATATCAGGAGGAGAGCTTAGAAAAAGGAAAAAATGTTGATAACTGGGACTTTTTACATCAATTTTGCAAACAGTCCTGAGGGCGGGTAGTTCAGAGTCTCGGATTAAAGGATGGTGATGCTTACTCTCTGCTTATTGGTGTGAATCCTGCTCAGCAGCTCCTGAACCTTTCTCTTTTTCTCCTTTTCTTGCTCTTCTTTCTTCAGGTCCAGGGGCGGTGACACAGTAATAGATGCCTCCTGCACTGACAACTTCTGGCTTTTTTCTCGTCTCTTCCCCTCCCTGAAAAGTGAGCAAACATCAAGACCTAATACAATGAGGAAAATACTGTAGTATAGATATCATTCATTTTTTTTGCCAATCCTAAGAGAATGACCTCTAGAGCTTAGAAAGCTGCTGATTACTTAACTTAGCCTTCTTAGAGAACAGCCCAGATCTCAATAAATGACTCGCATGAGAAGATTTAGGATCTTAGGGCTGCTTAAGTAAATAAATGGCATCCCTACAAGTCACATCTCTGGCAATCCAAGCTCAGCAGAAACAAAGAGCATCTCTCTGCAAAATTCTTAGCCAACCATGCACTTTATTCTCTCATAAGAGAGGAAGTCTTTTAAGCAATAGACTTTCAATATGGACTATTCTAGGCAGGCCAGCATTTCACTCATTTTTTTTAGTGTACTGGCTTTCATGCTGTATTAAACACTAGTAAGTCGGGATGTGGCCACAGAGTTGCTGGAGAGAATGCATGGTGGTGCAAACACACTCCTACTTTGTGATTCCGTGTACATACAGGTAATGGCTGAAGGGAGTCTAACATCTTTAGCCCCTCTTCTCACTAATGAGAGATTCTGCCACTGAAGTCAGTAACAAAGGAATAAAAGGTTTGGGGAGTGTTTGGGGACAGAGGAATAGAAAATGTTTCCTTTGGGACCACCACTCCTCTTACATTTACCAAAAGGAGCTAATAAGAGAAGTTGTTCCTCCCCATGGTGCTTTCCATGCCCCCCTCTCCCTCTTACATTCTCCATGCTTCTTCCATGGTTTGCCTCTTCTCAGCCATTTCCTTTCGCAGCTTCACCATTTCTCTCCGGATCTCCTCCTCCTCTATCTTGGCCTTCAGGGCCTTCCTTCTGTCCTCCTCCTGTATTTGGAGCTTGGCCTCAGACAGAATAGATTTCTTCAGGGACTTTTCTTGTCTCTGAAGCTCTAATGCCTTCTGACGCCTCAGTCGATTTTCTTTCACCTGGGAAGGAGGAAATAGCAAAAGTAAAACCAGGTGCCAAAAGCTGAAGAATTTGAGGTTCATTGTAAATTGACAGGGTGGGAAGCATGCAACCCTATCCATAGCTGTCACTGACTGGACTGGTTCTGTTCTCGGTCCATTTAGGAGAGTGGGTTAAACCAACATTATGTGATGGAAGCAAACTCAGAACTGAGGGCCTGGTGGCTTTTCCTGTCAGTCTTCAGAAAGGGGGAAGATTTGAATAGATAAAATAGTGAAAGTTCACCTGAACAGTGAAAGTTGACTGTGCAAGCTACTGTGAATGGCTAAGGTGCAAGTGGAAACAGTAACTTTTCAGCTAAACCTTGGAAGAGTATCCTAGGGTATTTGCCTCCAAGTCAGGGATTATTGCAGGCTGGGAGAGAATACTGGGGAAGTATCACTGAGCATTTACTCTAATCCTATAATCCTCCATTTTATTCCTTTTAACTGTGCTGCCTTGCCTGCACACCTGCTTGTGTCTGAGTTCCATGGTTATTCGTGGATCTGCAGGTTTTTGTTTTTCCTTCATGTCTTCAAGTCTAAGGTCTTCCACTATCCCAGAGTTCACAACTTCACTCTGCAAAAGACGCTGTAGGTACTCTTGGACAGAAGAACTCTCCAATTCATGTTCCAGATAGCTGTACAAGTCTGAAACAAGGAATTCAGATCATCTCACACTAGTCTGAAATGAATAAACCCCTGTCTCAGATCACAAAGCCTAACGTAATTAAAGGGATCACTTTCCCAGACTGTGAATGCATTTCTGATGAAAGCAGACACACTGACTGCACTCCATTTATCCCCAAAGAGTCTTAATCAGTCTCCCATTGAACACACCAGAGCAGTAACAACATTTTGTCCATTTTTTACTGCCTTGCCACTGAGCATCTCAAATTGCTGTATAAATTTGACAGGCCTCACACATACCCATAAGCAACAGAAATAAGATTTCTGTTTTACAAAAGGAGACATCAAACGTTTATGAGGTACATTTGTGCAGCTCTTCAGCAAGCTGCTGTAAGATCTGGGGGAGAAAAATCTTCATCTGTAATCTTGTTTCTACTGAGCCCACTATCCTGGCCTCAGAGACTTGTACGTGTCAGTCCGACAAGCCACAAGGCCTGTCTCCCTTCCCCAGCACATCCTCAGAAAGGGAGCCACAAACTGCTTTGTTGTGCTCTCACCATCAAACCGCTCATACTTCAGAAGGGCTGGAGAAGGATTTTCCAGGAGGACAGAGCCAACTTCCGCTTCTCCACTGCTCATCAGCTCCAGTTGCAGTTTGGACTTTGTCCAGTTACTGAGCAGCTCTTGGGCTATCACGAGGAAAGAGAACGATGACTTTACTAGGTTTAAAAATATATGGGTAAGTGTAAACTACCAAGACCCTGTCTCTGGGACAGTTATATCACATGCTGGGAAGACATTCTAAAATGACTGAAAGCTGATCTGCAACATAAAATGGAATAGGGATAATAATTCTGTTCTCATCTTCCTGATCTATAAAAGAACAGGAAGAGAAGGTGGCAAACTTTTTCCCTGTCACATACATCACAAATGAATTCTTTTCCACCTCATTTTTTCCCACAAGATTCTTTGGACATTTAGATCACTCTTACGATTATAACACCATTTATCAAGGAGATGGAATTCATATGAAGTAATTCATAACTCAGATAGCTTTCAAATGTTTCACCACTGCACTTGCAAGCACTTAAGATATTTTCCACATGTACAGCCAATGTTGTTGTATGTTCAGTACAAAAAGAATCACTGTTTGGACAAATGTTTGCTTCAAGTATACAGGTTAACCTTTGCAAGTACCACAGCTCCAGTAACAACTGGCAAGTCTAGATTAAAAATCTGTCACATGGCAAGCTTCTGCAGGGACTACCTGTACTCAGAAGACCGTAACTACAGGAATGCACCCATGATGGATTTGCTCCTCAGTGAGCTTAGATGCCTAATACACAGCTGGGTATAAAGTCCTTCTGTGGACTTCATTTACATCTTCTCCCCACTCTTCTGTAGAAAAATGCAAAAACTCCTTTTTCAAAGCTCCTACTTAAGAGCAAGGACAGCTAACATGGCTGCTACGTCAACAACCCACCTGGCCTCGCTGCATGGGTGGCCAGGCTGTTCCTGAAGCAGAACACTGTCAACTGTAAGGCATCAGGAGCAGCCCCACAAGAAGCTGAGGCATCCGTGCAGCAAGGACGGGCAAAGAGCAGAGATCTCATAAGCCACTGCAGGGCAAGCCGGCCCCGTAAAGGCACACAGCCTTTAGACAGGAGGAAGCAGCTGCTCCAAATCTCTAGTTCTAACACAAAGTGAAGATATTCCCAACGAGTCCTGGTATTTCTAAGGCAATAAAGCCTTTTTAAAACTTCCTTAAAAATTGGTTGTTTTTTTTCTTTTTGAAGAAAACATAAATTTAATGTCCTTCAAATCACTTTTGTTCTCTATAATCTCTCAGGCCAGCTCAGAAACAAGGAATTATATCTGATAGGAGAAAGAAGAGAGAAAAACAGCTTATCACTTGGGGATGGATTTACTTTTTTGCCTGTGAAATGTGAGCTCCTCATAACTGGAGTAAATGAGTTCTAGCACTTCTCTTATCCATACCTTTCTTTGCAAAGTGGAATATGTGCAGATAATACCATTAAGTACTTTAATAATGTATTCCAGACAAAACACTTTCATTTGTGCTTGGAACAATCCTGAGGGACTGGTAGCTATAAAAAGGGAAACACTAGCAGAGAAGGGCAAACAAAAATAATAATGAAACACGAGGAAAGCAAGCAACTTTTCCACCAACTGCAAAGACAGCTCCAACACATTCAGACAGTGCACGGTAAGCAGATATGCGTACTCTGTGCTATTAGTTGAACCGCTGTTGCTTGCAAGTCAAAAAGCTGACTTATTGTTTTGAAGAGGATGCTCTTGGGAGATTTGTCTTCATTTCTTTCTGTATGGCTCACTGTTGAGTCTTAAATGAGTGGTTAACTCTGTTTTTAAAATCCTACCTCCTACCAGCTCTTTACACTGCAGATGTATTTCTCACATGGATGAAAAATCAATTTTTTTTTTCAAATGTACCACAGTTTTACTTTCAAATTTCAGTAAGCACTTGTGGCTGCAGACATTACAAGGGGAATATTTAATTAGTTAATTGGCAAGGAAAATTTTGCATAGGAATCAAAGCAAAACCACACAATTATTCATAGCTGTGCAAGTTACACAGGGACACTCCATTTTCACATCTGGCCTGCTGTCAAAAATATGTCAGGTAATTTCATCAAGTTTCCTGTTGCCCAGTATCTTGTATTTGACCAGAGCTTCAAGGGCAGCATTCATCCTTGTCTTGACCTGAAAATTCCAGGAGGCAAGGAGTTCATCATTCTCTTGGGTATGATGATTAAGGTCTACCTTGAACTCCACCAAATTATTCTTTTATGCCTTTCTCCCTTAGATGAAAGACTCCAATCTGTCTTAGTATGAACTGTTTCTTTTGGTCTGCAGCTTTGTAACAGCCTGTTCAGACCAGAACCACAGTGCTGGATCAAAAAGAGTTCATTTTAGGTAGCTTGTGGCAAGCGGTATTTCAGCTCACCTTCCTTACAGACCTCATCATGATCTTGCAGCTGTTCCACAGTTTCCAACCTCATCACAGGACCACAAAGCCCTTGTGGATGCCTTGGCTTTTGAAGGGAAAAAGCTTCAGAGACAGCATACTCAGAGGCTTGCTCCACTCTCTTTAAATTAAAGAAAAAAAAATACATTTCTAACGATTGATGTATATTCACTTTTAAACTTCCTACATCCAAGTTTCTCCTCGAGACAGAACAAACATCAGTGGGGCTGTCACACAAGACAGTATAGCTCTTATAAGAAACAGATTTCTTTTGAAACACATTTATCCAATTGCTCTCGATTGACTGGAGAAATTTCACTTAGAAATGATTAAGTAATAACCATTCATTTGGCAATTACTGCCAATCACAGCGACTGGAGAACATGTTGGGAGAACGCGAGCACCCAGCCCCTGGGGGCTGAATGGAGACTTGCTGAGTTAGTCCCCTGCAGCCACCAACTAGGAGAGCTGCTGTCAGTGTTTTGCCACACGCAGGCTGGCCAGCGAGTGAGCTACCGCGGCACTCAGCTGCGCGGTGACGGGGTTACCGCACCTTAATCCAGTGCTCCGCGCTGTCAGCGTCAAGCCCCGGCTGGAAGCAAGGAAGAGAATTAAAATTACAAGATATGAAAACAAAAAAGACAGCGTTTCACCCGCCCGTCGCACAGACACCCGCCCCGGCCGTTGGAACCGTTGGAGCCGTTAGGGCGGGGGCGGCCGTGCGCGGCCCC
>VXAA01001032.1:988991-1025631 GCA_013399115.1 Anseranas semipalmata
GGCGGGGCCTCCCCGGCCGGCGGCGGGAGCGGGGCGTTACCGGCGCTTCCTCCCCTTCCCTCGCCCGTGCGGCGGTGAGCACCGTGGTGCCCGTCGGTAGCCTCGTGTGGGAGCGCGCCGCCGAGTCGCAGCGTGACTTCGCGCCCTCCAGCAAGTCCGCCGCGGTCTTGGTGATGAAACTACCGATCTCTGCTGGCAGTTCCTTGCTTAGCTAACCTGTTTCTGTGTCCGCACGCAGGGCAGAACTTCATGAGGTCCTGGAGGAATATAAAGAAGGAGCTGCAAAATTTATAGGTAAAATATAACGCACGTGTGTGTTTGCATGTCTGTCTGGAGAGGGAACGCGGATGGATGCCACTGGTGCGTTTTTAGGCAGTATGGTAGGTGCAAAGACCTAGGTGTAAGCTTTCCGCGTTTAGGCTTTTTCTTACTCCAAGTGGCACTAAGGAGGGCTTAAAATAGTATGTTGTCAGTAGTATGGCCAGAAATCCTTCAAACACTACAAAAATAGGTAGTTTTGCTTTGCTTCTCTTTTTTTGTCCCTAACCTTCTCCTTGGGGGGCTTCAACACCAACTGCACTGACCTTAAACCAAAAGTTGAGATCAGACCTGAGAGGAGTGTTACTGTAGCCCATCAGTGCTAAGTGCAATTTCTGGTTTTTTCTGTGAGGGGAATTAGCAATTGCCCTGAAAACAGCCTTTTCCGTACAGCTGTCTGTATAATTCCTTGAGAGTATCTGTCTATTCAGGCTGGCTTTTTTTGATGATCATAAAGCAGTTGGTTTCATCTGACCCAGAAGAAAATCTTAACCCAGTGTGAAGAATAATTAAAGAAAAAAAAATAAAAATCTTCATCCTGTGTGAAGAATGGGCAAAGCACCCCACATCAAATCAGTCTCAGCTGGTGGACACTTCTGCCTCCAAGCTATTCCTATTCTGAGAGGATGTTAGGGAAAGGACCCATGTTGGATTTGCAGGAGCTCTGAGGAGCTAAACAAGCAGCTGGAGAAGATTGTTTTTCCCCCGTTCTTTATTCCTGTCAGTTTAGCAATCAGACTGTACTTGCTCCCTGTATTGGCCTTCCGTTTTTTCCATGTTGAACAGTCAGTTTTAGGAATGCATTAACCTATCTGTAAGTTGCATATAAAACAGTGTTGCCACAGTCCTTAGCTACTGCACCAAGGCTTTGTAGTATTTCAGTCCCTGTACTCTGTTCTTGGAGCACGAATGAAACCTTTACCTTGGAGCTAAGGATGAGCAAAGCCACAGTTCCTGTGTTTGTGCCAGTCCTACTATTTTCCCATGGCTGTCATTACAGATTGGTAAAGGCCTGACCACATGCAGTGTGCAACCACGATCGCTGTTGTTGGGCTCAGGTGGTGAGGGAGCCTGAGTGTGCAAGGAATGTAGAGTTGGTGTCTTGTGTGAATATCTGTATTCAGAGTCAGTATTTCTATCTGGGCAGGTAGCTCAGAGAACTGAAGGATGATCAGCCACATCAACAAGCTTCTATGGGGTGCTCTGTTTGTCTAGGTGTCTTGGGCTATCGTGGGTATATGGTAAATCCTGTTGAAGTGGTGGAGTGTCTGTTTAATATCTATAATGTACACACAGTTCTTAACACAGAAATCTGTTGTGCTATGCAAGAAAAATAACTTCTGAATTGTTAATGGTTTTTATCATAGATAAAGAGATATTTTTATGAATGTTTTGTTTATGCCAATTGCACATGTATTGTTAAAATTAAAAAAAAAAAAACAGAAAAACCAACTTAAGCATTTTTTGTCCTGTATACTGAGACCAAGTTCTTTTTTTAAAAAAATGCACTTTCAGATCTTGGACATTCATTTAATTTATTACATAAGAAAAGCTATGGCTTGGAGTTCCAAAGGAAGTTTGCATGCAGCTTTTGATAAATGTTGATTACCTTGTGACAATTTATTCCATCAAGACAAATTGAAAATCGCTTCTACCTGAACCTTCTTGGAAGCTTTACCAATTTCAGTGCCTCTCCGTGAAGAGAAAACTGTGGCATTACTGTTACCGTCCAGCTTACTGTATGACATTTAAAACCTCTGGTCTGGCAGAGATGATAAATCTCTCATTTCTGTAGCTGATCTGTTTGCTCACGATATGTTGTCCTTCCTTTTAAAATTCTAGGCTGTTTAGATTGTGTTAAACATCAGATATCTCCAGTGTATCAGTTGAGTGGTCAAGTGAGTCAGCTATTGTGTCTGGTGAATTTTAGTAGCAGGAGTATTAATCAAGAAAATCCATAAATAAATTTCAGAGGGGCTGTGTAGCTTGCAGAACCAACGGGTGTTATTTCATGGTTTGTCCTGATGCTGCGCTCTCTTCCCTGTAGCCAGTAAAGCTGGCAAAAAAAATTGGCTGCCTTCTCTGGTGCTGAGACATCAACTGAGCGGTGGTTTTCTTTGTCAGTCCTGCAGAAGAGCTGCAGGGGAGGATTTGTGGGATTATTTGTAGGAGGATACCCTATTGCCTTTTGCAAATTCACAAAATATGCCTTTGTGTTAGCTTTGTTTTGGTTCATGAAGCTCTCCTGCGTCTGTTGCTGTGTTCACAGGTATGCCAGACATGGTGCTGTACTGCTCCCTTCACGACCCAGTTGCTCCTTGCCCATCTGGCTACAATACTAACAAGGTACAGTAACTGGAAGGACTTGAAAGTCTTAAAGTTCCCAAACAAGAGCTGCCAGTCTGTCCCCCTCATCTGCGTGGATGTGCTTAGGCAGCTGCAAGATGATGTTCATACACTAGAAAAATAACTCTGCAGTAAGAAGAATGTCAATTGCATGCTCATACCTCCAACTAAATAAAGCTGGATGTTTTCTTACTTGGCAGTGTGTTCCCTGAACAGTTCCTGAATAGTAGTGACCAGTCAGATGGGAAGGAGAGCTCTGGACTCTCATGGCCTGGAGGGGTTGCTCCTGGCACCTGCTTAGATGTGATCAGTCCTGAGGCCTGCTTGGGTACGATAAGAGGTCACTGAATGAGAGAGGATAACCTCTGCCAGGTGGTGTGTTTTTTTTTGTTGTTTTTTTTTTTTGTTGTTGTTTTTTTGCAGTGAATGTTCTTTGCTGCTAGGAACCAGGCTGAGTCCTATCCCTCTGCAGGGGCGGAATTGCCTGAAGCTCATCTCAGTGCTGTGCAGCTGTGATGTTAGAGCAGTCATACACCTGGGTGTTGCAGATTTGATTTTTTTTCTGGGAAGTTGGTGAAGACTTTCATCACCTAGTTGCAAGGCCAGTGAGTTGTCTTTCTTCAGCTGGATCTGTGCTGACAAGTACTTACGAAAGCTCTTTGAAAGCAATGGACAGAAAGCTCTGCTAGATTCTGTGCCAGAAAGTCCGGCACATGCTGGATTTAAATAATCATGGTGTAACGTTGTTTATCAGGTCTCTAAGCCACCTAGGGTTTTAGCAGCATGGCTATTTTATTTATTAAAGCATTTTTTTTCTCCTGGACACCAGAATGAAGGTAACCAGACTTGATTACGCTTTGTGTCCTTTGGCTCTAACAGTTTCGACTTTTTTGCTCCTGCTTTCTCTGCCTGTTGCATGACACACATAAGAGATAGCAGGTACTAATTTGTGGTCTCCCTCCTTTGGAGTTGCCTTTTTAATGGGGAATTTACAAAAATTTGTATTACTTTGGAGACTTCTGTCTGTCTCTGTGTTACCCAGTTAGTGAAATCAGCTGGTGAGGCCAAAAGTAATCAGGAGAGATGGATGGATGGACAGATGCACAATGTGATTATGGAATCCTTTTGCTTTCTGTGGAGACCAGACAAAAAAAAAATTGCTCTGTTGATTTTTTTTTTTTTTTTGCACCAGCTAATCAAAATCACTTTGTAGGTTGTATGCATGAGGAGAATTTAATCTATCATTTAATCTGTCTCTCTGACATAGGTCAGGATAGTGTGTTTAAACAATCAGCCCCCCGGAAAGCCCCATAACACTTGTATTTCTGATAGCTGAAAACTTTTCCTTATTTTAAAAAAATATCACTAAGAGAGTTGCAGATAGAAAGAACCAACTTCTAAAGGGCTCAAGCCCAATACTTAACCTACTTGAATGCCCCATTAAAGTTTTAGAGCAGCAGTGTCACAAGTGTAAAAACAATACAACGAAAGGAGCTGCTGAGCTGCACTCACAGGTTAATTACCGACTCCACAGAATAGGATGAAACCCAGTGGATTGTTGCAGTGGCTCCAATACCTTTGTGTGAGCTTGAACGTTTGGTGAATTGAGTGGTGACATCTGCTAGCCCAGATGCGTTTGTGTGCCGTAACTTCTCTGTGTAGGTGCTTTGTCTTGCTTTAAAATCTGTTCTGACAGTAGTATGGAGTTGTGATGGAAGATTGGGGCCGGTGTGCACACAGAACAGAAAACCTGTGAAGAGACTGAGGAGACTGTGTGTACAATCCGAAAGAGTGCCTGCCATTTCTTATGTTGTTTGGTTTGAAAACTCTATATTTCTTTCGCATTTGGTATTGCAATCCCTTAAGTGGCTGAATTTGGGACCTAAAATAACATTGGATTCTAAGATTAAATTGCCTAACAAGTTTTTGTCGTCTTCCCAGTGTGTCTGTGTGCTTTATATATATATACGTGTATATTCACATGGGTGGTGTGAATTCACTGCTTGGAAGAGGAAATAGCTGCTGCTTTTTGTATAGTGTACAGAAAACTTGCGAGTTGTATTTCCCATTACAGCCTTTGCTGCTCTTCTTGGGCTGAAAACCTAAGTCTGATGGGAATTAAATCTTTTCTTCTTTCTCAATTTTTTTTTCCAATTCTGCCACTGATTTGGGTGTTGATAGGCCAGCTGCTCTATCTCAGAGACTTCCAAACACCTTGAGAAGTTGCTGTGCTGAGTATGTGTGATGGCTTCACCAAAGAATATCCCAGAAATCCTGCCTTGGTCATTTATCTCATTCATTCATTGTGCCAAGGGCAGCTGATTATCTCAGCCATGCTCCTGGAGAGTTCATGTAGTGTCGTTCCAGCATCTGGTGTTTCACCAGACCTCTCTCTTTGATCTTTAAGGTCTGTTAATCTTTGCACAAACCCTCACCCCTTTTCTTCCTTGACAGGCAGTGTCCCTGTGGGGTAACTCGGGGCGCATGGAAATGACAGCTTCCAAGTTCATGGACATACAGCGGGCTATCCAGCCAGACTGGTTCCAGTGCATCTCTGACGGAGACACCATTTCTGGGGAAGTTGGTAGAAAAAGGGCCAAGAAGTCTGTGGATAGGTCACTTTCCTTCCTGGATGTATGCCTTCAGCTGCTGGAGAAATCACCGGTAAGGTCCGAGAGATGTCATGGCAGTAGTGCTGCAGCTGCTCTTTGGTCTGTGCTGCACCCTGGGCCAGCTCCAGGATGTGATTTAGTAGGAAGTCTTGTCACGCATGTATATCACAGGGTGCCCAGGTGGCAGTCCTGGAGGAGGTATGATCAGTAGCACAGTAGGTTTTCCTTCTGCCATTCTCTTTTCTTAATAACTTGCCTTCTGCTACAGGACACCAATTTCTACTAGTTCGGGAGAATTCAGTTTTTTATTTTATTCTGCTTTTGGACTGTAGTGCTTTTCTTTCAGTTACCTTCATGTATATACATGGGCAAAGTAGGATCTCCTCCTTCAGACTGAGACAACTCATCTTTTTGCTCTGAAGTCCCTTCAGTTCCAGGTGAGGGAGGACTTGCCAGGATTTGCCAGTGCTATTCTTTATTTTCTCCAGGAGGCTTGAAACTTCCTTCCCTTTTGGTGAAAGGGGACAAATTATCCAAGTTTGTATTACAAAGGAAAGTGGTTGTGGGAGCTGATACTGACATCGCCTGAAAGGCAATCGAGTGTGAGCTCTGGTGTCTGACAGCCAGGACAATTGCACCTGCTTTGTATTCTGCACTGATGCATGCAGTGCTGAGGGGTCACCTACAAAAAGCTGGTGTACAAAAATGATCTGTGATTATTACCTTCTGTAGAGAGGTGGAAAGAATGGCACTAAAATTCTCAGTCAGTTAGTGTCAAGGCCAGGAATAGAATCTTGTCTCTCCTAATCCCATTTCTACCTTGTATTTGGACTTCACAGTGTGGTGTGGGGACTTGCTTTACGTGGGATGAAATGCTGTGGCTCTTCCAAGTTCCTGGGAGTGTGGGGTTTAAGTAGAAGGCATCCAGAGTCTGGGCTGTGAGATCTTGCATATCTTTGGCAGAACTCTAACACTTGTAGCTTTCTTCTGGGCCAGGAACTACAAGGAAGTGTAATGTTTGGGGCAATTGAAGGTGGAGATGTCTTGGAAGAGAGGCTCAGATCAGCCAGGGAGACTGCCAAGCGACCTGTGGGTGGCTTTCTGCTAGATGGCTTCCAGGGATGTGCCATGGCCAAGGAGACCAAGTTGAAACTGATAGCTTCTGTCACAGCAGAGCTGCCAGAGGATAAACCAAGGTAAGTTGTGTGGGCAACATCCCAAGAAGTCCATCTGTCCTTTTATGAGGAGCATCTACAGGCTGCTGTGCAGTATCACTGTAGGAAATAGTCACGGTCTTGCACAACGCTGTATGTGCCAGGCTGCATATATTCTACCACTGTCTTCAGACTTCAACACTTGTTTCAATTTTTAGTTGTAACTGGCACCAAGCTGTGCTTACGCTATGGATTTGAGTATTCCCCACATTTGGAGAATAATCAAATTTGAGTTCAAGTCGTCTTCATTTTCCTTAGGAAAATTTTAGGTAGGGTGTGTCTGGATTGTTGTCAAGACTGTTTGCATTTGGCCTCCTCTGAGGCCGTGGTTTACTGGAAGTTCAACTAGAACAAAAAGTTCTTTCCCTTTCTACAGGGACCTTCTCTCAGACTGTTACGTTTCCAGTTCTACCCAGGCTGAACTGGAGGAGAGCAGAGAGGGGTGCTGACAGAACCAATAAGTGCTTACATGATCGCGTGGCAGCCGCCTCTGACCTAGCACCTGAGGTGCTGAGCCTGTGAATTTCCAGAGCTGGTACAGCCTGGCCAAAAAGAATTGCATTCTCTGGTGGGATTGGCATAACGTGGGGACTGTAGTATATTCTGAGTTGTCAGTTATGCCCATCTGATCCGTTTCGGAGCCTGGACAGAAGTGGCAGCGTTCCTGACTCTTATAAATGACTTACAGTAACTAAAGGCTTCCAGAAAATATGTGCTAATATTTGCTAGTGCTTCAGAGATGGAGGGGATTCTTAGGATTGGGATGAGCTTGCTGGCTTTTGTGTGTGTCTGGGTTGCTCTTACTACCTCTGCTGCTGCTGCTGTTGCTTTTGTGTGGGTGCTTTTTCCTGAACAGAATGACTCGGGCCCCATTGTCTTTCTGTAGCTATGCTGCCCTCTGCTAGCTGAGCATTGCTCTGACCTGATGATGTTCAAAAGGAAGTAAAATGCAAACACACGTGCCTGGTGTTGCAGCTTGTTCATGCTTAGTGGTGCCCGGGGTTTGAATTTTCCTGACAATTAGAAGTCTTGCTGCGTTGTTGCCATACTGTATGGATGAGCTACTTAAAAAGATCCCCTGCGAGCATTAAAGTCCAATCTGCTCAGCTAACCTCAGTGGCTACCAGAGCATCTGCCTCATCTATCAAATAGTTTGCTTGTCTGGTTAAGACAAGTGCTTCTGACCTCTTTGCAGGAAGAAAGCCGGTTTGCCTTAGGGGGTCTTGTAAATACCTCGAGTGAATTTCAGGCAGTCCTGGTTGCCTGAATCACCCTTGCCATTCCAGCTGGAGAAGCTGTTTTGCAGCTGTGTTTTCCACCCCAATATGAAACTCTCTAGAAGGCAAACGCTTTCTGCGCTTCACCTGGGAAGGCATGGCTTTTTGTGTTGGTGAAATGATCTTATGAATGTAATCTTTAGGGTCCCTTTGGGTACCTAAGGATGCAGAAGTCTCTTGGTAAAAATTTTCCTTTTCAGTAGGGGCAGAGCCCTTGCAAGAACAAACTTTTTTGTCCTTACCTGTTCCAAGATAAGTTTTAGCAAGGGTTTTGATCACATACACAGAGCTAATATTTTAACTATCGAGTATCATTTTCTCCTTTTCATAAGAGCCTGAAACAGAAGACACTCATGCAGTAAATCTTTTCCCATCCATATTCTGTGCTCATCAAATTAATTCAAGTACTTAGAAAAGTGACTAAAAATGGCACCTTGTGACTTCATTTGTCAGCCCCTGTGTATTTTCTTAATTATCTGTTTAGATCGCTGCCCTACATTAGCTTTTATTGCTGTCAGCCCAGCCATGCACCTGCAGGAGAGCAGGCACTGCGCTGTTCTCCTCTGCTTCACCAACCCCTCAGGGAAGCTACCAGCTAAATTTGGCTAGCAGCAGGATCTCCATTACCAGTGATGGAAGTCCAGCTGGGCTCTTCCTGGCTCTTAATGCCATGTCCCAGTAGATGTTACAGCCCAGGTTTTGGGGTAAATCATTTGTTTTGGAGAATCGGAGACATTATTTGTAGAATAAAGGGCATCAGTGAGGGTGAAAAGGTATGCTTGAGCAGGCAGAGTGTAGAGAGGAAGGAAGGAAAAAAAAAAAACCAAGGAACTTCTTTCCATTTCCAATGACGCTTCTCATTAGTCTGTTCTCTTCCAGGTAGTTCTTCAAGTGCTGGAGAACTGTGTCTGTCACCTGAAGGACTTGTGTCTTTGACCAGCTATCTACTGCTGTTTCTGCTGCTCTTGATCAAGTCTTTTTAGACCGTCTCCTAAACAGTTACCAAGCAAAGGGGTCCGTGTATCTGGTAACTGGTAGTTACTTAGGGCAGAAATATGACTAAGGAAAATACCTGTTCTGAAGCACAGCTTTTAGGTGAATTTTGAATTTAAGTGTATTTATGTTGTTGTGGAAGGAACCAACTCACTTCAAACATAATGGACAGAATGAGGTTTTTCTCAATAAATGAGTGATTAGTGCTGTCTTCCAGATGGCAGATAAGGAAAAGCCTGTTGTGTACTGGGTAGGATGGAAGTGCGCAAGACTCTGAGTGATGGACTGTTTCCTCCACTTGTCTTTTGTTCAGCAGTGACAGGGTTAAGCTATAGGTGTTCCACATGCCTCTCTTCCATGAGGTACCCGCTCGCTCCTGCTGAGGATATTCTAGACTTGTCTTCTTGTGCATCTCTTACAGAATCATCCATGGTGTGGGCAAACCAGATGAGGTGCTTGAGTGCATTGAAAGGGGAGTGGACATTTTTGAGAGCTTCTTTCCCTTCCAAGTGACGGAGCGAGGCTGTGCCTTGGTTTTCAGCTACGATTACCATCCAGATCCTGAAGCAGCAGGTAGGCTGTTTCCATATCGGCCAGCGCTGTTGCAAGCATAATTTATGCTTTGGAGGAATCTGTGTTTGGGGGGGGTTGGCCTTGAATTAAGTGCAGCAACCACTGGAAAACCTGGAATTCAACTGTCAAATGTTGCTTTTGAAGGTGGGGTGGTTTGGTATAAAACTTATTAGGGGAACTTGAGGTCTCAGCCTGTGATCTGAATGTCTGATTAGCCAAAACGTGCTTAATGATTTCACAAACACTTACTGAATAGAGGTTTCTATAGTCTTAACTGTGTTTATCTGCCCTCACTAGAACTGTTTGACACCATTGACAAATTTTCTGTTAGTATTAGCAGCGAAGGCTGGACCTATTTATGTGGAGTTCTACTGTGATACTTGATCTCTACATTTAACTGAATGTGTTTGTTTTAAAAATATTTGTTTAAGTCCCTTCTCCTTTCTAGCTGACCAAACTTAGGGATCCTGTTTCTTTGGGCAGCTTTTCTCTCAGCTCTTGCATTCATCAGTTCATATCAGAACAAAAACAAGATGTTCATAACTCATTACCTCATTAAGCTTTGAGATAGGGCCATGTGTAGCAACCGTTAAAGCATCTATTAAACATGTTTCAAGCAGTCATCTTGTTGTGGACTTAGTAAATGTTTTTAATATAGAAAAATATTTTACATTTTTCCTCCTAGGTAGAATCTAGTTTCTTTTCATGCCTGGATAATTCAAAACCAGATGAATAGAACAGAACATCTTGTTTCTTTGTGCCTGCTTTTTTTTTTTTTTTTTTTCTTTAAACCCTGTTTGTTGTTCTTTACCTTGTCTCACCTTATTCTTAAACCAAAAGATTACGGGTAGGGACAGCCTCTTTGTTCTGTGTCTGTGTAACACTCGGTAGACGTGGATTGTGCAAACAGTAATAATATTGATGTTTCCAGAAATGTCTCCTACTCAAGAACAAGTCTAAAAATGCAAACCTACAAAATTATGGGGTAATTTTTTATTTTTAAGGTAGACTGCTGAAAAGATAGATGTATGGAATCTACATCTTCTGCATCAGTGCTATCAGCTTCTTTGATTTCAATTGTTTAAAAAAACAAACAAACAAAAATAATCTAAATCTTTGAGACTGACAGCATGGAAAGTAGAATGATTAAATGCAGATGAGTTGCCTGTCTATTCTAACAAAATCTCAATAAAATCAATTTGTTCAGGTGACTGCATTCTATTCAGCATGCAGTTCAGACTGGAAATATTTTTGACATTTTATTAAGAATTCAGCTCAGTAGAGCAGCAAAAAATTGTGCTGTTATTTCAACTCTAACTCTTCATTAGGTTTAATAGATTATTTTTCACTTGTCTCTTGCTGTTTTAATCATCCAAAATTGTATTTGTATTAACAACCTATGATAATTAAAGAAAAATAGTTGCTTACTATAGGAAGGAGGTGGAAACTTTGTGGCAGGAGTTTTCATCTGGCAAGAGAGTAGCAGAAATATCTAATGTAGGGTTGCTATCCTTCTGCCCTTGCTATCTGTTGATAAAGGGCTGTTTGTCTTTTTATTTAAAACAGTTTTAAAACAAAACGGGGCCCAGGACCTGGAGAAAAATGGTGCTGAGGAAGACCAGGATGAAATCTCCAAAGCTGACCCAGAAATGACGCCGTTTGAGATATTTCTGAAGGACAAAAGGTAGATGAGTTTGTGAGGAGGGTACCTGCAGCTGGACTAGGGAATACTATGGTTTTGTCCTCTATATGTGATTGCATGTGGCCATTAGCTGGATGGGAGACTTCTGTTGAAGAAAGTAAATTACTTCTGGACATTGAATGGAGAGAGTCAGACAATCATTCTAGCTTGATATCCAGCAGCAATGTATGGCTGAAAGCACTGTCATTTGCCTGATCTCAAGCCAGAGATTTTCTGATTGCTTATCCGGCAGACATACTACGGTCATAGCAATGTTCCAGCTGAAAGACAGTACTTTGACAAAGGCTGTCTGAGGATCACTTTGGTCTTCTGCATCTAACTAACTTGAGTCATTTTCAGATGCGAGATTTTATTTAAACAATGGCAGAGCCTTCAATTTATGACTGAGTTTGGGCACCTGCAGAGCAAGGTATCTACAATTTCTGGATATTTCACAAAAACTTTGGCCTGTGCTTTCTTCTTTGTCACAGCTGCTGCTAGGCTGAGTGTTCAGCTGTTGATTTGCTCCATCCTCTCTCTGTTCTGTGAGAATAGTGCATCTCACAGTAGAGGAGAACACTGTTCTGTGAACAGTGGAATCAGTAAATCCTTCTTTCTAATAGATTCCTTCTCTGTAGACTGATAGGTAGTGAGCTGAGTCTTGTGCTGCAGATTTTCTGTCATGGAAGGCACAGATAAGGCTTCTCTCTGCTGTTACTGGTGGTGCAGTCAAAGTTATCCTCTGACTTAAATGTGTGGCTCCATAAGGAGTTCCTGAATGCTATTGAAGTCCTTTGTGTCAGCGGTGCTGGGCTTAGATGTCAACACATCTTAAAGCAGCTAGATTCTGGCCCTCAAGGCTCAGGTCCCTGCAAAGGCCATATTGTAACTGGATACTCTGATACTCTTTGTTACTTGAATGGGTCTTCTTATCTTTGGTGTTATCCAATGTTGCTTTCTCCTTAGGTACCACGACGATTTTGGACCTTTGCTGGAAGGATGCACCTGTTACTGTTGTCGGAGGCATACTCGCGCCTACCTCCATCACCTCCTTGTGACCAATGAGCTGTTGGCTGGTGTCCTGCTCATGATGCACAACTTCCAGCACTACTTCGGCTTCTTCGGTGCCATACGGGATGCCTTAAGAGACAATAAACTGGATAAGCTGAAAAAGTTCATCTTCAGTCAGGCACTTCAAGGCCCAGCAACTGCAAGGACGGGCCAGTGAGTTCAGGGAAGATAGAGGAGGTTGCAGCTTACATCCTTATCCAGTGGGACTGTGTAAACTGGACTGCTAGCAGGGTCACCCGGACCTGTTGGGTAGTAAAATGCCTACCTTCCTGGAGAGGAATGTAAAGGGATGTTTGAAGATCTTGCTTCCTAGGCAGGGGAGGAAGATGTTATTCAAACGTCCCTTTCAGTTAATTGGCTTGGTGCATTCTCAGGTTACAGAAGAACTTGAACACCTCATGAGACCAGTATGGATAGCTTTGTTTTCAGTTATTCACTGGTGCTTTTCCATGTGGAAGAACTCCATGTGGAAGCTCAGCAGCTGTTTGGGACTCACTCCTCTCCCCAGAAAATGCTAGTGGTGTAGTTGTCCCATCCTGCAGCTCCTTGATGGGAGATCCTGCCTCAGTCTAGGACACTGCTCCCCGTGGCTGCTGCCAACATCTGTGTCCCTGAGAACTGATTGGAAGTGCTGCTGTATTCAGTGGCACGAAGGGACTGGACGCGTACTTCTCTGTCACACTGCCTGCAGTGCAGAATGTTCTCTGGGCCAAGAGGCCTTCTGCTTCAGCCTGGCCTTGAAAACCCCTGCCTCAGGAGTCCTAGTCTGTGGCATTAGAGCTGTAGAGAAGAGTAAGTGTTTAATCCATGTCCTGCTGTAGAGTTTTTTTTGACTGTGTATTCTTTCACCTGTATGGATTAAGATTTCAGCCCTGTACTAGCATGTGGATGGTAATGAATGTACCATTCTTTTCAACTGTCCTGGTTAAATAGCAGGCTACACTAATGCCAGTGTGAGATGGAGCTGTGGAAGGGACATATCACAAGAAAAGGCATTTACACAAGATTCCTGTAGCTCCTTATTGTAAAGTATTATGTTGTGATGTCATGTTCCTTTTATTCAGTTCTTTCATGCCCCTTTCTTTGTAATTGTGGATTTATTCATTTTGTATGACAAAGCAACAATAAATTTTTTTCTTATTCATTACACTGATTCCTCAAGGTGTGACAGAGATGGTGTACCAGAGAGTTTGAATGCAGTGCTCAAGATGGTGTCTCCTGGGAACGTGACTAGCAGCCTGACACAGGACAATGATCCATCTAAGGGCAGGATACTGTCACTGAGCAGGGGTCCATATCAGTTGCTTCAGAACAGACTTGGAAATGTTGAAGATACCTACTTCTCCCTCTCCCTGAAAGAACTCTAGCACCTGAATTAAGCTTAGAAAAACAATACAGTTGAAGTTGCTGGCCTTAGAGCAATTAAGGATTAATCTGCAGTTTGCTGCTTTTCACTATTTCTTTAACATTTTAAGATTTTGTATCTTGCATTAGGATGGCTTTACCACAGCATACAAAGAGTCTTCAGCTTGCCTGTCAGCATTGCTTGTGTATCCCTCTTTCCTGGGACAGATACACAATGGTGTCGGAGTATCTTCTACCATTCTAGTGTCAGGCACTGTGTTGCACTAACTACATTTCTGTTCCACAGGTTCCTAAAGAAATGGTGCAAAGCCTGCTTGACTGTTGCCTTTAAACAGTCTATGGAGAATAGTTCTGCCACAGAAACTACGTGAGCAAGGATGTTAGTCCTGTATTGTCAATAAGTACTCTGTTAATGTTGATACAGCACCGGGCAACTTGGAGGAGGTCTCACGCTGGGAAATGCAGTGTGAGGTAGAAGGTCTGGCATCCAGAATCCACCTATCTTAAAGGGCAGGGAATTCTAATGAAAGAAGAAAGTTTTATACCTCTTTCAAGAGGAATGCAGGAAATAATAGTGTTGGGATGTTGCAATGCTTGTTTCTGCAATGCAAGTTTCCACAATGTTGCATGTGTCAGTGCAAAACCTTGTAGGAGGGGATAGTGACTTTTAAAACGTCTCATTCACTCCCACTCCTGTATCCACATAATATTGCCAAGATACATGAGTCTGCCCAGCACTCATGTACCAAAATGCCTGTGTCCAGGAGGTCTGTCAGGTATGCTCTGCAAGGCCACTGAGGACAAGGGATGTTAGCTATTGTTTCTTTGTTACCTGCATTCATCTTGGGTTTGTTGTCCAATTGCTGGTTTTGGAAGTGTAATTTTGTACCCTTTGGGAGCTAGGTGTGGTCTGTCTCCCCATCCTGTTCCGCCTATGTGACTCATTAGGATTTATTCGTTTTCCTTTGTCTCCCAGCCTGAGTGTCCTGAGAAGCTGCATGCAAAGGTACTGGGATCTTAGTGACCTGCTAATCTAAGTGCCAGTAACATGCCATTCTTAACAACCCTTCTGCTCTTCCTTCTCACCTTCCAGTCTTTCCATTACTGCTGTCTTCATGTTCATTCTCCAGTCACTCTCAGCAATTTTTCCATTACGGTTCTCTGCTTAGTTTTGTGTGTGTGCATATGTGTACTAGAGCTGCACAGAGTGAACAATTTCACGTTGGGCAAAATTTCATTTGGTCAACTACATCCACTCATTATCTAACTAACACAGTAATGAACTGCACTAACTCTGCAACAGCCTTGATACGTTGTATTTACTCAGGTTGTTATTCTGTCTGTCAGCACTCCTAATTCACATAATAAAATTAAGCAACATTTTTAATGTTAACTTAGAAAGTTTCTGGTTCGATTTCCAAGCAGAGATCTTATTTCTTTCAAAAAAACAAAATTCTTGCCCTAACATGTAGTTTTCTTACCCACCTTTCACAGAGAAGCAAAAATTGAAACAAGTAAGGAGTGGAAAATTTTCTGTGCTAAATTAAGCTTATGTAGCACAGAAAACTCTACAAAAACATAATTGACTGCCTTCCATCCCCAAATGGTGGAATACAAAAGAGCAGGGACAAATACAAAAGAGCAGAGCAGAATACAAGAGACGGTGTGTTACAAAAACACTAGACGGTAGAACATCTTTCCCTTAGCAACTTCTAGTGTAGCCTTCCCCTAGACAAAGAAAAATCTTTCATGCTCCTGTGTTTCTGATGAGAATAATTGGCAAGGCCATGTGTTACTGTGCCTTTCTGACCACTTCATCAGTATTCTGCTCAGTAACTTACTTCTTTCAGAGCTATTTTAATATTGCAGACTCTTTAGCAGTTTCAAATGTATGCTTTAAAATGTATTAAGGAAAAATAAATCAAATTGGCCTGTCCAAAAAAGGTTTTTTCTGTTCCTTCAGGTATGGCATTTCTTCTCCCATACATTCACCCACTCCATCCATCCTGTAAATTGCTATGACACAGTGTCCACGACAGGTTGCATCAAGCCTTGTCTGACAGTATCTAGGTCTGCTGTTCTGTGGCTGTAGAGGACTGCAGGAGCTGTTGAAGACTGGGAAGTGTTCCAGCAGGGTGTTCAATTTATTTTGAAGTCTCTTAGGTCCAGATGGCTTTCATATCATGGTGCTTTTATGCGTAGAAAAATTGGTTCCAGGTATGTTTCAGAGGTGCTTTTAAGCACTGGGTAGCTGGTTTTTTTTGTTGTTGTTGTTGTTTTGTTTTGTTTTTTTTCTTTCTGAATGTTGTTGATTTTTGATTCATAACCTGAGTTGACAGGCAAAGGGCTGTTTAAAAAAAGAGGCCCAATAAAATGTTTAAACCTTTCTCTCAGTAATTTCAGAGAGTCTTCCTCTATGATAGGGAAGGCATACACAAAATAGATGATGATGCAGGCTGGTTCAATGGTCTTATTTATAGTACTCTGGTATGATCTACATAATCCACTAAGAACTTCATCTCTTTTCTGGTAATGCAGCATGCACTTCTTCAGACTATTAAAGATGTTCAAACACCCATTGCCGTCCTTAAGCACATTCTTCAGGCATGATAGGACTTTCCAAACAAAAGGAGAATGAAGTTAAATCACATTGAGAAGCTGGATCTAGATTAGCCAGGTTGGTACTGGCACAAAAGCAGTTAACATCTTCCTGCAGCAAAATGTTCCCGTTTCCCTGTTGATGGTGTCAGTGTGAATGGCGTCTGTTGGAGTGCACGTTGTCCTCCCCTATGGCATATTGGCTGGGAAAGGCAATACCTTCCCTGCCTCACAGTGAGGTGATGATGAACTGCCTAGTTATTTCTACACCTGTCGTCAGTACGATTTAATTAAACTGGGGAGGTGAAGGTGCAGCACAGTGTGATGCCCTGTTATGCTTCTGACATACCTTCTCTAGCTCCTGGCCTTGCTCACTCCCCATCATTTCAAAAACTTAGGAGAGAGTCTGCTCTCTTCAGCAGCTGTTTGTGTCTGAACATCTTGCAGAGCTCTTCATGGAGCAGGTTTGAATGCGATGGGGTTATCTGGTCAACCAGGCTAATTTCAAGCTTCAGCCTCACAATTTAAGAAGCTATGTAGTAGCGACAGGGCCATATGTAACAAAGTGATAACTGGAGGCATCTGGCTCTATTAGACAGTTCAGAATTCAGTAGCTTTCTGTTTTCCTTATCCCCCTGCTACAGTATAAAATATTTTCTGGCCAAGGATGTGGCTGGAGTGCTGGGAAAGGCAATGGCTGTGTTTCATGCCTGTTGCTCCACAGAATGAGGTGTATGTCACCTGTCTATTTGCAGATTAATGGTCAAGAAAATGTTTCAGAACAATGATCCTATTTGTGATGCTTAGATGTAGTGGTTCAGCAAAGATTTTCACAACAGAAAGGAGTTGTTTCAAGGTCTTTGGCCAGAGTTCCTGGACCCATTACAGTGCTGTGTATGTGATAACTTTCCACGCTTGAGTAGACTGCCTTTCTGAGGTACTGGACATACATTGCAAAGCACCGAATGAAAGTTTCTTTATAACAATGATTTGTGCCTGTTGCTCCCTCCCTCACAGCAGAGCAGCTGCTTTGCTTTTTGATGAGGTAGTCAGAGGAGGTATTGAAGTGATTTAGCGAACATCTTGTAGGAAGCCAGCAGAGCTGAGACTACAAATCTGTCCTGAGCTTTTTAATACTCCCCTTCCCTGTCTAGAAAGGAACCGTCTGCAATGTAATGTCAAATTTAATGCTACTATGTGCTGAAAAACAGCTGAGGAAACCAACTCTTAAGAAAGCCAGGTGCTAGGCAAAGTTGGGTGAATGGGGTTGGGAGAGAACACAGGAGACTGGCAGGCAGCCGAAGCCTTCGAAGAGATGCAGCATCTTCAAGGAAGGGAGCAGGAGATGGAGCATCTGGGAGGAAGGAGCAGAGGCAAACAAGATGATTAGGATTTGGCAAGGCCAGCAAAGAAAGGAGTGGGGACTGTGCAGCAAGTCCACAGCTAGCATTGCCAACACTGAGCTGCAGAAGACATTGGCACATGCTTTCTTTACATGCCTTTTTTCCTGAATATCTTGAGGAAGAACAAGCGTTTTGTTGTTCTGGGAATTTAGCAATGGCTGCTATACCCCTGCTTACCAAGGCAAAAGGCTAAGGAGTGATGCTGGCAGCCTTCACACCTGAAGCCGAGGGGAGATTGGGTGCTGGACTCACCCTGATACTTGACTCCCCTGCTCCCTGCAGCCAGCACCATCACACACATGCGAGGGAGCCCTACAACACTAACAGTCTGCCCACCTCCCTCAGCACGTCCCTCACAGGCAGACTGAAATGTATGCTGCAAACGCTGTCAGCTGAGGCATAGCCAGGTGAGCAGTCCACCTGCATCGCACCCCTTTAGCAAAGGCACCGGGTGGCAAAGGTCCCATAGCAAGTGTGCTTCTGCCCAGTGAAAAGCAGACTTTATTGTGCTGTTTGATTAGCATTGCTCACAGCTGCAGGGTAAAACATTAAAACTGACAAGAGTCCCCAGGGCAGAGAACCAAAAAGGTCTTCCCCACATCACCAAACACAGAGCAGGCTGGTGCTTGTCTCACCGAGATGCTTAAATAATTATACTGAAATTAATTTTTAATTATGTTAGTTTTCTTCTTTGGCTCTAGGGCTTTCTTTCGCCCTGCCTCATGTTTCTAGAGGAGTTCAGGAAGATCTGAGACCAGTGTCTGGCAGCAAGAGACTTGCTGATGAGCGGCCAGAAACATGGAGGAGGCTCAGGAGAATTCCTCGCCTGAGCCTGGGGGAAAGAGCATCCCTACTGGAGAAGGACATGGTTGGCATCAGCTGATGGGCTTCAGTTCTGGCAGCTGAGGTGGTATGAGACCAAGGAAGGGCGGCATGAGTGATGCCAGGAAAGCAGAGCAAGAAAGGTCACTACTCTCTCTGGAGCTGAGGTTGACTATTTTGGAGGGTAACAGAGCTGGATCAGTGGCACTTGAGATTGAAAGGGATGTTTGGTCTGGGATATATCTTCTACCTCCTGTTCAATGTCATAGGAGCTGATGCTGGCTTTGAAGACATATCATTATGCATCCCTCACACCTTGAATTGCCTTCCTTTGCTCCTAAGGCAGCAGATCAGGTGGTTAACATACCAGGAAATGGCAACCATGTTAATTTGTTGTTATCATTAGAAAAGGAAAAGTTCACTTCAATCCTACACTTGAAGGCTAGTTCAGATCTGGGGTACTCGTGTTGGGCTAAGGCAGAACTGGCGTGCCCATCCTCTCTGGGAGATGTGACACCTCACAGTCAGGAGCGTCTGCAGGCTGAGGGCTGCCAGAGCCCGTCATCACTTCATCAGCAAACCTTCACACACTTGGCTGAAACTAATCAGATACCAGAGTCCTCTGGCTGTCCACAATTCCTGTTCCTGGTTTTCTGAGCCATCACCGTATCAGCAGCCTGCAGCCTGTTGATCCTTCCTCCAAATGCTGGCATTCATTGGCTGTGCTCTTCAAAAACCATCACGCCGGTAACAGTGACTGAGGCAGGGCTTTGCTTCACAATAAGCGTAAACCAAGCTCCATCCTGTAATCATTTACCAAGCATCCTCTGAGGCTGCCCCCTCAGAGGAGCTGCTAGCCTGGGCAGGTTGTGCTGACCCCAGCTGTGAGCAAAGGACGAGCCTGGGGAAGCGGGAAGGTGGTTGTCACCCTCATCTCCCTTGCAGAGGCTGCAATACAGCAGACTCCAGGTTGTTGAGAACATAGCCAAGAGCCATGGAGCACATGCGGGGCTCGGGTCTCTGACAGACACCTCCTATTGCACCTGCAGCCAAGTGAGCAGCAGCAGTAGTAGTTACAATAACTATCATATAGCAGCCTAAATGGACATTTTTGGTGGTCTGTGAAGGGGTGGCAGTGAGCTATGGAGGTGCTCTTTGCTTACTTCTACCTGCCATGCTTGCAGAAGTGAGTGACCGAGCTGCTGGGGTGGACTGTCTTGTCTCGCCTTGTTTTCAGGGGATCAGTGCCCACCCTAAATACCCTCCACCATGATGTGTACCGCACAGCAGCCCGAGGAGAGGTTACAGGTTGGGCTGGATCATAGGTTCCTGCCAGGCAGGCTGTCCTTCCCACCCCAGAGCCAGGCAGGAGAGCGGGAGTGAACCTCTCTCTTACAGCATGCTCTGAAAAAAACTCTTTTTCTGAGTAATAGATTCACTACCCATTTTATTTATGTGCTTTACACTCTAAAACTAAAGAGTGCCTCAGAGCTGTAGCCATCGTGGGGGCCCCCCACATCCCTCAGGGCTCCCGCAGCTCAGTCAGAGCCTTTTGGGGGCTGGGACGGAATGTCTGGCTGGAGAAATGGTAGAGTGGGAGGTAAATGGTGTTTTTCAGTCCATTTTTCAGGCGTGCTGTGCCTCTGCTGCAATATCGTCTAGACAGGCAGTACTTGGATGGCCTCTTCTTGCCTTGCCGGGGAGGCTGCTGTTGTTCCTGATGGGTTTTGCCAGCTCTCCCTGGTCTCCAAAGGCTCTTAATCCTCCTCAGCTGCCACGGGGATGCTTTCTGGTTATTCTGCCTGCCAGCCTGATTACAAATGGTGTCCAGCACAGGGGGGTCTTTGGTATCCCATCCCTGCTGCCTGGTGGAGCACGGTGAGGGTGAGCACAGGCTATGCGGCCCCTTCCTGTGCCTGCAGGTCTGCCGAGACATGCCATCAGTGCAGGTCTCCCGACTCTGGGAATTATTTACAGCCTGCAGCAGGCTCTGAGCTCCCTCTTTCCCTCTGTGAGAGAGGAGGATTTTTTGCTTTCTCCAAAGGCTCTTCTAATGTGAATATCTAAATGAAAATCTGCAAAATGCCTATGGTTCTTCAGCAGAGAAGGCTCCTGTGCTGAGCACAAAATCACTGCTCACCTCTCATCTTCCAGCTGCTCTTGCAGTCAGGTGAAAAATAGCAAAGATGAAAATGTAGAAAATGAAGGTTAGGAGGAGGTATGTCAGTTAGACATTGAGGGAGTGTGGGTTATTCTACTGCAAATAACTGGAGTGGGGGCTCCTCAGCTGTCCCTCTGACTTGCTGGGGAAGGCAGGGGGCCATCCACTCACTGCACCTTCACTTGCTTCTGTTCTTTGGCCTTTCCTGCAAGGCCGCTTGTGTTCCTACTGCCCCAGTTTATGGAGGTCAAGCAGTACTTGAGGGGGGGGCAGAGAGATTGTTTTATTTTGGGGTTGAGTTTTTGTGATTGTGGGTGTGTTTTGCAGTGTGTTTTTTTCTTGGCTCACAACAAGTTATAGTCCAAGGGATTGGTGTCAGTTTTGTGATCTGATAGTTCATAACTTAATTGTTAAATAAAGGACCATATTTTTAGATATAGAACTTTTCTTTATCTCTCATAGCTGTGTGGGTACCAAAATACTGCTTGGCCTTCTGTCACACATCGTGTTCCTTATCTCCATCCTGAATCATCTTAGGGATCACTGCTTGAAGAACAGGCTCAAACTCAAGTTTGAACTGAACATGACAACTGAGGGATGCTAGGCTAGAGCTTGAAATGGACCCAGTCACCCTTTAGAAGATCTACTTCCCTGTTTCCACCTTTCTGGCAACTGTGTGTTAAGCAACTGAAGCTGGTCTCTGGTGACCTCTATTATGACAGCATCTTAATGAGAATTACTTGGGCAGCAATCTGTCCGCAGGTTGATTCACTGGATTTATACCCCCCCCAATTCCTGTGTGCTGAGTGCCTCCTGTGCAGTCCAGCACCTTTGAGCAGATGGAATAACACTGCTGCATGCCTGCTTAGCATAGCTGAGAAACTAATTGACCATATTTTCAGAATTCATCTGTTAGAGGTGTTTACAGAAGACATTGATTTCTTTCCCAGTTTCACTAGTGCTTCACTGTGTGAGGCTTGGAAAAACACTTCCCATCTTTGTTCTTCATTAGTAAAACACAAGCAATAGTAATGACCTCTTGTGGGTGCCAGGGAGGATGATCATTTCATGCAGGGAAGGTGTTAAGAGGGCTACAGGTGAGAAAAGGTTTATGGCAGGACTATGTTCACCACAAAGGCACCGAAGCTTCCAATTAGATGTGTTTTATTGGATTAATGCAGTTACAATACAGTATGGAGGGCACCTCCCCACGCAAACAACACGTGCTGTCTGCTAGCATCTCCCCCCAAAACCCAGCAAACAAAAGAAGAAGCTAGAACTCTGCTATGTGCTCCAGGACAATGTTTTGGCTTTGTATTAGGAAAGAGAGGAAGCACTGCCTGGACGGAGGAGCTGTGGCATAGATGAGAGCAGGGACAACACGCAGTTATGCCCAAAGCTGTCAAACAAGTGCAGCTAACAGCGCAGCTAAGCCTAAGCTTGGGAGCAAGAGCTGGAGCCTCCGGCGAGTTGCTCTGGATCCTGCACAGTGAGGGGAAAAGATGGGAGAAACATCGAGACTGTCCCCAAACAGTTTTTTCTGTACAAGCAGAAGAGCATTAGGCTGCCCTGGCATGAGACCAGCTGACATGGCCTGGGGCAGGACTGGTCTGGTGTTTTCACCTCGGAACTACTGGAGATGGTCTTGTGAAATACCGCTGGGAAAGGAGACCGTGGCAGGACTGCTCTGGGCAGCTGCTGAAGCCGGGACTTTGGGCCAGCCCGGTGCTGGCCGGTGTGTTGGCCAGGGGGCCAGGGAGAGTCACGGGGCTGACCTGAGGTGCGTGTCCTTTCTTACTGGAGGGATGCTACTGAAACCCTCTCCCCAGGCATGCGCTGTAAGAGCAGGTATTACAGCAGTCAGGGCAAATCCTTATTCTGGCAGTGCTCTGGACAAGGAGAAGAGCACAGAGAGGGGTTCCAAGGAGGCCACGAGTAAGTTTTAAGACAGAGTGCATCCAACCTGCCCCAGCTGAAAACAGAGGTTTGAATCTGTTACAGGCATGACTGGAGCTACCCCAGGCTGTGCTTGTTATCTAGTGGCCCCAGTAGATGGCTGGGTGCATGGCAGTTGAGCAGGGGCCAGTCTATGGCCGATCCTTGGGTTAGGGAGGAAGCACTCATACTCCAAGAGCCCGGCAGCTCCCAGGAGCCCCTGTGGTGGCTGACCTTCCAGCGCACACCTGGGTATGCTTCTGAGGGCCACTGCGCCCAGCACTGAGGGACTTGCCGTTTCGCCTCTGTGTCTTCTTTCCCTCCCTCCCCGGCAGCCGGAAGGACTTGTGCTCCTCTAAGCAGGGGCTCTGAGACCCGGCGCGCGAAGCCAGCCACGCAGGTGGGGTGGTTCTTGCTCTTCCCGCAGCTCGTAAAGCAGGAGGAGGGAAGGGCCCACGCTGCACCCCGGCCCAGGGCCCTGCTGCGACCCGCAGCCTGGCGCAGGCGGGGAGGCCGCGCGCAGCTCCGCGCCAGCCCCGCCGTCAGCAGCAGAGGATCTTGAGGAAGGCTCTGCGGAAGTCGGTGTTGAAGGTGGTGTAGATGATGGGGTTGAGGGCGCTGTTGACGTAGCCAAGCCAGGTGCTGGCGCTGTAAAGCCCTGGGGGCACGCGGCAGGCCGGGCAGTGGGCGTTGAGGATGTGAATCAAGAAGAATGGCAGCCAGCAGACTATGAATGCCCCTGAGTTTAGAGAGAGGGAAAACAATCCCTGGCTTTAGAGAGAAGCAATGACTCAGAAAAAGTCCTGCACCTGTGCCCTCTTCTCCCACCCTCTCACTACCTCCGTGCCTCCCTGTGTGCACTTATCTGCTTTTGGCAAGAGCTAAAGAAACATCGCATTTATTCCTGATGCAGAGGGACTCTGCAAGAGCTTGGGCTCCTTGGTGTCAGTTATATGAGTGAACAGGACTTTGGATGTGGCCTGGTGACAGTGGCCACAGCTTAGGAGGAAAGACCTTAGCTGTTTTAACAAGTTACGATGAGGGCTGCATTATTTCCCCACGAGTGCTGAGTTAATTAGGGGAAGCAGTGTGTCTGCTGACTGTGGCAGGTGACTCAGGCTCCAGTCTCCCGACTTCTCAGTCCAGCTCTGTGAGCTGGTTCCTCTGCTGCTCCTTCCCTGTTTCCCCTTTGTGCCTGGAGTTAAGAGTTGCTGCATGTGAACGTTTGGAAACTTAGGATTGTTCTAGCTTAATAACAATAACAATAATAATAATAAAATACCAAAGAAAAAGAGAAAGCAAAGGTATTGGCTGTTGCTCCTTCTAGCAGCGCTTTTTGGCCACTGATTTAAAACAGTAATAAAACGTAATGAATAAAACACTAACATACTTGGCTATCAACATTTGAGAACATTACCCTGGATTCCTAAATGTCTCACCGTTGTCTCTTCTGAGTTTGTGGAACAGTGGCAGCTGAAGTCTGGGCCTGGCTTGCACTGTTTTAATCTCAGTACTCGATATGGAAATTCCTGCACTTGCAAGTCCCAAACCATGACCACTTGCACCCCACTAGACATAGTGGCTCTCACTCACCCAGGACGATAGCTAGCATCTGCGTAGCCTTCCTCTCCCGAAGTTGGATCAGCCGGGGCTGCGGGTGTGCTAGCTTCAGAGAGCTGATGGTTTTGCCGTTGCTGAGCCTCCGTACCTCCAGCCCTGGACTCCTACTCTTTCTCCTCTCTTCCAGCCTGTTGTGCAGCATAGTCCCTGGTGTTCTGCTGAGGGATGCATCTCGGCAGAAGCTGCGGTACCGCTGGAGGCTGAAGACAGTCAGCAACTTCCTTTTGGTGGACGTCTCCTGGCCTGAGTGTTTGAGCGGGAGACAAGGGGAAAAGGTGCCCTGGCAGCTGTCTGACAAAGCTTTCCTCTTGATGTGTTCCTGCAAAAGAGGATGCCACAGAGGAACGGGGAACCATCCAATCCATTCTCTGGGTCAAAGGATGATGAGGAAAGTTGTAGGAGTCATCCTTAGCCCCACTCTTTTCTTGGGCATTAAGACTATCCTCTGGAGATGGCACAAAGTCCAGAGACTGGGACTGACCTTGGCTTATCAGAGGGGTGGACCAGACCTTGACAACTCTCTGCCTCCATCCAACCAAGGAGAAGCATGAGAACAAGAAGAGCTGAAACACCTCCTCTGTTAACCTGTCACTTGTTTTTTGTGTTGGCCTTGCTCCCCTCAGCACCCCCACCCTTTTCTAACATGGCTTTGCTCTGAGAAAATGGGTAAAACAAGTGGATATGCGTGACCAGACGATCCCTTTCAACCTATTGTGTCGGTTCCCATGGTTGCAGATATTTCATCTAGAAAGGTCAGTGGAACAAATGCTGCATGCACCATGAGCATTTTGAACTCTTAAGTCTGCCAGGTGAAGAGATTTTTTATTAATAATCTGGGTTATTAAAGTCTGTGAAGCTCTGAAAATTAAACTTCATAGAGTAAAAATCAATAAATGAAGAAATTAAAATCAATAAATGAAATTAGCCAGGCTTCTGCATGGCTGACAAAGCACAGCTCTGAAGACACATTGATGTAGGCTGTGCTCTTTTCTAGTTGCCTGGTTCCAGAGGGTAGAGATAAACATGGGATATCTTCTTTCTAGAGGGCTGGAAAAGGACTTAACTAGAGCTTCTGCATCTCAAATGTCATGGTGTATGAGTGAGTGATGGGATGAAAAGATGTCATGTCCCTTCCTTATGCTTTCCGCTCTGTGCTTTGACCCTCTGAGGAGAAGAGATGATGCATGCTCTGTTCTTTTTGACAGCTCCTACTGCGTTCCTGTGGATCTTACTTTGTGTGTACAGCACGGTTTGGTGCTGGCGCTGTGGCTGCCCTGCCGGGTGAGGGTTCGCTTCTTTTGTCTTTGTCTTAGCACGAGGTAAATCCGGACATAGAGCAGCAGGGTCACCATGAAGGGGAGGTAGAAGGACACCAAAGAGGAGTAGATGATGAAAATAGGGTTGGATATGGAACAGACACTGGGATCCCCTGGGGAGGAGAAAGAGAGAGAGAGGAGCGGCTGAGCTGCTTCAGTTTATTACAAGGAGGCCCTGGTGTGTTGGCAAAGCAGGTTGAAAGGTGGCTGGGGGACAAGGGCAGTTGACGGAGAGCAAGTATCTCCAATCTCCATTGCTGCAAATTATACTGTGGCCTACCCGCTCACCTAACCAGTGCTTAAAATGGACTCTGCCTCAGGTCATCCAGCATGACTCAACACGCATCTGCTTGTTCTGGCCAACAGCTCTGCCCTCTTCTCTCACTTTTATTCCCAGCCTCCCTCAGAGGATCCTTTCTCCTTTTTCCTTTTTCCCGTTCCTCTGACAGCTTCTGAGCTGCCTAGATGTAGAGGTGTGCACCACCCGCATCTGTCTGGACCAGGCAGTGGGCGGGAGCAGCACTTCCCTCACCATGACCCCTTCTCGCCTCAAGCACTGCCCAGAGGATGGATGGGGAGCAGAGGACCTCTGCCTGTGGCTCAGGGGGAGGAAGGCTCCCCGGTACCTCTGCCTCCAGGGAGAATGGGCTGCCCTGTGTGCGGGGAAGGAGAAAGACCAACCTGCTTCCAAGGAGGAAGCAAGGCCAAACTATTCGCTCTCCTCAGGGATTACGTGAGGAAGCAGGCAGCCAGATAGGTGGGAAGGAGGTTTCTCACAAGCAGTACCAACATGCAGTCCTTGCTGTTTAGATATGTGTCTTTTATCAGATTTAAAACTTTGTGTCTGGACCTGTTGATGTTGGCAAGATGCAGGAAGACTTATGTATGTGTTGGAAGTGCTACATTTTGGAAATCTGCTCCGTGCGTGCAGAATGATTGTTTGGGGATCTCCTAGACCTGGATGCTTTGAAGGGCAGTGAATTGCCAGTAAAGCAGGCAGGTCTGTGCTCACAGCAACAGTCAATGTCTGCCTGAGCAAATGGCAAGTTTAGACAAGAGCACATCTGCTCTCCAGCACTGGAGATTTTTGTCACCCTTCATAGGGTGCTTACCAGTTCCCCCAAATTTTCTGTAACTTGAAAAGCCTGCAGGACCCATGTTAAATGACCTGGCCGTACACAAGGCAGCTCCATTTCCAGCCCCTCTCTGTGCACAATTGTTTGGGATGTCACTTACCTGTAGTATTGAAGCCAAAGAGGAGAGGGCACGACACTGCGAATGCCAGCATCCAGACTATCACGATCATGAGGGAGACCCTCCTGCAGGAGCTCTGCCCAGTATTGTACTGGTACTGCACGGGTTTCACCACTGCGGTGTACCTGCGGACCGAAACAGCTCCAGAAAAAGGAGACGTAAGAATGGTGGGAGGAAAAGGAAAAGGACCGGGTTTGGAAAGGGGAAAGGAAAGCCACACAGGGAATGTGATGGTAGAAGTGGTGAAGGGACGGAAGAGGAAAGGGGGAATATTGGATAATGGGATCAGCAGTTTGTAAAAATGGTAAGCAGGGTGTTGCGGGGAGGAACAGAGGAAATCCAAGTTAGTTGGCAGCACGGGGGAGAAACACTCTACAGATCCACTGGCATTGCGAAGCTACAAGGTGCATGGTACCAGATGGACCCAGAAACCTGGGGAAACCACCCCTCAGCCCCCTAGGGTTATATGTGTGCTGCTGGGAAAGGGCAGACTCTGGAGCAACCATGGCCCGCTACGCTCTGTGCCTCAGCGGCCCGCTCTGGTGTCGGCCTTGTGGACAGCCAGATGATTGCCCACGGGCGTGTGTCCGGGGATTCAGGTGTTGGGGTGCCCCTAGGATGCATCTCAGGAGGCACAGAAGGCACAGGATCCTCGTCTTGAGGACTGCCCAGCAGCAGAACCTAACTGCAACAGGGAAAGAGGCTCCCGTGGAGAAACACTGGACCAGCCCATCGTTGAGAGCTGCCTCGTGCGCCCACCCTTGAACCAGAAGTTCCAAAGGTACAGCGCGCAGTGTTTTTTCCTACTCCCACTACTCCCCATAAGCAGGAAGTTCAGGTCCTAACTGTACTGCATGTGACAAGGTCCTGGCTCCCAGCCCTCAGTGCTGCCTGCACTAATACCAATTTTAAGCTGCAGAAAAACGGGATAAGGATGAGGATTATGCAGCAATAATCTTCTCCCCTCCATGCGTATGTGGCAGACTTTGTTTATTAAATCTTCCTCAGCAGGATCTCCAGAGGGCAAAACCCTCTTTGAGACTCAACAGGAATTTGATGACCGATTCTGGTTTCTACCTTCAAAAAGGGTGAGGATGTAGTTGACCACCAGTTGGTGATGTTTTATTGCTTGTGTCTCTCTACCCCTTTCTTAAGTGCAGACATCTTCTAGCACATGGTGGGCAAAGCCATATTAATAGCAGTAGTGGCAGAGATAGACCTGTAGGAAAGTTTATGTTCATGAAGACACCAGCACTGCCTGTGCAAACCCCACATCCTTGTTTCTCCAATGGTTGGGTGCGGATACCCCCACCCTCAGACTATTCCCCTGTATGCGCTTGGCACTCACCTGTCAATGCTGATAGCACAGAGGTTTAAAATGCTGGCTGTGCACATCATGACATCCATGGTGACGAAGATATCGCAACAGACGCGGCTGAAAGTCCAGACTCCCCCGGTCACCTGCGTCAGCAACCACAAAGTTGTCAGCCTTGTTCTGCACTGAGTCCTAATAAGTTATGTATAAGAAGGTGCTCTCCTCCAAGTATCTCAACAGCTAGATGAATTCATGTTCACTGTGATGTGCAGAGGGAAACTGAGGTGTCTATGTTGTATTCAGGATAACACAGGGGTGGGTCACAAAGAATCCATGAGCCGCACCTCAATTTCACTTTTTTTCTTACTCTTATATAGGGAGGCAGGGTGAAGAAATAGACAGCAGCTATCCATTTCCTTAAGGCCTGGCATGATAAATTGAATTAAATATGCTATCACTGTATACATCCTTTGATTAAGGATTATCTGAGAAAATCTAAGGGCTAAAAGTGTTTCTCAGCTTAGCTGCTGGAGTTCTCTTACAGCCAGTGAGCTGGAAAAGTGCTGCAAATTTTATGCATTTATGCATGAAACAGCGACCTGAGACCCGAGGCTTCTCCAGAACCTCATTTGGATTCTCATCTCGGTTACAGATTTTGATTGTTAGATCTGAATGAGAACTCACAAGCTCTTCAGATAAAGGGTTTTAGGTTGCTACCATGTCTAGCTTTTGTTCTGGTTGTTTTGAATTTTTAATCTCAAGTATGTAATCATGAATACTTAGCTGTGGCCAATCTTCGTGATGGAGAAATACATTTTTGGCCCAGCCATCAGGTTCTTGACAATGACCTTTTCAGCTGACAACAATAAGCTCCAAGCACCTTGTGGCACTGCTGTGCATGGGCCACCTCTGCTCAAGGCTGGGATGATAGCCTGACTCTGAGCGAGGTGGTCAGCCTCAGCACCTGCCCCTTGTAGGAGGTGAACGGGGAGGGAGCCTGCCCTACAGCAGGTAAGCCTGATGGAGGAATACAGCGAACAAATCCAATGCTATGCTGGTTGTAAAAGTGCGGTAGGAAAGAGGAAGCAAGTCCCTCCTCTGAGACAGCAGTGCTGTCTGCTTTGTGTGGGAGGCCTGGAGTTTAGCCTTCAACCCAGCAGATCCTGCTAGTTCATCTGGATCCTGGGAAGCTGTCAGGAGCTGACACTAGTTCCTGGTCTCTCTGCTTACGTTTAGATCACACCTCGACTACTGCATCTGATTTTGGGGCCCAGCACAGGAAAGACATTGATAAACTGGAGCGAGTCCAGCGGAGGGCCACCGAGATGGTCCTTAGGGGCTGAAGCATTTGTCTTTTGAGGAGAAGCTAAGGGAACAGGGCTCGTTCAGCTTGGACAAGAGGTGGCTTTGTGGGGACCTAACAGCAACCCCCCAGTACCTAGTGGGAGGTCATGAAGAAGGTTGGAGCCAGGTTACCGAGAAGTGGAGACAGTTGAAAGAAGAGAGGTTCAAACAGGTTGTGACGATAAACCTTGCAGCCTGCAGTGAGGCAGTGGAGCAGGTTGCCTGGTGAGGCTGCACAGGCTCCATCCTTGGAGGGTTTCAAGAACTAACTAGATAAAGCCCTGAGCAGCCTGGGCTCATGGCTGGCCCTGCTTCAGGCAGGGCATTGGACTAGAGACCTCCTGAGGTCCCTTTCTGCCAGAGTTATCCTGTGATCCTGTGAACATGTTCTGTCCTCCTACCTAGCTGGCCTCTGGGGCCATGCAGCATAGTGAAGAGCTGATGAGGCATGAGTGGTATGACTTCTTATAACTCATTTCCCCTAGAGGTATGTGCTGGCATGCTCCTCCTTAACCCCCAGTTACATCACCGATCTGTTCCCTTAGCTTAGGTCATTTACTGTGTCCTCCCTGTCCTAAGACAAGAGCTAGACATTTGAAAACACCCATACCAGGACAGGCTGGAGACGGTGCCACAAGTAAGCTTTGCTTCTAGGGCAATGGGCCAGCTTTATAGCAAGTGTCAGTGCCCAGGAAGGACGCAGCTCACTGCAGAGAGAAGCAGCACTGATGTGCTTGTAAAAATGCAGTGTTCACTCTGTATGGATTCTTTTCAGGCTTGTTTAAGAAATAATCCTGAGAAATTTAAATGGTTTTGATTGTTTCTGTGTCAGCATTCCTGCATATGGGCACAGAAACTTGCTGAGGTGAGCTGTGTCTCTCCAGGATGTTCTCCGCTGGACCCAGCTGCTGTGTGTCAGAAGTCAGGTACTGAATGAAGCAGTTGCCCATTAGATCACCTGGCACTGAACGGATGCATGGGAGAGAAATAGAAATAGGCCTGCAAAATGCAGATAGGAATTGTGCTTTCATCTTGAGTTTCTGGGGTTCCTTTGATTTCTTTTCAAAAAAGGCAAGAAAAGAGGACAAAAAAAAAAAACCACCTTAGAGAATTTCTGCACAATTAGGTGGGCTACAAGATGTACAAACTGAAGGTTGCCCTTCTGAAATTAGGGACTTGAATGGGTAGTTTCAGTTTTTAAAGAAATCCCACATCATTTGTGTTTTAGCTGCAGATTTTGAGACCTGCTTGCCCACCTTAAAATATCCAAAAATTATAAATGCTGGAAACCTTTGCAGTGGGACTCAGTAAGGGGTGTTTTTTGTAGTCTGAGGCATAATAAAATGCACGATCTATGGAGTCTGAAGAATATTTCACCAGGAACTGCTGCCAGCTGTTTGCAAGAAAGCCAGCTGCTGCTAACCCAGCAGATGTGCGAGCACTTAACTGAGGGAGTTTCCAAGGTCCTGAGCATATTTGAACGTGAAGCCCAAGGAGAAGCTCTGGGAATGTAAGCCATTAAAACTGAAGAAGGTGCTGGTGGGAATGGCTCTGAAGTGAACCCTCTCAGGATGATGAATTCAGATCACACCACTTGTGTAGTAAGCTGTAGCTTGTATTGAGGGGATGCTTGGCAGATCAAAATGTTGGGCTTAAAACCCATCCTCACTTCTGCCAGTCAGAACTTCTAAAATGAGGAGCTGCCCTGCAGAAGTCGGTGAAGTAGTTAATGTTTACATGCATGATAATACAGAATTTATTCTAGAATTTAACAGTGAAGAAGAGCCCTTTTATTACAGGCCTTGTTCATATTTTTTAATTCTATTTCTGCTCTTTATTTTCTTGCTATGTTCCGCTCATCTTTGTTACAGGAGCTATAACTTGCCAGTGTGCATTTCTGGTTTTCATGTGCTGGCAGGGTATCTGTTCTTTATCCCTCTGGTGCCTTTTATCCAGGAATCTCAAAGTACGTTGCAGGTATTAATTGAATGTCTCCTCACAACTGCCTGGGTGAGGTGGATGGTCAAATATTATTCTCCTCTTACAGATGATGAGAGCAAACCACAGAGAGATGAGCTGATACAATCTCTCATTACCACTCAGTGCGTGTGCAGCAGAACTGAGAACAGAGTCCAGGATGAAATCCTGGTTCTGTCAGAGACGATGCTAAAGCTCCCTGTAGACCATTCAGGTCAGGTTCTCTCCTCATCTTGCTTGATGTCCAGTCTGCTTCATCCACAAAACTGCGGTATCACTATTTTTAACTTTCTAACACTTTAGGAAGGTTTCCAATCTAAAAAACATCATCATGCATCCACAAACTTATTCGAATCCATCACTCTCCTGAATCCTTAAAAATAAACAAAGGAATTTCTGTAAATCATATTTATATAATGATACATGGGTAGCAATGAATAAAGTATGAGCACAAAGTTGCAGCAGCTATGTAAGCAGCTGTGCATTTAAGCATGCTCACTTAAGAGTTTTGTGTTTAAGGGAAAGTTCTTCTTGGGGGTGCTATTAGCTCCCTGCAGCTGCTTACGCTTTTGCATGGCCAGAGTAACTAAAAGCACGCAGACAGGCCAGCTGACAAGTGGGAAACTGCTGAGCTGCAGTAACTCAGTTTTCTGTCCTCTCTTTGATGGTAGTCTGACGAACTCCTTGAACACTAAGAGCAGTCACAGGTCTCGCTGCTCCGTTGTGAGAGCCACAGACACTGGACACCAGTGACAATCACCTTCTGAAGCCTTTTTTTCCCCTTTGGAGGTAGAACTGGATGTTATGAGAAGACCGAGAAAGATGTTACAGGTCATGCTGCTGCTGAATGTTCTCGTCCATTCATGTACTGACTATAGGGCGTGATGGTATTGATGCCATCGGACACCAGTGGGCAGGATACCTAATGCCACTTAGAAACCTCCATGAGCTCCAACAGTAGTGCCAGTGACAGCCTCAGAGGTCAGTAAAGAACTAGGGTAGCAGCACTGCTATATTGGTCCTACCCGATGACCCCAGACAATTGCTAGGCACTGTGCAGAATAGCAATTTTCTGCCAGAAACTTCATTAGCTGGAGATGAGGATTTTGAGGTTATAAAATGTTCCTATTGTTGCTCTGTCACAGACTTCCTAAAAGACTTTGTGGAACAGGACAGATCTAGGCTGCCTGATGGATAAAAAGGCAAATTTCATGGAGAAGGTCCAGACCACAGATGGCTCTTAAAATTGAGTGTAAAGCACATAAAGTTCACAAGTGACATTTAAATCTGAGGTATTCATCTACCTTTAGCTTCTCCATAAATATTGTCCAGGCTTCACGTGTCTTGTCTGGCAAATGTTCAGCAGATGCATAGGTATTTTATGTGGTCTGGGGGACCGAACGATCTCTTGGCACAAAATTTCCAGGCCCAAAGTGCACTGAGGCATGATGCCATTTCTGCTTCACTTGTAGCATCGCTGATTCCATAAACAGTGGCAAATATCTAAACGACTTTGGGGTTTGGGGGACTTTTTTTTTTTTTAATCTTAGTCTTGCTAGAGTCTTAAAGCCTAGTTATGTAGGAGATAGTGTGCAATGCTGGAGTGGCAGATTGGGTTTGAGATGTCTGTAAGTTCTTCTCCCTGTTGTTTGGATGACTTCTGCGGTCTCTTGGATCAGCTACTTTGATTCTCCAAGCTCCAGAGTGGAAAACGAATCTCAAATGGGCCTGCAAGCACAACGAGGGAATGGACCTGCTGTTGTGATTGCAAACAGTGCCCACAGTGCTGCCGGGGGCAGAGGCTGCTCCACAGATGTGCCCCAGTGCCACCCTTTCCACAGCGATAGCGAGCGCTGAGTCCTACCTAATGTAAAGCACATTGTGATTTCATCAGACACTGGAATTATGCTCGAGGTGATGGAATATTCCTGTATGAGCAGTCTGAAATAAAATTTGTCTTTTAATAATATTTTTTAGTTGTACGCAAAATGCATAGTCTAATTCTGTTTTGTCGGGATGGCCTCCCCTCCCCCCCCGCCCCTTATTCTTTGCTTTTTATTGTTCCTTCCTTCTTCATTGCCTTCATCTCACCCCCGGCACTTCCACCTCCTTGAGGTAACACAACCGAGCTGCACGCGTCCTGCAGGCCAGCTCCAGGACCGCTCCACACGGATCAGCCTAAACATCGCCACTGACTTCATCAGGAACATGATCACACAAGCAGTATCATGGTGCTCGCTTTGTTCTTACATTCCACGGTGATGCTACACATAAATAATTACCCATCAATGCCCTTATTAATGATGCTTCTACACAGAGCAGACCCTTAATTTCTCTTAATTGTAGTCTTGCTGAGATTGCAATGGACACAGCTGGGGAGAGTGGCTTGGATTAACATGAGGGAAATACCTGTGCTCAGTGCCAAAGCTTAGAGCTGAGCTGGCTGTTCAACACGTTCTGGTGGCAGAGGAAGGCTGCTGGCTGCTGCCATTCCCCTGCTGCTTGATCAGATCTCCTTGCACGCGCAGAGCAGGTCTGGCATTTGCTGGAGTTGTCCTGTATCGTCCTACTTTCTATTCCCGCACTGCACGGTCCATATGCACAAGCCAGAATCCCTCTCTGCTGCTGCTTTGCTTTGTGGGAAAGAGGTCAGCCAAAGGTGGGCAGCTGTCAGCAGAATGCCTCGCTCACCCTCCGGCCTGATCCCACCTTGCCCCCCAGAGAAAGAGCACGAGGCTTCAGAGAGGTCACGGCTCACAGGCTTGTTCCGTCTCTGTTAGCATGGGAACAGGGCTAACGGGGCGCAGCTGAAAGCTTATGGCTCATAGGCATTCACTCTAATTTTTCTAGCTCTACCAATTTACTTGAATAAGCGTAAAAATGCTAACGAGAACAGATACAAATGCCAGCTGTAGCATGCTCTCCTGTATTTACTGTAGCAAAAATGTTTGCCCCAGGAGTGGCTTCAGTAATTCAGGATTTACCGCAGTGTGGTGGGATTTGGAGTCCACCTTTGCTGCCCTATATCTGATGGTGTTGCTCATACCATGCGCTGCCATGCCAGTATAGGTTTACACCAGTCCGATGTACAACGACCAGGGAAATGGAGAATAAGACCCTGAGGGCTTGATGAAGCCTTTGAAGTTATTGTGAAAATGCTCACTTGACTTAAAGAGATTTTGGAGCACGCTCTTTGGCTTCATCTCTTTGTCAGCCTGCTTGGGGAATGTTGCTTGAAGCTGACCTAACATCATGGACATTAAGGCTCTTAAACTCCACAGGAGATGAGGGTCAGGCTCAGGGTCTCTGCTGGCGGGTGGGACTGGGCTACGTTCGCCTGGCTTGTGCCAGCCCATCAGGGCCACCTGTGTGACACTGTGAGCTGCCACGCACCCCACAAATGCTCCAGAGCTGGCTGGGGGGTTGAAACGTGAACGGGCTGTATCTGTATGAGAGCTGGCCTATCCTGAGCGCACGCACTCGCGCCAGTGAGCTCGCACCGCGGTTCAATTCTGCTGGTCTTTCCTCGGACCAACTCACCTCCAGGTACACCACCCACGGCATCACCAAAGTAGCCACCAGCAGGTCCGCCACCGCCAGGCTCACCACCAGGTAGTTCGTGGTGGTTTGCAAGGTGCGCTCCCGCAGCACGGCTAAGCACACCAGCACGTTCCCGAAGATGATGGCCAAAATCAGGATGCAGTAGCAGAGGGCGTAGTAGGCATGCGAGCGCGGCAGGTCAGGCCCTGTCGTGTTACCTGCCCCGCAGGGAGCGGGGTCGGTGCTGTTCAGATGGCCGCTGGTTCTTGTGAAGAGCGCCATGGGGATGCTGCTGCAAAGAGAAGGAGATGACTGAAAACCGGGGCTGTACAGTAACTCCACAGAACGGTAACCTTTCGTAGGTGGCGTATGTCTTTCATATTTCACTCATGATGCTACTTCAAGCCAAATCGTCTTGCTTGTCCTGTTTTGTTTTTCATTGAATCTAAGCCAAGAGAAGAATGCAAGATTTCACCTGCTACGTGCATCTGAGCAGTGCATCTTACCAACCAATGAAGCTGTAAGGAAAGCGGCAATGGTTTTGACATGCACAAAAGTCACGCCAAGGTACGAGCCAGCTGGGCAAGAGCGCAGTTGGAAAGAAAGCAGGCTGCAGCACTTGAGAAGGCCCAAAACTAGAAGTTACCCAAACTAGAGCTTGGAGCTTGTATCTCTTCCCTGGGAAGTACCCTCCCTCTCCCCTCATCAAAAATCTCTTTAATATCTTCATGTAGTCGAGTGCTCAGCAGCCCGGCAGAGAGACTGCACCTGTGCTTCTCAAGCAGGCTCTTGAGCCCTGGCTGCCTTGCAGTGAGCACCACCGGCTGAATTGCTCTTCCTGCAACGTGTTCCCAGCTAAATTACTCTTCCTGCAACATGTTCCCATCCCAGGCCTTCTGTTCAACCCCGCCCAGCTCGCCAAAGCTCGGCTGTCAGTGCAGCCCCCATTTTATCCACATTGTGCTCCGTGCTTTCCATGCCTGGCTGGAAGATACGCTTCCTGTGCTGAAGAGCAAATCAACTTGTCATTTGGGATGAAATAATGGAAGGATGCATGCAGCGTACTCTACATTTCTTTTTCTTACAATGGGTGTGTGATTGTGCTCAGGAACCGACCCATTCTTGATGTAGAAGGAGGCTGATTTTTTCCAGGTATATGAAGGCTGCCATTCCAGGGTTGTTCTGTGACATTTAATCCCTTTTATCTGTTTTTTTTTTTTTTTTTTTTTTGGCTAATGTTCCCATCGCTAAACTCATCCTCAGTGTGACAAGTACTAAAGGCAAGGACAGAGCATTGCAAAGCCGGCGCTATAAATATTCTTCCTCGCCCCACCTTAGCTGCTGAAGAGCAGCATCCGTGATGCGATGCACACGCTCCCGGCGGAGTAGCCGTGCAATAGGTGTGAATTGCTCCAGCCCCTGCGCACACCCGTCCTGATGCCGAACTGCCCCTGCCGGCCGGAGCTGGGCGAGGGCAAGGGCTGAGCGCGATGGGAGCCGAGCTTCCCTCCGTCCCGCCAACACAGATCCCTCAGGACAGGGCTGAAACAATCCCTTACGGATGCGTTTCGTCTGGAAGCGCCTGCGCTTGTCTCACCTCTCTCCTCCTTCTGCCTGCCCCCGACCAAAAAGTTAAGCCTTCCCCTGGACCCGAAGACTCTCCCAGGGCTGGTGCTTCATCAAGCGCTTCAGCCGCTGCCATCCGAAGACCGGGCTCGTTTCGCAGCTCCCCTCGCACGGACGCGGCTCCCGCTCCGGGAAATCCGCGCCGCCCGGGGCCGCGGGAGGCGAGCTTTGCCCTGAGGGGCAAAGCCAGCGCCGGGGGCGAGCGGACGGGCTCGGACATCGCCCCCGGCAGCCTTGGGCACCGCGCCGCGCACCTCGCCCGCCGGCCCCCCCCGCCTC
>VXAA01001032.1:1025784-1048345 GCA_013399115.1 Anseranas semipalmata
GGCGGGAGGGCGGCTGGCGCGTGAAGCTTAGCAAATTGCGAGTGAAAGGGGAAAAAAAATAAAGCAAAGGAGAGAGGGTTTTTCAAAAGGGTGCGACTTACAGAAATCTTCAAATATGCTGCCTTAAACCCGAGGTGACGGGGGGCAAGCGGGGAGAAAGCCGGGAGGGAGCGTGGGGTTGGCGAAGCGACCAGAGCAAAACCACTGCCCCCGAGCCGCGGCTCCCCCGAGGTCTGAGACGGGGTCTGCGAGGCCCGGGGCCCCCCGGGAGCATGGTCCCTGGGAGGGCTCTGCAGCTACAAGCGACCCCGGTGGGGCCTCTCTTTCTCCTGGGGCTGGGCTCCCACTGCCCGCTCCGGCACAGCACCGGGGGCCTTGCACGGAATAGTTATGGAGGGGGGAAACCCTCCTGCCCCCCCCAGCAGAGGCATTTTAGCTGTGAGCTTGGAAACAGTCCCACACACCCACGCAAATGTGCTTAAAACGGGAGGGAAAAGCGCACACCGTGATGCTCGTTCTGCCTAGCCAGGGCTGCGGGAGCTGCAGGCTGGGAGCGAACGGCCGGAGAACGCAGCTCCCTGCAGCTGCAAAGTGCTGGAGGCAGTGTAGCGTAATTTTAACATTTTTAAATGGTTTGCTTGTATGCGAATGCTTAAGGACTGAGGCCAGCGAGGTGTCTGTATCGGCTGTAGGACAGTGGTACCACAATTTGCTTTATTCATGTCATCTATTCGATGTAATGGATAACCAAGAATCAATAAGGAGACATCTCCTTGTACCTGTTGCCCTCCTCTGAGGCAGGGAAGTTTCCTGTTTTTCACCAGGAGAAACCCAGTGCTTTATCCACATCGCTGTTCTCACCCAGATCCCCACCTTGCAGGGACCCAGCGCTGAAACCTTCTCCGGCCCCTTTGCTCCGGCATCGGTGGAGCCCCCGCGCTCCCGCTCCCAGGAGCGTCCTCCCCCCTCGCTCCGTGCTGCCCCTCACCACTGCGGCTGCCTTCACCCTCCTCTGCCCCCGCCTATCTCTTTTCTTAATATTACTCTGTCTTGATAAAAAAGAAGAAAACAGTTGAACTTGTTGCTGCTCTATTTAAACTCATTCTCAGGGGTGTACCTCTATCCCGGGGTGGCTCTGTTCGCGCCCCTCGCCTGGTTTCCCTGAGCCTGGAAGCTCTTTGAGGAAGGAACTTAATGACTTTCTTGTGTTTGCTCTGCAGCAGCGGTCTAGTGGAGCAAGATAATAATCCATGTGATCATTTAATTTAGATTAGATTGTACCACACGCAGAGGCAGGGCTGAATTAAAATTGCATCGACAATCTCAATTGTGATATTTGCAGGGATTTTTTTTTAACTTCACAACTTCTTTAATACAGTGTTTAGTGCAAAGCCTCTCTTGTTAACTGTTCTCCTTCTCCCTACCCCAAAATCAAGTATGTGGCATATAATGGCCCCAGTTAAGTATTGGACAGGTTGCATCCCTTGGAGGTGACAACGTGATATCACTGGGGAAACAGATCAGTGGTGAGACATAGGAAGCTGCAAATGACAGGATGTGCCAGCAGGCTTCACAGGTGCATGCTAACAGCATGGGACTGCTTCAACTCCTGGATCTCCAGCTCCACCACAGGCTTTCTGCCCTTATGTCCATTAAGTTGAGAGAGACGACCGTTCCCAAGCCTGGCCCATTTCCTCTGGATCCCCTCCAGCCTGTTTCTATGCCCCCACCTCCAACACCGTCTCCACCAGTTCTTCTTGTCAGTCCTACTTGCCCCCAAAGCTCACTGTGAAAGATTTCAAATACCTTGGATAAGTCTCAATGTTCCCCCTTAATTTCTGCCCATCTTCCTGTCCATCAGCCCTAATGCTCCTCTGTGCTGTTCGTCCAGGAGCTGTCTGTGCACTCTCCTTCCCTTCTCTCCCTCTGCCGAGCCCATGCTAGTGTTTCTTCCTTCAGTTTCCAGCCATGGCCTCAGCATCCTACCCAGCTCCCGAGCCTCAGACAGCTTCACCCTGTCAGGTTGTCCCACCCTGCCATGCTCCCAAGCTTCTCACCCTCCACCTTTCAACCTTTTGCTGGGTTGCTTGTCCCCTGCAGCCATGCAAAAGGCAAAAAACAAAAACAAATACAAAACCAAAAACCAACAAGGGGTTGTTTGCAAATGTTGCTGGCTGTGCTTTCAGTCCATGCTCACTCTCACTACAGTCAGGGTTTGAGGTGCAGTGTCCAATACAGACCACTCAGGTGGAATAAAACTTCATTGCTCCCTCTGCAAGCCAGGATGCTCCCCTGATGATGAACACTGTTAAAATGTTCTGCATCCTTGGGGTTTTTCAGGACCCAGCCAGATAAAGCCCTGAGCCGCCTTGTCTGAGCTCATGGCTGAGCCTGCTTGGAGCAGGAGGTTGGGCCCAAGACCTCCTGGGGTCCCTTCCCACCTCGGTTCTCCTATACTGCCATGGAAATAGCCTTGCCCTCTGGATGTAGAATCAGCAGAGCTTTTCTGGGCAGCACAAGATGCAAAATTCTGATGAACCTTAAGTTCGTACCCATACCATCTAAGCCAGATGTGCCTATTCAGCCTTGGCTGCTTTAAATGTTTTACAACACTTGTGGTTGCAACAGCTACCAAAATGGAAGTCAGGCAGTTTCATGATAACGTATGCACAGCTGCTTGCAAAACCAGTACAGGCTCCTTGGAGAAATGGAGGGAAACTACCACAGCTCACATCAAATAGGATTCACAGGAGATTCAAATCCTGCTGATGTCCATTCCCTTCTGCTCTCCCTTTACCTTCCCTGTTCCCTCTCCTGTCCCTCCCCTCTGCCTCACCCTGGTGCTCTCCAGCAAACAAAATCTCACCTTAGCAGAGAGCTCACGCAAGCATCCTGAACTGCTTGCAGTCCTCTTCTTCCTGCCCACCGCTTCCATCCTGAAGACCAACGAGGCTTAAAAACTTCTGAGCCATTTTGACTTAAAAGCACTGAGAACATCGAACTGAGGCAAGACCTACAAAATTATATCCCAAAGAGTGAGACAAGAAGAAATTAGACTCCTCATTTTTTTTAAATTAATTTTTTTTTAATTATTTTTTTTAATTAATGTTTTAATTAAGGCTTTAAGGGGTGAGACCATACCTCAAATATTGTGTTCAGCTTTGGGCCCCTCACCACAAGAAGGATGTTGGGTTGCTCGAGCATGTGCAAAGAGCAATGAAGCTGGTGAAGGGACCAGAAAACAAGGCTTTTGAGGAGTGGATGAGGATAGTGGGGCTGTTTAGTCTGAAGAAAAGGAGGCTGAGGGGAGACCTCATCGCTCTCTACACCTACCTGAAAGGAGGTTGCAGCAAGGAGGGTGTCCATCTCTTTTCTCAGGTGACAAGTGATGGGATGTGAGGAAAAGCCTCAAGCTGTGCCACGGCAGGTTTAGGTTGGTATCAGGAAGGATTTCTTCATGGAGAGCATTATCAAGCATTGGAACAGGCTGCCCAGAGAGGTGGTAGAGTCCCCATCCCTGGAGGTATTTAAGAGAGGTGTGGAGGTGGTGCTTAGGGACGTGGTTTAGTGATGGGACTCAGTAGGTCAGGTTGATGGTTGGACTTGATGATCTTGAAGGTCTTTTCCAACCTTGATGATTCTGTGATTCTATGATTCAACTGCTATATACAGACACACCACAAAATGATCTTGAGTGGCAACTGCTGTGGTGGATGCAATGTTTGTGTGGTTCCCTGGTTGTGAACTGACATCTCTCTTTGTGCTTCCCATCAATGCCAACCCCCCTCACAGATCTCCCTTTTCTCTCCCTCAAATACCCCCCTCAAACACCTGCCCTGAGTCCTGTTCCTCTGCCTACCTCACCAAAATCTGCTTTACTTACATTTTCTTGTGAACTTTTCAATGCAAACTTCTGTTCTGGGCTCTCTGCTGGGACAGAAAATGGTGAGACTTACTGCTGCCTCTGTTTTTCCACTCTGTATCCCTGAAGGGCACTAGAAGACAAGGAACAGTTTAAGGTGTCATTTCTAACTGCATCTTCCTATTTCACTGCTGTTTGCATGCTGCTCAGGTCTTAAAATCTTGCATTAAGTACTTTTTCCTGAAGGAGCAAATAGCAGCTTAATCAGAATCATCTGCAGGGCACTTGCATTCACACAATCTTTATGTAGCTATGGGGTAATTTACTTATTTCTGTTAAACCAAGCTTCTGAGAAAAGGACAGGCTAGAAATGAGGAGTTGTAGTGCGCAGTTGTGTTCACCTTCAGGCCTGTTTTCCTCTGGGACTCAGCTGTGGGCACAGGTCTACAAGTGCAGTGGAGCAGTGCCATTACCACACCACAGCTCTGGGAAGCTGCAGGGTGTATGTGCCCAAAGCCATCATGCCTGGCAGGGAATGACAAGGAACAGGATGTTTTCTGGGGCAAAGTGGTATCTTATCATGGAAAACGCCTGCTGAACTTCCCATGCATTGAAGCAAGCCCTGGAGCAGGGCTGTGGGGACTGGCCACAATGTCATGGGAGCTGGCAGGATGGAGCTGATCCCTCTTGATGTCCCTCTGGCTTTTCTCTCTGAATCCAGATGTTGCAAAAGGTAAACACAAACAAATAAACAAACAAACAAACAAAAACAAAAAAACACAGCTTTGGAAGTTTGTGAGATGTAAATATCAGGCAAATTTTCAAAAGGACCAGCTTTACTTTTTCCAATGGGGATGTGGCTGGCAAGCAGTACCACCCCTTCCTTTACCCAAAAGAGAAATCACAGCCATGGTGCAGTGATGGACTGGTGACATCTTTAGATCAGTGATGTGGGTGACCTGGATTCAGTGATCTACCAGTGATTGGGTGCTGTCCCCCCCTAAGCATACCTCTGGAGCTCCCCAGACCCTGCTCCTGAGCATGGGACGGAGCAGGTACGTTAGAGGAAGGCCTGCTGGATGACAGGTGGTGCGCTGGGGCTGGTTTGTTACAGGCAGGCGAGAGGCACTCCTCTGCCTGCAGAAGTCACGGTGCATCTTCTGAGGACCTGGCTCTGCGTTTGAAGGATTGCACAGCTGAGTATTGGGTGCATTGTGGTGCTCTGCAGACATGAACATAGGATCTGGCTTGATAGGTCTTATGAACGTCAAATATTCTGTCTAACACCTGAAAGCCTGCAACGCTTTCACTATACTCATGCGACGGTGCTTATTGCTAATTTGTCCAGCACTGCCCATTATACGGCCTTTTCTTCACTCCTTTTAACTATGCTAAACATGAACAACTTTCCATGCCAGTGGCCTGATTCATGCTGAATATTTTTGAAAGTGTTAAGCTAGAACCAGAAGATGGGGGATGCTGTTTTGCCTTTGTTGAACTCCTGCCTCTTAAAAGTGAAGTCTCCTGTGGTTCAGAGGTCAGACTCAGGTTTGGCAGGGGATTGCTGCAGGGCTATGGATAACTTTTCTGCTTATGTAGGAATTTGTCTGATGTGCCCCAGCCTGGAGTTGAAGCTGCTTATACAAGAAAGGTCTCCTGAACAAGCTTGGGGGCTGCATCCTCCAACAAGTCTATCTGCCCTGAGCATGCACAGGTGCTGCCGAGTTCCTACACAGCAGCAAGACTAACTACTTTCATTGCTATGGCATGTAGGAGGCTCTAACTGAGATAAAGACCATCCCGAGGTAGGCACTAGGCATACTTGTAGCAGAGGAAGATGTTTCCCTGCAAACAGGCAAGATCTACAGAAAGGAAACTGCTTTACACCCTTGTGTTGGGTGATTAGGTGGTTGTTCAAGGCTTCTTGTGAAGGATGAAGCTGATGCCCTCTCCCCCAGGGCCCAGCACATGACCTTGGAGGTGTGTTTGATCAGGGAAGCAGGCGCTTTAGAGGAAGCATGAACACCCCTGTGGTTGTGCCCTGGCAGGCAGCAACACTCGTCACCGTATGACGTTTCCTCCTGATGTATCCTGAGATGTTGCACTGTCTGCTCAGCTGGAGCAGGAGGTGTGGAAGGCAAGGTGCTCACCCTCTAGTGCCTTCTCCTTGCTTCACTGCCCCAAACCATGGTCGCTGGTGGGTGCCCCATGCCTGAGCCACCAGCTGCAGCGGGAACTGCAGAGCCCTGACTCTGGCTGGTGGCAGGGCTGTTGAGGGACATGAGAGGTTGGGAGGGAGAGGTGTTGCTGCCCAGAGGAAGAACTGATGCACAGCAGCTCTGGAAGTGTATTTAAAAAGTGACTTTTTGGGTAGTAGGCGCTGTGTGGTGTTTGACATATCCCACCATCTGCACCGTTTCTGCTAGTGCCCCACCACAGTTGGTGGCACTAGGGCAGGGTCCCCCAGTCCTCCTCCACTCAGAGTGTCACCTCCCCACCACACCACCTTGGCATGGTCCCGCTGGGACAGCCAGTGACCATCAGCAAAACCTCAAACCCTGCTGGCAACGTTGGACCCACTATGGAGCGTGGGGGCCTTGCTGAGAGCATCCCCAGCCCTAGCAAGTCACCCAGGGGCTGTGCTCCTGAGACCAGCCTCTGCTGAGGGCATCAGAGCAACCTGGCAGCAGAACCTGGAAGGGCTGGGGACTTCGTTCCTGAGGCTGCTGCTTGGGTTTGGCAGGGCTCCTCACGAGAAGCTGGAGGCCCGCACCTGAATTCTGGCAACTTTGGGTAAGACCACAGTATGCAGGATCTTGCTGGTGGCTCATCTAGCATGGCGATCCACGTGTAAAATGCACAGCGGTATGTTCGTGGGAACCACCACCCTACCGAAACCAAACACCGAGCTCCTCCTGCAAGGAGAAAGCAAGGTGCCCACAACTGATACAGCAGCAAGACCACGAGCTCCTGGGGTGGGAGAACCTGGCGTGGTCCACAGAAAGGAGCAGAGCAGAAGAGGTGGGAATGGCTGCACAAGATGTACGAGAAATACCTGAAAATGCAGAATTATGGAAGAACTTCAGAATTCTGCACACGACTAATGCTCTGGAGAAAGAGGGTTTCCTATACTGTTTTTCCTGTCTAACACAGCTGCGGTCTCCTGGCTGATATAAACACCATGTTTTAAAAAATCTAACTAACCTCTTGGTAGCAATGATACAGTGTGGCAGTGAGTCACACAGGATAATTACGGCGTTTAAGAAAACAAACTTTATCAGTGCTGAGTGTCTTTTAATTTCACCAAATATCTTCTTGTGAGGGGAGATTAAGGACACCTAATATCCTTACACAAATTCTCTCTTAGGAGTGGGCTCTGCATGCAGATCTCTTAAGAGATCATCCCTAGATCACAGAATGAGGGGTCTTTCTTCACTGCTATAATGCATGTTCCTGCGTTGGTTTGGGTGGTTGCAGACTTTCACCGTGCTCAGGCCCTATTATATGTTACTTCAGCTTTTTTCGCACTGGCAGAACCAGCCCTCGGTGAGCCACGAGGTGCCTGGAGAGCATCCCACGTGCTGATGGTCCTCAGCTGCTCCTCCCCACCTCCCCCAGAGGTCTGCTGATCAGCCAGCCCTCCCTGACTGTGAGCTTGCTTGAAGGGAAACCCCAAACTGCCCTTCAGCTTTCAGATTAGCTCAGCCTGTTCACCTGAACCTTGCTTTCGAGGGAGACTGTCCCCTCAGTCCCACGTCCCACACAGAAGGATTCAGAGATGAACACCCAAGGGAGGTCGTTTGTCTTCTCTCTTGGTCCTAGGAAGAGGTCCAGAAATGTATTTTGCAAGCTCTTATGAAGTCCGTAGTTGCTGGTTCATTTTAAACTGCTGAAACTTTAGCCTTTTAAGTTTCAGTAGACAAGAAAGACACCAAACTCAGTGAGGCAAAAGAACTAAGAAAGCTGTAGCACCAGTACTTTATTTCTTGTGTGTGTGAGTAACTTTTTTTCCCCTGTCTTTCCTCCCTTCCTTCCTTCCCCCTTTCCTTTCCTTTCCTTTCCTTTCCTTTCCTTTCCTTTCCTTTCCTTTCCTTTCCTTTCCTTTCCTTTCCTTTCCTTTTTTTCTTTTTTTTTCTTTTTTTTCTTTTTTTTTCTTTTTTTTTCTTTTTTTCCCTGAAGGAAACTGCACATGAGCAGTTCCTTCACTGAAACAAATGGCTATGAACCTTTTACGTGCCCAGAGACCACTGCAACAGTATTCTGGGCAAGACCTGCCGTTGTTCTGGGAGTGAATTGAGAGAACTGAACTGCTGTTCCTTGCCTTGCTGACCTGCTGCTGTTGTCTGTTGGCTCAATGGGTCTGCACTCATCAGTGTGGGCAAAACTTAATACCGTAGTTGAGCAATTAATTCCTCACCTCAGCCTTCCTTGGGGTATTAAGTATTTCCATAAAAGTTCTTGTTGCCTCTATGCTTCCCTTGGGATTCTGAAAGTGCTTCAAAGTGTTACAAGGAAAGTTAAATTATTTCAAGCACTTTCAAAAGTAAGGACATTTGCAATGAAGGAAATGTATGCTTTGCTGCATAGGACTGAAGGACAGTCTCCAGTCATTTGCTGACATGGGTTTGTAATGACAGGGAAGGGGAAACATCACTTTGCAGATTTTACCACCAACTTTTAGAAAACCAGAGAAATCATATTTGTTAAAAATGCAGGTACTAATGAATTTTAATTATTTTCTTGCTTTTTAAATAACCAGTACAAGTATGGAGTGCTAGCAGTTTTTTTTCTTTCTAGTTAGGCTTGTGGATTTGTATTTTCTTTTCAGTTAAGACCTTCAAAACCACAAAGTATTCAAGTAGTTCTGAGAAAGAGCATTTTAATATCTCTTGATATTTCACAAAATACCAGTACTAAAGTAGAATAATTGAATCACAGAATCAGCTAGGTTGGAAAAGACCTTCAAGATCATCAAGTCCAACCATCAACCTGACCTACCGAGTCCCATCACTAGACCATGTCCCTAAATGCCACTTCCACACCTCTCTTAAATACCTCCAGGGATGGGGACTCCACCACCTCTCTGGGCAGCCTGTTCCAATGTTTCATCATGCTCTCCATGAAGAAATCCTTCCTGATACCAATCTAAACCTCCCCGGCACAGCTTGAGGCCTTTCTTCACATCCCATCACTTGTCACCTGAGAAAAGAGATGGACACCCTCCTTGCTGCAACCTCCTTTCAGGTAGGTGTAGAGAGCGATGAGGTCTCCCCTCAGCCTCCTTTTCTTCAGACTAAACAGCCCCACTATCCTCATCCACTCCTCAAAAGCCTTGTTTTCTGGTCCCTTCACCAGCTTCATTGCTCTTTGCACATGCTCGAGCAACCCAACATCCTTCTTGTGGTAAGGGGTCCAGAGCTTTAGGAAACATAAGTGACAAAACCCCTTTTATTTAAGTCTTAAAGTAGAAACTTCTTTGTGCCTGTAGATGTTTGATTAGTTTAAACAATATGTTTCTGATCTGTAGGATTTTACTTGTAGCAAACAAACAAATATGGATGAACCTCTGAGCTTTGTGGGCTCAGTAATAAATTCAAGGGGTAACAAGAATGCAGGGGGAAAATATAATAAAAATCATTGTGGTATTTTATGGAACAGAAGACAACTTTAAATAAAATCTTCTTCAGTCCGATTTTACTCCCTCTCACTCTTGTACTAACAAGCACCGAGATGTGTGTGTACAGGTGATCCGGATCACTTGTGTGCAACATGGAGGGGAAGGGACAGTGGCTATCAAGTCCTCACCATGCCTCCTGGGGTTCTCTTGACCGGCAATAACAGAATAAATTTTGGACCTTTTCCTAAGGGAGGGCTCCCTTCGGAGCCAGCAGCTGCTATGGGTTGGTCCTGAGTATCTGGCTGGCTGCGGCTTCACCAGCCGATGGGCTGGGTTGATGCCTGATGCCTGCTCGTCCTTCTTTGGACTATATATTTGAACAGTGTGTCCTTAGTCTATTTTTATGTTGGGCCAACAGGAACAGGAGTGGTGTGCGTGGTATGCTGCAGCCTTCTTTCCATCCTCCTGGTATTTGGATGTGGGGTCTTCTGCACAGTTGTCTGTGCTGTGGTTGTATCAGCCTTTTGGCCATGATGTGACCAATGCACTCCTCAGTGTGGCCATAGGGAACAGTGTCTTTCGTTACCAGTTCAAGCTTTTCTTTTAATCCTCCTGCTGATGTTCCTTCTGCTGCTTACAAACATTTTTGTCCATGCTGCATTCATACCAAATTTCTGTTACAGCCATGACTTTGCTGTTGTTACGTAGGAGATGAGACAGAAAAGGCTTGTCTAGAGTCCTTCCCTAGTCTTTGACAGTGTCACACGATGAATTCAGGTTACCTCATGCTGGCTGCCTTTCCTTGTCAATATTTCCATCATCCTATGAACCGCGAGGTTGGAGTAATGCTGGTTTCAGTCCAGAGCTACTAATGCTCCTGAGGAAAAATATGTGTGCCAGTGTCTCCTTTGGGATCACTCAAGCACTCAAAGTCAAATGGGAGCACAAGTATCTCTCTGGAATTGGGCCCTGCTTGCTTGCTGCTTCAGTGTGACTGGCCGGGGGCTTTGGCCATGATCTGCTGAGACCACACAAACCTGGCTGGATATTTTGAAATTCCCTCACTGTTGTACTCCTTTTGTGAAATGAAGGCAGGGTGGAGGGCCAGAACATGGTGAGGGTCTGGGGGGTAAAGGAGGGGAAACTGGAGAGGAAGGATAGATGAAAAAATGTGGTGTGGATGGTGGAGTGAGAGGATAAGGTGAGAAGGGTGTAGGTTGTGAGCCTGCCTCTTTAAAGGTGTCAATCGATCAAGCATGTGCCAGAAGGGCACAGAAGGGTCAGGGTGGCATGGCCAGAGGAGGGAGCTGGGGAAGACAGTGGGGAGACAGGAGACCTTAACAGGGACAAGAGGACAAAAATGACAAGGGGTGGAGAGAGCTTGAGCATTGAAAGGAGGGAGAATTTGGGGAAGGGACAAGAGGACATGGCAAGAGAAGCAAGTATGAGGGGGGAGGAAGGAGCTGCAGAAGTGTCCCTCTGACTTGTCCATCAAATTATGTATTCAAAGGCGGATCAAACCTCACTTTTGCTGAAAGCTCTTAGAGCTGCATCACCCGATACACCTGGTACGGCAAAACGCAGTCACCAAACTTCCTCCTAAAACACATTGGGCGAGCTGGACTGTGTCAGGGTCTGGCTGCAGGGAGGGAGAGGGGACATCCATTTCCAAGGTTCAGGAGAGGCTCCTCTGAAGAGAGAGGAGGGGATTAGGCCACAGTGCAGCAGCTGTGGAGCAGTTCCTGTTGCAGTTAGAAGAGGTGCTGGTGCTCTGGTCCAGGGCTGGTCTGGTGCCTTCCTCAAGGTGGAGGTTGTACCTCGGGTCGGGGCTGGAGTTCATGACGTTTTGCTGGGGCTGTCTTGTGTTTTTTGCTGGGAGGAAAACCTGCTGGTTCCCACCAGACCTCAAACCAGCATGCACCTCACGTGGGCAACTGGGGAATTAGAGCTCCAGGGCAAATGCACACTTCTAACATCACTGTTAAAGTTTGGCCATGTAGTTTTATAGTTGTTTTTGCTAGAGGTCACTTCATGTGTAGACACAAAGGGAGAGGTGTTCCCTGGTGGTCTTTCCCAAAAAGTCAGCTCAAGAGCATGTTCAGGTAGTCATATTTTTTCAGCAAATGCTTTTGGGCTCAGACCCTGCAGGATCCATGTTATATGGGTCATGTGTGTTGGGGACATTTGTGCTTCCCACTCTTGGGTGCCTGCACACATCCTGCCTTCCTCAAGCGAGAAAAAGAGCAGAGGACACGGAGGAGCACAGCCGCTCTGCAGTGCTGGCACAGCTGCTGGGAACTTAGAAGGGCTCCAGCACCTAAATTTCTCTGGCATTTTCTCAAATGTCACCCGAAGCTGTCACAGGGTGGTCTGGTAACATTTTTCTTTCTTGCATATAATTGCAGCCTAGTGGCCTTGTTAAAATACTTGGTTTTATGATCTGTTTTTCTCCTAAGCAGCTGTTTATACACTTTATTAATGGCGACTAATTAAGTCCTTTGGAGGCTATCCAAAGACATAAACCCAAATAAGCCTCGGCACTGTGATGAAACACAGTCTCTAAAATATCTTCCCAAAAGACATGTGATCAGATTGCAAATGTACCAAAGAAGGGTCTGATGAAAAGAAGTGGGTGGGAAGATATATAGAGTGAGGTAGGCATCATCCAAAACCTTGAGGAGGAAGGGGGAAGGAAATGGGTTTAAAATTCCTTAAAGTTACTTCTGTGCATCAGGTCTTAAAGCTAACCACTTGTATTTATGGGCAGCCCAGATCGCTAATGCACTTCTGGGTGAAGAGGCAATTATGAGACCTGCGCTGGCAGCTCTGAGCCATCGTGCTGCCACGCTGGTGAAGACCATGAAGCATCCTGAAAGCAATGAGCAGCTGTGAAGTCAGGCTATTGACCTCTTCGTGCTGGACAGCAAATCCCCTCGCATGCAGCCTTTTTGGCTTTTAAAAGGTGTTTGGAGCAGACAAGCTGGGAGAGGAAGAAAAATGAAGAGTAGGTGAAGTTTTGGCATAGTGTAGGGCTGAGGCAAGGAGGTAGTGAGCGGCCTGTGTGGGCAGGGCTGAGGGCAGAGGCGGGGACCCTTCTGCTGCAGCCCTGCCTGGCTCCCCAAAACTGACCTTCACTCAGCCCTGCCTGGCTTGTGGGGCAGGGTGTGGGTGTGCTCCCCAGTGAGCCCTCCTCTGAAGTCGCAAAGGAGAGATGGCTCTTCTTACTTCATGCAGAGGCTCCCCCTGCCCGTTCCTGTGATTTCGGTCAGGGTTATTTCAGTGCTGTTGGGAAGCCAGCAACAGGAGAGCAAAAAAACCTGAAATGGAAACCTGGTGGGTTTTGCAGTCATGGTCTGCACCTTAGTTTCAGGTACAGAACACTTCTGCCGTGTCCTCAGAAAGTGTGGGAGAAAGGACAGACTTGTATCTGCCTGATATTGCCTCTTCTACTTCTTGGTAACAGTAAATATTGATAAAGGCCTCACCTCCTCTTGCTGTACTACAGCAAACAGAGCTCCCCATAGACGTCACGCAAGCACCTTGGCATGGAGCACACAGGTCTTAAATTTCAGAGAATGAGGATGCAACGGGCTGACAAACTTTCGTCTCATGAGATCTCCCTCCATTGAAGACTGGAGCAGAAAATGTGTGTGCTATTGCTTGTTAGTAAACCCTGGGTTTTCTTCTGGCCACCCTGGGACACCTGGTGCGCCAGGTTATATGGCAGGGATGGCGAAATAAATGTAAGGTGAACAGCTGAGGCCACAGGAGCACAGGCACAGGCTGAGAGCAAAGACCTCCAAAGTAAAAGCACTGAGTGATACCGGAGGCCGCAGGGCTATAAGCAACACATGGCTGGTTATTGGTCATCTAAGGGGTGCAGCCTTGCGAGGAACCTGTTTTAGACCACAACGAGACCAGTGATCCCATGCCAGGGAGGTATGCGTGGCTTATTTGTGCTAACGAACCCATTAGCTATGCTGAGTTACATTCTGAGGCATGTTGAAGAAAACAGAAATCTCTTGCTGAAGGAGACTAGATGTAAAACAAGGACCTTCTGTTTGGAAGCCAACCAGTGATAGTGTAGGGGTCCTTGGCCATGTGCAGGCTTGGTCAGCAGCCCATGGACGCTGCCCATGGCTGATAGCACAGGCAGCACCGCGATTAGGCTGTGTATACAAATCTGTAATAACACCCACTATTTGCACAGGTGTTTTACTGCAGAATTTATGTCTTGGTCTCACGTATTGCTATTTGTGTAAGTATCATGTTATTATTACTGAAGGCAGCAGACCGCCAATGCTTGCCTGTGGTCTAGTATCCTGCCCCTGTGGTTTGGCTGCAATTTGGATGCAACAGCATGGCAGGACAGAGGTTTTGGCAGCACGCTGCTTTCACTTGTCCTGTTCACTGACCCTTCCCATTTCAGATAAAGTCCCATAGATGGCTTGCTTAGCCATGAGTTGCTGGCTTGCCAGTCACATTCATGTCTTTTACGTACGTATACACAGGGAGGAAACCCAGCAGTGGTTAACACCACTATGGAGCTATGGGTATGAATACGGCTGGCACTTGCAGGTTGCTGGACAGTGTTTCTCTGCTGCTTTCCCCAGCCATTGTGGTGGGGTTATGTCAAGACTCTCCTCCCCAGCTCTTTCTTCTCTCTTTCCCCCTCCCTTCAATGGATCTTTCTGCAAAGCTGTGTTTCTGCTGCCCTGCCTATCTCCCAAGCCGGTGACCTGAGGTTTTCATGGCTTGGTGTCAGCACGGCTGTTCCTGCCAAGGGGCTGCTCGGGTGGGCAACCAGTGTCCTCGTGCTCTCCCGTCCAGGTACAGTCCTAGGATGGCACTGGGTTGTGGCGGCTTTCCTGCGGTTCAGGCACAGAATGAGAAATCCTGGGCTTTGTCTGAAATGCTGGCATTCATCTGCAGTGTGGGCAAGCTGCTTTTATCATTCAGTGTTTCCCTCAGTGCTGCAAAATAATGCAAGAAGAAAACAACAAAAAAAGGGTTGTGCTGTTGTCTGCGGAAGTTGGGATCCCATTGTTTGCTTGTTTGTTTGCTTGTTTATTTTCTTTTTTTTCCCTTTGATTGCTTTGTTTTTAGTCTCTTCCAGACAGCTGGCTCTGTCCCATTCATCAGGCTAATTGATGATGGGCAGTGTGGTTTTATGGAAAACAGAACTTGTTTGAATAGCTGGATTCTTCTTCGTATGTTCATTGTGATGAGCCGAGATGGGATGACGGTCAGCAACAGTGCTGGTATCGCACTCTTCCTCGGCTGGGGCCCGTGCACCATGCCGGTGTAGTAAGACATCCTCATGGTACACCTGGCGAAAGGCTCCGCTGGCATGTTGGCGTGGGCTTGTTGGTGCTGTGCCACCACATGTGACAGCTGCTGACTCACTGCAGATTGCTGGTGGCACGAGGGGCGATGCGAGGGGGAGATGTTAGCTGGGTGCTTTCCTCCACCCAGGTCTGAGCTCGAAGCCTGTCGGTGGGACTGGTGTGGGCAAGTCCATCGGCACAGAGAGCTTTGTCCTGCACAGCTGTGTTTTCACAGACACCTTTAATTCCTTGGGTTAATGATACTTATGCCTTCCCTTACTGCCAATATAATGAACTGGTCTTCAGATCTGTACGAGTGTCACAGAGCTGCCATTGACGACGATGGCGACTGAAGGGAGCCCCTGTGACAAGGCCTCCAAGCACCTCAGTCACACCCTGCACCCCCTGGGACATGGTGTGGTCATTCCTATTTTAAAAATGAGGGTGACTGAGTTCCAAAAGCTGAGGTGAAGATGTCATCTGGTCCAAAATTTTCCTCCTGACTTAGTGGGAACCCCGAGCTGCATCACTCTGACTGCCCTTCTGCTTTCCCCTTGTCCAGGAGACATGGCCAGAGACTGGCATGCCAGTGCTGACACCTGGCAGTGTTTGTGCAGCCAGCAAAGGCAATGTCATGTTCGTCATGTTTGGCAGGTGAGCTGGAACTGGTGCAACCGGGTGGGCCTGGTGGCTTACCTGGAAAGCCCTCTCTGGCAGCAGATTGTGGGAGTATGGCTGTAAAGTCCATACCTCACCTTCTGGTATTGACGGAGGTGGGATGTTGCTGGAGGGGATGGGTAATAGAAGGGAAATTGAAGGAAAGAGGGTTCTTGGCAAGCAAGGAGGTTTCTAAAGCAGTTACATTCTGCTTTTGAAAGGGGTTGAGGCTCAGCTCTGAGGAGCTGTGTGGGTGCTTTGCTTCCTCTGAAATGGAGCTGCCTTCAAGAGGTGGAATTGCCTCCTTGGACCTGGCCTTAAGGCTTTTCATGAATCTGACTGGGCCTCCAATATCATCAAGCTACTTCTGAGAACTCTCTTGCATCACATGGTATCTACTGGGAATGTGAAGACTGCCACTTGAAATAAACCTGGCTATTTTTAATGACACTTGACTATAATTTAATTTTTTATCAACGCTTATCAAAATTCACAGTTTTGATAAAAATGGTCTGAACTTTGTATGTTTTCATTGGAAAAAGGGAATTATTCATCTTGGTTTTGGCATAGGGAGGCATTTTTAATTCTGTCAGAAAGCAGACAAAAAAATGTTGAGGTTGCTGTTTTATTTTATTTTTTTAAATTACGTTCCTTTTTCCGTATTCTAAAACAAACGTGAATCTTCAAATACACTTTTCTGAAACCCCTGATCTGGGAGTTGTGTTATAACCCAAGCAAGGGCCACAAATCCCCAGCTGTGGATATTGCATCTTTTTGCTAACGCTGTGAACAATTATGCACGAACAGGATTTTTCTCGTGGGGCAGTTTGTCTATCCGTTGACCTTTGTAGCGAAGGGTCTTTAAAAAAAAAAAAAAAAGATTAAGGCTGGCCTTGCCAGAGCTGCGTTAGCCAGCTGGCAGCAAAGCTTAGCTGCCCTGTTGGTGGGCTAGGCAGGCCGCTGGCTGCTCATGGAGACTCTGGGAGGTGTCTTGCTGTTGTGGCCCCTGCCTTGTCGTATGATTTGAGGCACACCCCTTGGAAATCGATACTCCCAGCCATACGTCATCCATTTTGTTGCACGCCTGGGCATACAGCCTGGGTGGAGGTGCGAGGTGCGTGCAGGTGGCTCGTGCGATCAAGCAATGCCCAGTCCCAGGCCGAGGGGCTGGAGGTGTTCGGGATGGAAGCTACCAGACAGCTGAGCTGGTGATGGGCTGCAAACAACATCCACTGCCCGGTTTCTTGGTGTTAAGGAGCCTGAGGGCTGGGTAAAGGCCTGCAAGGAGCACTTGTGGCCCATGTTTAGCCCATTAACCCAACGCAGTGCTACCTTTGCCAGTCCTTCCTTAAGATTTCCTTCCTTAGCAAATCTGAAGGAGGGTCTTCAGCCCATGCTAATTTTGTGCTTTTGTGTTCACCTGCATCCTCTGTTCCCTTTGGGGGCCTGAGGTTGAACACCCCAGGAGGGCTGAGGTTGAGGATAGCTGTCAGAGTTGTGTCATGGTACGAATGAATGTCTGCTTGTGTGAGACATGTCCCCATTCCCTTCCAGGTACTTAACGAGAACATGCTGCGGCTTCCCAGAAGGCTATTTCTACACAATTTCCTGCTTTTCCCACTCCCAGCTACTCTAGGTGCAATTCTGAGGAGAATCTTACATCGGGATCCTCATTTTAGGCTTGTGTGTCTATGTGTGCCAGCGTATCTCACAGCTGTGCCCCCCCACCCCACAGAGAAGCCCCAGAGAAGCCTCATTTCCTCATGGGCCAAAGGCAAAGGCACAGCCAGGGAGATTTCGTTTCCTCCATGTCTGGGGACAGGTTTCCTGTAGGTTCTTCTTTTCCCCTCTTCAGCTGAGCACGCGATGCCTCCTAGGAGCGCCCCAGTCCCTGTTGGGCTGGTATCGGGACACATCCCGGATCACCTCTATTCCCCATCTCCTCCTTACTCTTCCACTAAGCTCTCATCCAAAAATCACCTCAGGAGACAGCATGGCCCACAGTTGGGCCATACTGAAGCATTGCCCAAACTTGGTTTAAACCCTGGTACCGGTCCTGCCTGCAGTCTGGGGAAACTCAGCCATTTCAGTGGTCCTGGGCATGTATGTGGTGTGGAGCAGTTCGGTTTGAGGAGGAATCTAACACCTTGGTTTGCCTTGTAGAAAACAACAACAACAGCAAAAAACATGACCTGCACATGCCACATATAACATGGAGGGTGCTTTCCAGGGACACTGGGGGATCAGGCACCACAGCAGAGGAAGGGGCAGCATCAGCTTGGAGTACCAGCCTGCAGAAAAGGGCTGATAGTGAGCCTATTTCAGTATCTTGTGCTACAAAAGCTATGCCAGTAGCATAAGAATTGCAAAAAAAAAAAAAAAGGGGGACGATTTGACAAAGTGGGAGGTGAGGAAGGCTGAGAGGTGAGCATGTGATCATGAGGACACCCTGTTGTTCCTGGCATCACTTCGGTATCGTGGGCTCCCCTGTTCCTCCCAGGTCTGTAAAAGCTGGGCCAGAGACTGGGAGAGGGCTTGTGGCAGATGCATGAGAAGGAGCTGTTTGGTGGAAATGAGTGAAACTATTGTGGGGTTGGCTGAAAGGTAAACAGGCCTTTATCTGGCAGGCAGCATTTTGCAAGTGATGGCAAATCTAGTCCATGACGAAGTGATAGACAGCGAGCCTGGGGATGGCCTTAGTGTTGCTGTAGATCAATGTGGTGACCATCCCCCATCATGAAAGACGGCAGCAGCAAAGCATCTCAGATAAGAGGTCAGGTAGGACTGATCCTGGCATCTTGTTGTCTCAGCCCACCTCATGGCGGTCGCTGCCAGGGGCACATAGGGAATGTGCTTGGGAAAGCTGTGGCTTGGACCACTGATGGCACAGTGAACTTCAGTGTCGAGAGCTGATCCCTCACCCTCATCACCAAGTGTGGAGGTCAGACATGAGTGTCTGCAAGAGAGCGTGGGGCTGCTTGCAGCTTGCTTGCCAGCAGGGTGGATGGGACTTTGCTGAATAGGAAGCTGGCTTTGTCATGTCACAGGAACCTGCCAGGCTTCAGCCTCCGGCCTGAGACCTACTGGGGTGAGCTGCTGCAGGGCACCATGGTGCATGCCTTTAGCCCGTATATATGTCTTCCTGACTCAGAGGGAGGCGTGAGGTGTTAATGTGAGACAGCTTGGCATCTCTGCTGATGGTGGCTGGGACACAGGATGTTAGTTCTGTGCCAAAATGCCCCTTGGAGCCCTTCATGGAGAAGCTTTTCCAACATGGTTTCTCCCAGGTGGGAGAATCCCTTACTTTGTACCACTCAGGCTTCGGAGGACTGTGGGCACAGTTGTCCTTCATCCCATTATGGAAAATGGAGAAGATAATTGTTTTGCGTACAGTGCATGCAGCAGAAAACAAATGGACAAAATGGTCCTAAATTTCAGTAGGAGACAGTTAAGATGGGGTACTTTGGTCTCACCTTGGAGCTCTCAGTCTGCTCCAAGCAGAAAGCTGGTAATCCTAAATAAAACCAAGCTGTTTGCAATATGGGATCTGGAAACAAAACCAGGGACTTTTCTAGATTCAGTATGGTTTTGGCTAAGTGGGAGCAGACTTCAGTGAGAAGCAGTGTTTGGGAAGTGAGCAGGAGCTTAGTTTATGTCTGCATTTCTAATTCTGGTTTGTACAAATGTTCTAATTCTCAGCCTTAGCAGCTCATGGGCAATGTCTGTGCCCTGTTTTTTATATTACTTCTGCTGTAACTTGCAGTAACCTTTTCTATGGCATTTTTATGGCTTTTTTTTTTTTTATGGCATTTTCTATTTTTATGGCATTGGTTCAAGAATGATCTGGGAATGAGTTTGGTGGGCCTTGCCTATTCCATGTTTTTAATGAACATCATCAAACTTCTGGTATTGCAACTCAAGGGTGAATTGGTACTGCAGGGAAAATCATAGCAAAGGAAAGTTAAGAATGACATCTGCTATGAAAATGGCAGGGCTCAAATAGCAGTGCTGAAGAGCAGGACTGAAAGGCACTGTTGACACCTATAGAAAATTTTAAAATGTCGTATTTAACAAAATTTGCTCCTTTTTAAACGTTTGGTTTTAGAAGTTGCGTAATTGTAACACAATGCCTGTTTCATTCAACCACTTCTCTGCTGCACACTGTCCGTGGGATTTTGACCATTCCATCTTTAGATCTATGGCAAAAATCTTTAGTGAACAGCATGAACCCATACGAGTTTGTAATAAGCAAGGAATATTTTTTAGTGGACTGAGGACTAGTCATTGTGTAGAAAAGAAATCCAGGGAAAACAACCGGAGGCCCTTTAGAGTGAGTGCAGACCCCACTAGTCCCAAGGAGCACTTCACTCTTGCAGAGCCTGAACCAACAGGCAGAATCTGTTTCTGGTATTTGGAGAGGGCTGGCAAGGGCTGGACAAGTGAAATGTCTTGTTTTCATAGACCTTGTCCGGAGTCGCTTAAAATCAGCAGTCATTCACAGGATCCCAGTATGGCTGAGGTGGGAAGGGACCCCTGGAGGCCATCTGGTCCCAGCAGGGATACCTGAAGCAGGTGTCCAAAATTCATTTCATCTTTGAGTGAACTGTCAGGCACTAGTACCCCAAACTTCCAAGCATCTGCCCCCAGCATCCAGTACTGCTGCTGGTCAGACTTAACAGCGATCACACCGTGATCCTCCAGAGAAAAATAAATGCACAAAGACGCCTGCCACGTTCTTTTGTCTTTTTTTTTTTTAATTATTCCTTCATATTCAAACTTCACAAACAGTGTGAACTTGTACAATACCTCAGAAAGTGAAACTTACAAAAAAAGTGCTGGTAACATTAAAAAAAAAAACAAAAAACAAACATCATTCTTAGCAACATCAATTACTCTTCCACACAAAACAGAAACCTTGTAAAATTTATTTCCGTATTTTTTTAAGGCGTAATACTTCCGTATAAAGTATATGCAAGAGATAAAACTTCACAGTATTCCAAAATGTCACAATAATAATAATAATAATATAGTATAATGAAGCGCTACAGTTAATTTTCTTTTTTTATTTTTTTTCCTGTTTTAAATAACAAATACAAGTCACAGGTAAATATACGTGAGAAAAATACGAGGCTAATATTAAATGGCAGGTAAGGATACTCTCACTGTAAGAAAAAACTGGCAGGATGTGTGTATTTATTCTATATTTTAAAGCACTTGATAGAAAAGGCGTATGCAAGGTATTTTTTTTTTTTAACAATTTTCTATTTGCTTGTTTTTGATAACTGACATACCATTTACAGAGTATAATGAGAGAAAAAAAAGGAACTTAACCCCTCAAAACTGTTGACCTGCTCTTCACATCGTCACAAACCATGTTTCTCGAGAGATGTCTGTGTAGCGGGTGTGCGGACGGGCGGGCGTGCAACAACGCAAGCGACCGCGGCAACACGCGACGGTTCGGCGGAGACCCCGTCTCCTGCCGGAGCTCTCCGGGGCCGGATCCGGGGGTCTCTATTCGGGCAAGGCCGCTGCTGAAAGCGGCCGCCGGTGGGGGGCTGCTGGTATAAAGACCCCAGGATTCAGCCCTGGGCGCGGTTTCCCGTTCACCCGGCTCTGACCGCTGGGAATGTCTTCGTCCCCAAGAAGAAGGCGCCCCATTTTGCTACGCCGAGCGCGCGCTCTCCTCCCTCCACCCAACAGAGCGGAGACCGACCCAGAAATCTCCGGCCGGGTCCCCGCCGATGCCCCTCGTGTGGCCCTGCCCTCGCCCCGCACGCTCGTGCGCGTGTGTGCGTGCTGACAGCCGGCCGCTCAGCCACGGGTAACAAAAAGACAGCAGATAGCATTAACACATCAGTAAGGTGCTCAAAGAAAAAAAGGCGGCTCCCACTCCTGGAATGGGAAGCCACGTAAGGTGCTTCAAAAAGTTTTTTTTTTTTCTTCCTTTTTTTTTTTTTTTTTTTCAGTTTCAGACATTTTAAAAAAAGGACTGATTGAGCATGTGGTACGTGAGAGCAAGGCCGAGAGTTTTGAGACTTCTGACATCCTCCATAAACAAGAGCTTCCTCAGGGCAGGATGCATTTCATTTTGTTTGCTTTTTCTTTTGCAGGTGGATCAGTTTAGATGCAATTTTTTTTCATATATATCAAAGAAAAAAAACATAACGAAACAACCCAATGTGAGAATTAGTGTAAAAGTCAAACTGCGTTATTGGGCTGAGTTTTTGTTTTTGTTTTTGTTGGTTTTGCCCATTCACTCAGTTAGCACCGTTCCTTTTTATTCCGGTTACAACCCAATTCCTTCTGTAATTATTGAACATACAGAAAGGACCAAGTAGTTGCTTTTATTTTTTGTGATCTGTTTCAAGAGCCCAACCGTAATTCCTCTGCTGCTGCTGTGTTTGTGTAGCATCTGGTTTCATGAGCTTAAGGAGAAAGGTTAGTCTGCTGATATTTAAGGTTGACGTGTGTGTTCGTATGCATACACATTGTTCTATACATACACACTGCATGGAGTACATTTTAACTGGAGATAAAGTGAACTGGGTTCAAACACATATGCACCAGCTTCCCCTATGTATTTGAAACAGTCTGGAGCTTTGATTTCATTTTTTTTTAAAGTGCATTTAAAGCAAAATAACCGGCATTCACATACCCCATGGAAAACACTATAGCGGTGGAAAGCTTGACTATGCTCAACTCCTTGGACTCGACAACGCCAAAAGCAAATGGGGCAGTGACAGGCCTCAGTGTAGGCAGCTATTCTTGGGCAGCACCATTGGCAAGGAGGGAAGGCAGGAGGTGGTGGAAGGGAAATTGCTTTAGAGCTTGAATATTTGAGCGGTTTTCAGTTCTGACATAGCTGTGTCATTCCCAGTACAGCTTCCATTACAATGGTTACTGACCTCTGTCTTACGGATGTACGCGTCTGACTCTCCCTAGTTCTGGCTTTCATTGATACTTTCATGTGTGTGTCTCAAGTGCCAGCATCTATTAGGAATAAGGCACTGTTGAATTTACAGTTTTACAAAAGATGCAAAATAATCCAACCCTAACAATCCCGACTGCCCACACTGCTCTCCTTCCTCTCCCTCCTTT
>VXAA01001032.1:1052436-1071574 GCA_013399115.1 Anseranas semipalmata
CAAATGGCAAAATGTGTTTGTGTTTACTTCCAGTGCATTTTTTTCTCAAAAATTCAAAACAAAAAGGAAACATTATTTTTCCCATCCTTCAAAAGGAAAACAAAAACAAAACAGACCGATAAAGTACAATACAATAAAATCAGGCATTATAAAAGACAACACGATGTGCAACAGCAATACCAAAGAAACAAAAATAAAATATATATATATATATATTAGGATACAAGTACGAATGAGCCAAGAAAGCTATCTAACCCCACTACCGGATGATTGGTAAGCATTGGTTAAGAAATAGGTAAGGCTATTCTGAGATTTCTAACTTAACACAGTTAACCACTGCTTCTCTTACACCTTTGCTTCCTAAATTTTCTCACCTTTCACTCACTGGTCTTTTATGTCTTGAAACTGATTTTTTTCCTTTTCATATTTTTTGGTCTACAGTAGAATTACATGTTAATAATAACAGCAAAACAACACCCAAGCTCATTGTGAGAGTAAGTTGGTGCCACATCCATGATGCAGAAGAGAGAAAACAGACAACAGAACAACTGCATTCAGTTTTTCACACACAAAGCATATTCGAGGGCAACAGCATAGTTGATCAAAACGAGTTTGGAGGGGCAAGCAGCAGAAGCTGTAGGTTTGTAACTACACCAGCAACCAGAGCCCGGCCTCTTGCCTTTACAGGTGTCCTGAAGGACAACAGGAGCTCAATTTGCCATGTGGCTTTGCCATTCTTGCCACCTGGAGCAACAGCTGACCTGCCATCTACTCACCACTAATTGCACTCCTGGTTTGATGGAAAACCAAAAGGAAAAGGAAAGGTAAAAGGCTCCTAGCTGGGGCCGAGGCTATGTCTTGGTCACCTTGGCTGATCTGGCAAACCACCAGCCAGTGTGACACTGGGATCAATCAGGGAGAGCACCTGGCTGGCAGGCCATTTGGAAGTAGTCTAGAAGCAAATTCCGACTGCCTAAGGTGATGTGACAGATCGCTTAGCCTTCTCCATTAGGGAAAAAGTGATGAGCTCCAACAGGATAGTCTGGGATCATTCTGTTAGCATAAATTCTCTAAGTTCAGCAGGGATGAGAAAGCATACATTCTCTATTGCTATAGAATTGCCTTTGTAAATGTCAGCATCACCAGCCACCAGAAATGTGTTCCCTACAAACTTAGCCATAGCACTGTGACTGAAGCTCCATCATGATTCCTGGCATTTTCTTTTTTCACTGGAACTTCTGAAACAACATTTTCTTCAAGGGTAAGCTATACAATTACGGTAAAGTTGAAAACATCACTAGCATCATATTGAACTATAACTACGCCACACAGTCCCAGCAAATACTCAAGCTGATCCTCAGTAGTGCTTGTCAATGTCTAGGAAAGGAACATACAGAAACAAGATGATCAAACAGTAAAGGGAAGTTCTGGTTTGGATCTAGCCCACTGGCCAAAGTGATTTTCATTCAAGAGAAAAGGTGCAACAATGAAGCAGGATGACAAATGGAGGAGAATTATGGAAGTTAGTGTTTCTCCATCTGGAGAAAAAAATAGGGCATTAAGTTATGCGGCATCTCTAATCAGCAACATATGTTTTGGCTTCTTAAAATAAACCTCAAGTTATCCTTGGTTTCTCAGTCAAGCACTGTCTACATGGGGCTTTAGTACCATGCTGAAAAAATTTGAGTTTGTGCTATATTTAAATGCAGTTCCAGTTAAACTAGTTTCAAACTGACCATGTAAAAAAGAACAACCTATTTAAAAGCCATTTAAAACTATACAATCGCACTTACGTCCAGGAACTGATCTGGTTGAGCACTGTAACTGAGGGGGAACAGAGGCTGGAATGTGGCTTTTAAGAATGGTTTGCTTCTTCTTTACATGGACTAGACTGGTTTTCTTGAAACTGAGTCAGCTGGATTCAGGTTTAAACAGGCTGAATTCAAACCCCATTTGGGAGCATGGCTCAAAGCCCACTTCTTCAGGTTGCAGTACTTTTTAAAAAACTAGTGCAAATGGCATCTTATCACAGCATTGCAAGCATGCAGTGTACCTCTCCTTGTCCAAATATGGCTGACATCAGGTCACACCACAAGGGAGGAATATGCAGCAATCAGTCAGCCAGAACAGCTCAAACTACAGAAGTTCTTTATTTCACCACAGCAGGAAAGGCACTCTGGACACAGCAGGCTCAGTAAACCCTCAGCTTCACTTTTTTTCTGGAGTAGTCCACTACTCCTCTTTGACAACGCAAAACTACTCTGACAGTAGCAATATATGCAGCTGCCTTAAACAAGAAAACAAAACAAAAACTCACCTAAACAAAAAAGGGGAATATTGGCTCATAACCTGAATTAACTTCAGTAGACAGACTTGATTTCCTCCCGTATCATGACTCTGTAGCTGTCACTACTCTTACAGAAGCAAATGCCACTTGAATGAAATGTGCTCTCCTGCCACTGTATTATGCTGGCTCTCAAATGAACTGTGCTTTTGTTGGGAATCCACTGTCTCGTTACTGGAAGATGGCCTTCCAGTGGTTTTCATCTTACAGGATTCCTGCAGATGGCTCAGAAAGAGACTGTCCTGCCTGCTCTCAAGGGAAGAGTCATTCAGTAGTTCACCTAACACTACAGCAGGGGGATATCTCCAGTTCTTCTCTTCCAGTACTTCCAAGCTGGGATGGATGAAATCTAAGAGTGGAAATCTCAGAGTTTCCCAGACAAGCACATCCTTAGCTCCAAAGTCTCTTTTGGTTCCAGACAGACTTGCTCCTTCTCATCCAGGACCCGCCTCTGATATATTACTCCTCCTCCACTTCTTCATACTTTTCTCAAATGAGGCAGTCCAACAGACTGACCAGTAACCATCAGCTTTGCACTGTGCAGTGCTGTGTAAGGTCTGTACCACCCATTCCTTGGTACTAATGGAGCCAAAAGGTCTCAGCTTCAGGTCTAAGGAGAAATTCAGGGCATGAATAGACTTCTGAACACCCAATTACTGCAGACTTTCCTTAGGAATTGGATGCCTACCTCCCCTCTTTTGCTCATGAAACCTCTGTGCACACCAGACAGGCGGCCCCTATATTGCAGAACCAAAGCAGATGCACTCACGTTTTACACTCTTCTCCTCGTTGCTATACAGAGCATTTTTCATGATTCTAATCTACCTTCTGGCAGAAGTTGTGACTATAGTCTTACTGAAGAGATTGAAAACAAACTTTTGAGAATTTGTAGGCCACAAAGAGCTACAGCAGAGATGGATCTTGCTGCAAATTACTGTTGTTTTCTTTCTTCTCATATTATGCTTGTTACGAAGTCAATGATCAAGGTATAGGCCAACATACATCATGACTGTAAAAATACTTTCCAGCTTAGGATTCTGTTTGGTTCCAGCCAAAAGCCTTTGTAATGCTTGACTATCTGTTTCAGGAGAGAAATCAGACTGAATATCTAAAAATGCCAGAGAGCATCTTTGCCCAAGCAGGAATATTCCTTATTGTACTGAATTCCACACCACCCTTCCTTGCCCACATCCCTCCTGCTCCCTCGCCCCCAAAGACTTGACTGGAACATCTTCAATCGAGTGTTCAGAATGACTGTTTATTGCACCGTTCCCATAACAGCCTTTGAAAGAAGTGCTTTTTTTTCAGTGACCTTCCCCTTTGGTAAGCCTGCTTTGTGGCATCACTCCTTCAGCTGAGAGATCATGCTTACACCCAAGGGATACTAATTACAGTCAAACATCTCTGAGGAGATCCTATCTGACAAGGCAGGTTTGGGGCTGATTTTGAACTAGGAATTGGTATCTTCATGTTGAAGCCTTACTCTGGTTTTGTGCTAAGCAGTTCTCTTAACTCTCTCACAGCTGCAAAGAACACTCTCTAGGAAAAGGGGGAAAAAGATCTGTAGCACCCTGAAACCTGTGATGCCTCTTCTGTTTCCATTATAGTGCTTTTTGTTACTTTTTAAAAAATTATTATTATTATTTTTTACAGAAGCTATCCAATACAGCTATCTCAGTGTCTGACTAGTAAAGGTAACCCCAGTTCTCTTCCAACCTGGTCAAGTTTATGATACATCCTGTTTTCTGTGCCCATCCCTTTCTCTTCTCCCTTCCTGCTTAATTGGCCCCTTCCAATCCCACCACATGTAAATACATTTCAGTAGTGCAATGCAGTGCAGTGCAGTCATACTTAGTGCAAAAATAAAAAGCCTTATCCAGACCAAAAAAGCACAAACTCCCTCCCCAACTCTATCCCCAAGAAATCAGCTCTCAGTAAAAGTATATGAATGCCCCAAAACAAAGGGGGATTTGCAGTCTCCCAGCCACACTTTCACATGCCTCATTTTCTCTCCTCCTCCTGCTCAATGTAGAGATGTCATTAGTAGACAGGACATTTATTGAAAACATAATAAGCTGAACAACTGAAAATGGAAAGGAGACAAGTCATTGTCTGGGGGCTGCAGAAAGAAGAGAGAACTAAATGGATACAGCAAAAAGGTCAGTAGTGGTTTTACACAAACTTGTCAGATGCAAACTTTGCAAGGGTACACCTTGCAAAGGGCATGTGTAAGTGTGGATAAAAAACCTAAAAAGCTTCCCTGTTCCCAATATACAGTCCTTATTTAACAGTGCCCAAGCTAAGGTTCTGTAGTGCAATCAACTCTTCAAAGTGGCAGCTCTCTGTGGCCACCCTAAAACAAATGGACAGATCAACACTAACTTCAGTTTTCTCCCTCTCACGCAGAGACACACGTGCATGGACAACTCCCTCCCTCACCTTTCAAATACACAAGCAATATATATAAAGGATTTTTTCTCATAGCCCTTCTAGGACTATGGTGGGAAAAGCAGGAATTTTAATGACAGGCAAATAAGCTCTTACGTACCTAAAAATGGAAACATATAAGACAAACAAAATAAAGCTCACTAGTAACAAAGGCAAGTAGGTTACTGAATCCCAGCCAACCCATACCTCCTCTAGTCTATTGATCTGTTTTAACAAAATAAAACATCTGCCAGGGCTTGCCACTCATGAAGATATCACTTGGGAAAAGAAAATAAAGACCTTGGGGTACTCACTGGTTTGGAGATTAATTTCAGTTTGGACAGCCACAAGAGCTTCAATCTAACCCTCACAACAACGAGAAAGGACTGTGGGGAACCACTAAAATAGTGTAAGAGGCCACAACGGGGAAGGAGGAGCAAGAAAGGGAAAGAAGGAGGAGCAAGAAAGGGAAATGTATAGAAAGAGGAACACATTAGGGCAATTCCACTGCTGTGATATGAATCTCTCTGCAACTGCTCAGTACATAGAGGAATATGGCTTGATGCTTCACCTAGGCTTAAGCACGTGCTTCCTCATGCCTTTTCTCTTTTCTCCCATTCCCAATCCCTTGTTGAAGACTGCAGCCCACCCCAGAATGTAAACAAAAGCAAATACCAACAAATAAACCAAAGAATAAATGAGAAACAGGTTCCTCCTTTTTCTTTCTCTTGCAAAGATAGAAGAACTGTGCCTTTGACTCCAGACACACAGAAACACTGTTTCATTCTAGCGCAGAAAAGATTAACAGGCTTTCAAATGCACAGAAATAAGGAAGGAATTTAAATAAGGGTGCAGGGACCCTGAATATCCACCTCCAAAGTAGGAAAATGCCAGGCCATAAGGACTTTTGCTGTTTATGTTTAGCAACGAGCCTATCATAAAAAACAGAGACCATAATCAAATTGCTAGCTGTGGCAACAGGCCAGCATCTAAACCCACTCTGCATGGGTGCAGAGGTATAGCAGTGTGTCCCATGTCAAAGCATACACAAGACACAAAATTGATAATGCTTTCTAGCTCTTCTATAAAGTCTATGAATATCAATTTAGACACTATAATCATCAGCAATGAGTTTTCTTGCTGGTCAGCTGGCTGCACTTTGAGGGTGTCCTATGTGTTTGCTGAAATGCTAAGCTCATGCCAGACTACGTGGGTTCCCGTCCATTCTCCTGCATACACGATGCAGTAGCATGTTTTTAAAAAAAAGTCTAAAGAAAAGCTTGACATATACTCTGAATTTGGGGTTATATAATCAGGTATTACAAAGAAGCAATTTTATTTTACCCACACGATTACAGAAAAGGTATGGCCAGACAGCTAGTCAGATACCTAGAATCAATTAACTCCAGATATCACTGCTGCAGTGACACCAGGTCACAGCTCTCATTTACGCCCCAAATGCTTTTACATCGTTCTGGTAATAGCAAAGTGACATAGCAAGGCTGTATATTAGGGAAAAGCAATTGCTGTGTTTTATATATCTACACCAGCTGTTGTGGCTCACTATTTAATTATTGAAGATAAATATGCTATCACCAATCAAACCAAAAGTGGCGACATACTTGGGGAACAAAGGACTCAAGGCTATTTACCACTCTCTGGACAAAAAGAGTCCCATGTCTTGTTCAAAGGAAAGCAGCGGTCCTGCCCTGTGTTTCGTATAGTTCTTTTGAATTTGTAAGCCTCCCAGCAAAAAGGAGAGACCATTTAATCACAGACCACTTAATACAGGTAAAATCTGCCCAGTGGAATGAAATCAAATCTTAAGTCAGTTTTACGAAGGGTAAAAAGTATGGGCAGAAACATGCTAAATTACAGGGAACCGTCCTGTGACATCTTAAAGGGTGTATGTGAAACTAGTTCTTAGGACTATGACTTTCTGTAGGACTACATATGCTTTTCCTGTCTGACAAGATGCACTGAAGTCAACAAAAGGGTACATGAGTCACGCCTGGAGAACTTGGCCCAGAGAGTATTGGTCCAGTCAGGCTTCAGGATTAAGTATAGACCCCATTGGTGCTGACAAGAAAGGTTATGCAGTATGTATTGCCTGAGCTGAGTAGCCTATTCATCTTATGTTTGGCAACAAAAGCTGATTATGGGTGGAACTTAGGGGAAACCACCAATTTTCTGCTTCACTTCATTGTAAGAATTTCTTTGAATCTGAACTTTGGAGCAAGGATCCAGGGGACTGAATGCTCAGCATATGTGGAAGTGGGAATAAATCAAAGATTTAAAGGATCCCTAAGAGTTTCACAGCAGTCCAACCTACATCCTGTCATTAGGACAAAGGAAACAGGGCACCCCAAGAGACAATGAAACTTGTTGAAGATACTTGTGAACAAGTTTAGTTCTGACTCCAGTAACCGGAAGAGTGACACCTCTTCCACCAATAAATAGGAACTATATGTTTTTAAAAACTAAAGATAGTCATACATGAAAAAAAAGAGCAGCAGCAGATGCTGAAGATTCAGTCTTTTCCTCTAAGTGGCGTGGGTGAAGAGCAAGTCTCTTGTATGGAGTTCAAACACTCCTCTCTCCTGGGAGCCCCCCCAGTCTTTGGTGCAAGCACTCCCAAGGTGGGGGGACTCTCCTCTTGTTCAACCTTGCAGTGAAGAGCTTTAAAATCCCTTTCTGCCCCAGCACAGTAGCATAGAGCAACATTCTTTTAGTACAAGGTTCTCCCTCTCGTGGTGACAGTGTTACCTACTTCAACTGTTGTGTTCCTCAAAAGCTGTATAAAACAGAAAAGAAGTGCAAAAGGGAGCTGAATACAAATGCTATCAACTACAGAAACATGAGACCATGGCTTGCATTAGCCCAGGAGGTCTACTTGGTCAACGAGGAGATGGAAAACAAAAGTAATAATGAAAACCATATACTAGAATAAAGCTAATACTTGGACAGGGCCTTCCCTTGATGTTTATGTCATTCAAGGAAAATCTCCAATGAAAGATTCTATAAAACTGCAAAGCCAGTATCGCCTTCTGTTTTCTCTCTCCTCAGAAAAGCAGAAAATATGCACATATGAAACGAGTTTCTTAGAACAACACAATTCTCAAGGTTAGTGTTTCTTCAGAGAATGAAAAAGAAAGGATACATGTTCAAAAAAGCAAGATTTCTGGATTCACAAATGACTGACTGTCCGTTATGTTAAAGATATGTTAAAATAGTGTTCACCAGCCGATTATTTTGTTAGTTTCACTTTCCCTTAGGCAATTGTATCTGTACACACTGCATTCTAAAAGTACAATCTCTAGTGTGGATAATCTACCTGTTTGGTACCATCCTGTTTGTAAAACCACTTCTTAGCCTAAAAATATAAACTGTAAACTGTATAAGATGCAAAATGAACTGAGGTGCTTAAAAAAAGCGTTAGGAAAAATAAACGGCAACAAGGAAGTTAAATCAAGAAACATATTAACTAGTAATTAACCTAAATGAATTACTGAACCTTACAAAGGATTAGCAGGGGAAGCGTGGAATGGGTATGCAGCCATTTAAATGAGCAGGCATTCTCAGTGAAGTGAGAACACTCTCTACTAAAATATGTATGATTTAGCACTCAAAGGAAAAGGCAAAGACCATGGTCAGAAATTGTGGACCACTGAATCAGCACTCTGTCGCAGCAGCTAACTGGAATTAATTTGGGAAATGGCACCTTTTTGGCTTAACGGGACAACAATCATCCTTTATGTAATAGGGCAAATCAGTAGTCTCTTCCTTCCCTCACAAATGGATATACACAGAATAAAGACAAGCCAGACTTAGAAATCACTGCTGGAAGACCATGACTTTTAAACTGCAAGTAGAAAGAAAAAGGATGTGGTAGTGGCCTCCACATAAGTGCAAATGGCAGATGACAAGAGTCTGTAAGGAATGCCAGCACTTGATGATTCCCATGCTTGAAGTTCTCATTTTATTATCCCAAGAGGTGGTATAGGTAACTCTTCTCCTCTCTTCCCACTCCAAAAACACTTTTAAGTTTATTGATTTGCAGCGACACAGATTTTCTCATTCTCAATGAAAGCACAGTTTGTAATTGATGTGACCATCTCTTATATCTTCCAGTCTTTACAGTTAGGAGAAATGAGATACAATGAATACCTCCTCCACAACCCTCATCCACTTGATTTTGCACATTTTCATTTAGGAGTGATATGTTATTGACCTAAGGAATGAAGGTCAATGTACCTGAATTGGAAAAGCAAACATAAATTCCCAAGTTCTCATAAGCCTGGACTCATACAAAGCTTTGATGTAGACTTGCTGCCTGGGTGATCTGTTGCAAGATGAGAACATGGAAAGAACAACCCAAATCACAAGGTCTGGGCATCGATCAGCTTCCTCTGCGCTATTTGGATCTAGATGTTGATATCCCTAGTGACGTTTTTTTCAGTAGCTCTGTGATGACAATGAAATCCTAGTGGGTCTGACCCAAAGTTCAGAACCAACTGGAAGATGATAAAGGCAACACTCACCTTGGAAAACTTTTGAGCTGAAACTCTGACTTGGGAGAGTTTGTTGTCATTTGAAAAAGGCGGATCAAGTGGATAAGGAAAGATCCAATTTGAATATATTAATAGTGGTGGATAGAGGTATTTTGTATCCAATTCCTGTCAAAATCCACTGGCCACATTCAGAATAACTGTAAAAAAGAATAATATTTCTTCTTCTTAGTGCAGGGAAGAATTTTAGGAAATCTTAAAACTTTGAAGAAACAGAACTTGGAAAGAGTGAAAGATCATTTGCGGCATCTTTCTCCAAGGCTAGTAGTAATGGAAGAGGAAAGTCTGACATAGACTTTTACAAATGAAACAACAGGACTTCTCTGAGGAGAGCTAACAGATAATCTTAATTGTTTTGATTTATTATTCTTCTGATATGAAAGGGAAAACAGGGAACAATATCTAACTTTTTGTAGAGCCTAATACTGTTTTACCTTTTCTTAAAAAAATTACTTTCCTACATTTTGCTACATAGAGATTTTAAAAAGCCTGAAAAAATACTTGTAAAGACAATAAAGAAGCCAGTAATATGAAAAAGCACACTAGAGCTGTCATAATGATTGTTAAATGCTTCAAATAGCTGCAGCAGTTGATTGGGTTGTGAATGATACATGTGAAAAATAATTCTTCTATGATCATAGGCAGATGCAAAAGTTAAATGATTATACTATGTATATATATTGATATAGAATTGCTATATATATTGTGTACTGTATGTTCTAGCTTTCAGAAATACTGTATTGTAGTGTACTGTACTTAACTAAGCAGATCTAAATAGCAACTTGTCATTTTCCACAAAGTCACTAGTACTGTTAACAAAAACCGAAAAGTCTATTTTCTCCAGTAAAAGAAATACGTACTGTTACAGTCACAAACATTTTGACTATAGAGAGACAATGTACATTAAACCAAAGAAAAACCCCAAACCAAAATAAAAACCTCACCCCAAAATCAACCAGCCAAAATTGTTGCATTTATCATCTTACTCAAAAGGGGAAGGGAAATGCCACCAATATAAGAAGAGGAATAACATTTACTCAACTTTGTATGAGTGAAAATGAAAGAAAAAAAAAAAACAACACCAAAATCATCAATTACCCTTTCTGTGACAAGGACAAAAGAACTCCAGAGTGAAAAGAATAAAATGCTACTTCAGGGCCAACATGATACCAAAATAGGCAGCTGTAGCTAAACATACTGATTCATCCTGCTAACGAAATGAGAGCAAAATGTGTTCCAGAAATCCTGCAGTTCTCATGGATTACATGCTGAATACTCTCACCGACCAATTCCTTCTCCTCCTGACAATCTACCAGTCTTCTATACACTACACACTAAAGATGTTCCTGAAAAGATTTTGGCAAAGACAACGGGAGAAAAAGTTAATTGTTAGTGACTGCACATTCTGCCTACATTATTCGTATTACTTGTAAAGATATTCATAGCCAACATGTCGCAGAGTATATGAGGTGGGGAAAGAGCTGTTTGATATGGGGCTCTGGATACAAGAGATTATTTTAGAGCCTATCAATACACTGCATTGCTAACTGTTTAATGACTTGATAATTTTTTACTGTTCTTTTTAATGGGAGCAAAGAGGCACCTCAGACTCCATTGTTTGCATTTGATTCCCCTGTCAGGTGAACACGATGAAATTCAGTGGAAATGAGTGACTGAACTCAACAATGTAGCTCCAGAGCTGCCAGCCCCCTGGACGTCCACTTCTGCTGGCGAAGCCTGCTGGGCGGCACTCTTTTATTTATGTTGTGGCTGAAAGACCACACGAGGCTCTGAGAGGTACTCACAAGAATACACCGGACCAGGTCTGGGAGTCAAGTTTTGAATGAGGGTAAACATTTTATTTGGGCAATTGTCCAGTTAAGAGCATTGGCCCAACCAGATGTATTTGATGAATATATGTGTGCACGTATACTGTTTAAGTAGTGTGCTACAGATTCATGCCAGTGCTCCACAGTTAATGTTGTAACCCTTGTTTTATTTAAACCCTTTCCCGATCCATGTGTGTCCCCATACCCAATTAGCAATGTCTGTAAAGCCAGAGCTAGCTAGCTAGCTACCTACACATGCACACATACACATGCATACTCACATCCATTTGCATGCACACGCACACAGAGGCCATATAATTTAGTTTTGTTCAAAGATCCCACAGATACCATCAGACTATGTGACAAATGAAAACTGAAGAAAAGACTTCATGCAAGAGTGAGAAGAAAAAAGCTGTGATGTATTTTAGGGCAGCTGTGTGACTGTAGTCCTGCTTCCTGCATGTGATGCTCCTCTCCAGTCAAACAGTATATATTCAACATGGGGGTACTTTTAGGGGATTCTGTAAGTGTCAGTAAAGAACATGGAAATATCCAGGTGGCAAAAAGAAAAGGAGGGAAGTGAAATAGCAAAGGTGCCTAGTTATATATATAAACCTCAGAAGCATACCTGCCCATTTGTAGGAACAGGACATTGCAGAATTGGATAGCTGAGCACAACAGCAAGTATCTAACCAAACTCTGCACTTTCCTCAAGTGTTGTGTGACTGCTGAACGTGGCAAAAATCACCAAGAAGTCAAATGCATGAAGTGTACAGTTCTGCCTGGAAAACACCTAAAGCAATAAATGCTTTGCTACGTTGGTACCAGTTTTTCCAGCAGGGTAAGTCCCAGTGGGGACCTTATGAAAGCATATGGACTGCTGTAGTACCTAAGCCCAACCTGACACAGAGCATTTACTAGAGACACTTGGGGCGTGGTGGCACAACTGGGTGTGAAACTTCCCAGCACAAAGAGGGCTTAAGTCTGCATGAAGAGTGGAAACATGCATATACCTATGGGCTGAAGTGGACAGAAGTTCTCACACTTGATGGGATATTGGTGCTTCTTTTATTTGTTTTCTTAAAATAAATCATAGGAAAATAATCCAAGGGCCTACATTCATCTCCAGTGACATGCATGCAATTCCAAAAGTACCAATACAGATAACACTGACAGAAATTCAGAACAAGATTTGTCAATGGAAAGCAGCTTTTCACTGGATTTCTCTCACATGAATTCCACTGGCATGGGTGAGGCTGGAGTTAGTAGTCAAATCACACAGCCTTACCCTCATATGATTAATTTGGTTTAGGAACAGGATTTATCCTCCAGTGTTTTACAGGGAACTGATGCCAACCAACCCAATAAAAAAGAGATCACTTTGGAAGAGGACCAAACCTGCAACTGTAACAGAAGGTAAAAAACAGCTGAGAAGCACCATCCAATGTAAAGAGAACACTATGCATCACTAATACTACTTTACATCTTCCCTACCCTCTCAAACAGGAAAACATGATATAATGCATTTTGTATGAAGGGAATTGAGAGTTTTCCTTGGTCATGTGTTGTTGTGCACAAAATCTCAGTTCACTGACTGCAGGGAAAGGAAGTCTATTAGTGAAGTAGACTTAGTTCTGGAAGTGGAAACTGTGACCATGTGATACCATCAGAAGATTCATGTTATACTAGCAGAGTTCTGCATATCATGAGTTGGTCTCTTGTTCTTATTTTAAAAGCTTTTAGTGAATAATTCTACAGGAAACAAGCATTTAAAAAAACATGACTAATTCTTCTCCTGACGTGTCTTTGTTAGAATTATGGTTAGGATGCATGTGATTCCTTGTATTTTATAATAAACCTAGAAACATCTTTACTTGAGTTACCAATTGCAACATGAACAGTGACTTAAAGCACATTACAGGTCCAGTTTACTGCTTTACCGTCTTTACAGTAGACGAGTCAACTCTGCTTCTCCTATACTTGGATTCTCATAATGCCTGGGGATCAAGCACTGCTGCTGAGGCTTAAATGCAAAAAGAAGCAAGCACCATTCCTAAGTAAATCATGAAAAAATATCTATTTATATTTAAATTTGTATTTTTTTTTCATTGAAAACATAAATTTAAAACCAAAATTATCTAACAGTATCCTAGTAATGACAAACATTAACTCGGAGTGGCTGCATGTCCAGGTATTCACAGACATACACAGGGAGACAATTCTTTTGTTCACCACAAATTTTGCACTTGTGTAACTCCACTGTTTTCATCTAAATTACTCCTGATCTGTACTGGCGGGGGATCAGAAATGGAAACATTGAAAACATAACATTTTCTCTGTTCCTAGAGGCACTGATCTAGTTGATTGGTTATCAGCATCGGGAATAATTAGGTGGATATATACTATTACCTAACAGATCTTTTTTCTCATTTACATTTTTTCTCAGAAAAATGAAACAAAGATTCTCCCTTGCATTTTACAACAATAGGCCTAAGAGAGTGTAGCATTCCTGTTTTGAGATAGGTCATTTCTCTGCCAGTGTTACACTTGTGGATTGTATCTGTCTGTTCTACACTCAGGAAAACATAACACAACTTTTTGTTTTGTCTAAATTAGTTTGATGAATATGCATATACTCTAACTATTTTGTCTTAAATCATCTCTCCAAATTTCCCACCTTAGTCATGCATCAAAATCTGGGGACACCTTTGCTTCTGCTGAAATGAGCTGGATTACTCTAAAGGAAGTTAACTGAGACCTTAAGAAATACTTCTAGCAGGACAAGCAAGAAGGTTAACTGCAGTATAAATGATTTTGCAAGGCCAGAGCAAGCCACTGATGGACATGAGTCTAGCATTAGGCCACCTTATTACACTTGCCTGTCTTATTGGACATGTCACAGATATTTGGACTCTGCCCCTCTGCAAGGCCTTCGCACCTGATTTTGTTTCTTGTCAGGGGGACACTCAAGCACTGGGAAGGGTTTTCATTCCATTTATAAACTCGGGACTCCAGATTTAACATACTATCTGTAGTGTCCCTCCTAAGTCTTTCTTCAGCAGAGTTGTGATCACTTGGTGGCTAAATCCTACTGAATGACAAGCCTCTTGGGAGCTGAGGAGGCTCAGAACCTCTCAGAGCCAAGCTCTCATCACGTTATACCTCCTTCAGGAATTTTCACAGCCAGCATAACAACAAATCAGGGAATGTGAAAAGTAGCTATTTAGCTTCAGACTGATGAGATGCTCTTTCAGTTAGGCTACCTGCTGATTCATTTCTATCAGGTTTACTTTAATAGCTCAGAGGAGCTGGATACTGAATTGAAAGGGCTGGATTATCAAGGTCTAGTTTTCCTTGACAGAACAGTCAATAGGTACTAAATTGGTATTATACTTCTTTTTGAGAAGCAAGTCATCTTGAGCAGTGAGAGCTGTACCATTACCTTAGCATAAGACTGTCTAAATGGTCACAGTCATGAGCATACTGGAGGTCTGGTTATACTTGAAATGGTTTGGGTACTTCTGGTGTTTGGATTGAATTCAATGCTCCTGTAAAGAGTATGTTTTGTGCCTTCTCCTTGTGGGATTTGTTTTCCTTACTAAGAGAGCCAGGACACGCTAGTATAATACTAAAGGCAAGAGTTTTGTTCCTCCACCATGTTAATGATGCAGCATTAATTAAGTAGCTCAAGGCAGACTGAAACCAGTCAATTTGGGGTTAGTAAGAAGTGAGGGGGCTGATGGTATGTGTGTTATTACTCAACTCTTCATTGGATGAAAAAGAAATCAAAAGAAGAAAAATGGGTATCACTTGGCCTCTTTGATCTTAGAGCAAAGGGAAATACTATTCCCTTAGAGAGTGAATTAAATGATACTTTTCCCTGTTAGCTTCCTGTGAATTTGGGCTGGTTTTGAAAGCATCTGGCAGCATGGGCCAGAAGTGGGCCTAGTGGAAGCAAGACAGTTGTTGAGAAAGTGTACCCAGAGCAGCTCCTGCAAAACAGCTATACCTATTTCCCTTATGGGAGACTATTATTACGGGTTCTGTGAGAGGAGTGGCCAGCTCAAAATGCTCATATTACAATTTCTAGAGACTAATGTACTCTCCTGTTACGTTACCATTATGTACAAGTTGTACTTTCTGCGCCTCTGCAAGAGATCTTGTAGGAGAACCTCGTTAATGCACACACCCAACATGCGCACACACACACTCGCTAGCTGTTCTCTCCTTCCTGACCAGCAGACACTGACCTTGAGGTCCTGCACTCCTTGTGGATTCAGATTTCCCAAAGAGAGGCAGACTTCAGGGGAACAGGCAAGAGAAGACAAATTCTGGCCCTCTGATTTATGGTTTTATGTAATACAGGAACAAGGGTGCTTCAATGAACAGCAACAAATTTAACCAGAAAATGAATCATTTCTACAAGGCAGTAATTAAACTGAGGAACTCACTTCCATAGGATAGCACTGGGGCCACCTAGCAATTAATAAGCTAGATCTTCATAGGATAATGAGAATTATCTGCCACAATATATAATTTTTATATGGGATAAAAAGTTAAGGCCATCAATTATTATGTCTTCAGGTTATAAGCAGATACATATCTAATAGGGATTATAATAAATCTTCTCTCTTAGGCTTACTACTTTGCAATTATCCAACATGGGTTTTTAATCTTCCTCCAAATCATCTGTACCTGGCCACAGAGCAAGAGACAGAACACTGGGTGAGGTGGACCACAGGGCAGATCTGCTCTGGCCATTCCCACATTTTCAATTGACTTTATCAGCCTCAGCAGCAGTAAGAGAAGGCACTTACCTCTCATTTACCCTAAGGCTTCCTAATTGCACTTTTGCCTTGTAGAGAGGCTTTGATTTGTATGCCTGAATTTGTGCCCCACTTAATGCCCTTTTCCATTGCCCAAGCAATATAAAGAGAGCTTTAGGGAAATGGAGAATCGGGCTCAAGCAATGTAGGATATTGCATGCTCCATCAGAGGGATGTGTGCTACTGTTCACTCTTTCTCATCTATATTTTTTTATCTGGTATTTTAAAGGAAACCTTTCAAGCATACTGAGATGGATGCACTCAAACACTGTCAACAGCAGTTTATAGATCGTTGGGACTACCAGTGTACCACAGGTATTCTTTCTAGTAAGGAATATCATAGCAATACATGAAGCTTGAAAATACCTGTAACATTCAGCTATTGCAGTTGTTTCCACATAGTCAATAAATATTTCTACAGACAGGACGAAGCATTATTAAAAAGAATTTAATATTTTAAAAGATAAAGGGGTCTATGTTTGAGCTGCCAAGTTCACAGAAGGGCACTTAAATACATAAGTGACCCGATGAACACTTTCAGCTACATTTGCAGGCGTGCCACAAGTTGCTCCATGTTTTACAAAATCTAGTCACTTATTTTTGAGCCTGGAAGTTTGATAAAACCAGTTTATATTTCAGGCAGGTATTTGTGAAGACCTTGACCTAAACTCTCCAACTAGTGATTTAGAATTCAATCTATATGCCTTAGCTTTACTTTAAGGAGTTTACTTTTCAATTGGCACCTTTCATTCATTCACAACTGATCTTTAATTCACTTAAAATTGATTATGCCCTGTAATAAATTTGCATTTCAAAGATGATGTTTATTTCATTTAGGAAAGGTTGAAAATTGAAGAATTAAGATTTGGGTAGGATTTTTCCCTCTAAACAGTAGTATTTGGATTTTGGTGGATGTAAACCCTGATTCTTATTTGCTGTGTACTGGAATCTCTTCTGGTATCGGAACCATATTCCAGAATACGCTACATTTTGACTGTAGTTGACCAGATTTAACAATGGCAAATTAAACAGCTTTTCCCCAGACCTCAGATGGCAAATGAACAATTACAGATTTTTAAGCTGGGTAAAATTCACTAATTCCTCATATGGGAGAACACCAAACTTTTCAATACTAAAGATCTCAGAAAAAAAAAATTCTTTTCCTCAGAGAAACACCTTCAAATCCTTCTGTATAGGTTCATTTTCCCCATTCTCTTCCCCACTCTTGTCTCTAGAACATATATTTTCTGTACAGATTTTTTGTCTTCACAGAGCAGATACTAGTTCTCCCTCTCTGTGTCTTAGGCTTAGTCTTTTCACTTCTTGGTTTACATGTCAGCGTTTATTTTACCAGTGCAGTTATGAAAACAATATTTTTTAACTAGCTTGTGCTCCTTCTCTAGCCCAGCCAAACAAATGTAGATTCTTTTTGAAAATCCTTGAACTACCCGAAAAAACTGGCGACAAAAAAGACGTTACCACATAAAAGGCTCATTTGCTCTGGCATTCGCCTCAAAGTCTCTTTACGTTGTCTAGTGCAAGTGAGAATCGGGCCTTGGACATTTAGGATCTGCTGAACAATACCTTGCAGGTTACAGAAAGATTCTGAGACTGAAGTATCTGTCAGTTTTTTTTTTGCCCATAACAAATCATTAATGGAACAGGTCTAGAACACAGCAATGAGGTTACCTGTGCTGAATCATAGACACCTGATACAGAAGCTGCAGGTGTAAAGAACACACAACATTTTGTGTGCAGACCTATCGATTCAATATTTAGAAAGTTGTCCAGCATAAAAGAATGTCTCATGTGAAATGCTCAGTGTTCACAAGCGAAGTTTTGTAAACTTAAGAAAGCTTAATTTAAATATAGACACAAGTAAAAGCTAAACTAGCATTTTTTTTTCTTTTTGCATATTTTTGTTAGGTGCTTCTTCTCTGCCTAAAAAATAAAGTCCAGAGTGCAGCTGGTGCAAATCCTAGCTATGGATTTCAAGCAAGACAAAGACAGTGTCAGACACTGATCCAACTGAACTAAGGACCATGTACTTTGGGAGTTGGCTTTGGGGGAAAATTCTCACACAGATACACAGAAGACAACTAGGGAGAACACCAGCCCAAACACAATTAAACAAAATACAAAACACCAACATATATATGCAGATCAGGAATCAATCTGTCACGCTGATCCTACATTCCTTGCATAGCTTTGCATATGCAGAGAATGTGGGATGTGGCCCTTAAGTTAGACATTTTTGCAAATGAAGAAGGTAAGATTATTTGCAATGGTAACATTTTAAGTTATTTTGGCATCAGCACAAATTACCAGGGGCAGGATCGGATTCCCACACAAAAATGGAAGCTCTCCAGCGAGCAAGGCAGGGATGAGAGAACAATACAGCAGATTAATTCTTGTCCAGTGACCAAAAAGAAGGGAAATCCTAGTTATTACACACTTCCAAAACTTTCATTACGTTTTCAAAAAAGAAGAAAGAAAAGAAAAAGACTTCAAATTCTATCATCCTCAAAAACAAGGGAACATTGCGGGAAAATATCTTTCTCAAAAGGAACCTCCCTTCAGCAGAAATAAATTCTGAGATGGAACTGAAACCAGAAACAACAGAACCTTGGTAAGAGCCAAAAGAGAACCACGTAATTCAAAAACAAAGTAGCAGTTCAACCAATACTGCAGGATGCACAAACTCTAGTAGATAATCCCACAGATGACTTCACAGAGCCCCTCATCGACCCAGGTAATTCTTGATTCCATTAGAAAAGAGAGAGAGAGAGAAAAAATAATACTCAAAAAGAAAATTAAGAAACATCCTTCCTCTTTTTTAAAATAAAAATCAAGATCATCTCCCCTCCCCCCCTCTATCTGGAAGCAGGTTAGCTAACCTTAACAGTCTCAANTTACTTTTAACAATCTCACTTTTTTGTTTTTTTTTTTTACACAAATACTGTTGTAAATATATTAAAAAAATCAGCATTCTATCTGGTAAACGTCACTTTTGCCCCTCTATAAAATTTTGAATTAAAAAAGTCCCAAGAACTCTTTTTTTTTAATTATTCCCCTCCCCACCCACCCTCTATTCCTTTCGACAAGAATAAATCCTGATGCAACTTTTTTTTTTTTTTTTTTGCA
>VXAA01001032.1:1071588-1112400 GCA_013399115.1 Anseranas semipalmata
TTTTTTTGCAAAGATTGTGGGAACTAACCCTTCTCTTGTACCTAGATCCATAGGTTGCAACCTCTGATATCTTTGATTTTCCTCTGTGTTTCTCTTTGCCTTCTGTGAAAGTCCCTCTTGATTGTGCTGAGGCCCTGGGCTCAGCGAAGACACTGAATAAATTACAAAAAGCCACCGTTGCTCGTTGTCTGAATCTTCTTGGTTTCTGCTGTAAGGTGGTGGTGGTATGGGAAAAGCAGCGGGGAGGGTGAGCCAGAGAGCGTGGGATGGAGCAGAATCCAGGTGAGGAACCTCTGATTCTTTTTCCTCATCCTGCAGGGACTCCACACTATCCAAGCCACACTGCCTTGCACTCCCCTCAGCCCTTTCGTGTGTTTGTGGATGCATGTGTGTGTGAGAAAGCAGACACGTGGTGGAAACCAGCAGGGCCTTGTTTCCTCTGGTTGCTGCTCAACCAGAAGCAGAATATTCCACAGTTCTAACTGGATACTGTGAAGTCCAAAAGCGGTCAGCATTGTGAATTATGTCCATTGAAACACTGCGAGCGGTGTACTTATAATGACAGTAGGCCTTGTAGATTTTGTAATATATTTTGTTTTGTTTGTTTTTTTTTTGTAGTGCTCTTCACAAGTGAGAAAAAAGAAATTGTTTTTTTTTTTTATTTTTTTCTGTCTGTTTTTTGATTTTTTATTTTTTTTTTTGTTTTTGTTTTTTTGTTTTTGTTTTTTGTAGTAAAGAAGGGTTGTATTTAGAGGCCAGTAGCTAGAGATCCAACCAGTGGAGCTCATGAAGCACTACCTGGCCTTAAGGCCACCATCCAAGGGAGGTTGGGAAAATTATTATTCACCCAGCCTCCGGAAATGTAATGTACCAGCAGGCAAAAAACAGTTCTTCATGTAGTACAAAAACAACAAAACGAAACGAACCCAAAAAAAGGAGGAAAATAAAGGTAAAAATGAAACAAAAATCATTTCTTAAATTCTAGTGCCATAGCTTTTTTTGTTGTTTCTATTTTTTGTTCATAACAAAGAGAGAGAGAGATTCTACTTATCCGTCTGACACATGCATCCTCATGTGGTCGTTGAAATGCTCAATTTGGTCAAACTTAGCTGGACAGACAGAGCAGACATACGTGGTCCCCTCCGTGCAGGCCACCACGCCAGCAGGGACGGCCCTCGCGCCGGTGCCGGTGGCTCCAGGCGTGCCGTTGGTGGCACTGTGCAGAGCCACATGCCTCTCCAGCAGGGTCTTGTGGGAGAACTTCTTCTTGCAGATGTAGCACTCGTAAGACTTCTCCCCACGGTGGAGGCGCATGTGCACGTTAAGGGAGCTCTTCTGGGTGAAGCGCTTGTTGCAGATACTGCACTGGTACGCCCTCACGCCAGTGTGCGTCACCATGTGTTTGATTAAGTAATCCTTTAAAGAGAAGGAGCGCCAACAGATGCTGCATTGGTGAGGTTTCTCACCTGCCCGTTACCAAAGACAGAGAGAGAGAAAAAGAAAAACAGACAAAAAAAAAAAAAAGATAACAGAATTAAACCAGTTCTGTATGACTCTTTGCAATAAACTAATGCTGAGTCTCACAGGGGTCTTTGGAGAGATGCCCTGGCTAAGAAGGTGTAATTCTGTTAATAACTGTGTTTTGATACATAAAACCTTGTCTGACCAGAGGTTCCACAATACTTTACAACGGAGGCTGCAGGTATTCCCAATGTAGCAGTAAAAAGGAGCTCAGGTGATTTGCTTGAGCTCACGGAGTAGGCACTGACAAAAACAGGACCGGAGTTAAAAGGTCCTGGCATCTACTCCCAGCTTCAATAGCACAGCCTCTGCTGCCCCAGCCAGGGAGGAGGAACGCTGTGTTCCTGTCTTGTCCTCTTACATTCCTTTCTAGGAAGGTCTTGGTCAAGTTATTTTACCTTTTAGTGCCTCTGTCTCCCTACCTGTATGCAATAAAAACATGATCTACCAGACAGCTGACTCATAACACACTCATTTTTGGTAAATTGCTTTAAATTTCTCAGAAGAGAAGTGCTAGAGATTGCCAAGGGAATCCAACTCTTCATGAGCGGTTTACATTTGCTGCCCCTTTTCTGGTCAAATCTCATAGCTGAATCGTGGACAAGAGTAACTGAAAAGAGTACCTCAATATAGAGGATTGCCTAGGCCAGCCAGCACAAGGCAGCCAAGGAAGGGGAAGCCTAACAGATGAACGACAATCCATGGTAACAGAGATTAATTTCAAATGACCTGACCGCCAGATAAATAAATTACCTAACCAGTTAAACCAAAGATATAAAATACTTGTCATCTACCACATTGCCTTCTCTACCCAGGGCTGTTGTAAAACTGAGTTTGGCAACTCACACAAGTGAACTCTGATCATATCCAGACAAACCAGTGACTACGAGGCAACATTAAGAAAGTATTTAGCTGAGCACAATAACTGATCTGTCCAGACTACTCTTAATTCCTCTGCATGCTCAGAGTTCTTCTGGGAGACAATGCCACAGCCTTGTGCTTCATAGTACCAAGCAACATTTTCACGGTATATGGTAACTGATCACCCTCAGACCTGCCAGGGAGAGAGACAGTACCATAACTCTGAAACAATTAAAATGATCCTCTGTTTCGCCGACGGAAAAATTATTTTCCTTTGGTCATTCTGCAATCTCCTATCTAGCAGAGATCCTTTTCTTTCACATCCTGCTTCCTCCTTTTTATAATCTGCTTGGGACTGCTTTAAATCCTGGAGTCAATTTTCAGAGACCACCACATGCCTGTGGTAATATATCATTTAGTCTTTGTATGGTGCGATTAAAATATACTACTTATTCTCAATTTTAAGAGGAGATAATTAATATGGATTGGATGAGAACGACCTACTTTTTTATCACCTCTGAGTCTTTGTTTCTTTTTATTTCACAGTTTGCACATATGATGGCAGCATCTGTGGATGGAATCCACATGCTGCACTTCCTTGCTCCAATGACGAGTTTGTCCCGACTTGGTCAAAAAACATTAAATCCTTACTTTCCTGGCTTTACTGAACACAGTGTGGTGAGTTTAGACAGGCCAATATACTTGACATGTGTTATATGCAAAATGATAGTGTGTCAGCTATAATCATGTCAGATTAATTTACAAGAGACTGATTACATTTACATCACTCATTTTTGCCTTAGGCAACATATCTCCCAGAGTTTGTAGAAGCTGGTCTCCGTTGCTTTTAGACCCTGTTAAGACTATGCTATAAAAACACCCTAATTTTCTCCTGCACATATTTCTAAGATATGCTGGGTTCTGGCTTCTTCTAATCTTAGCTTCAAAACCTTCCTCGGAGTTCTTCTGTCCTAAGAATCTCAAAACTCTTTAGGTTTTCTTTTTTGTATGTGAATTTATGTGCTTCCATAGTGATCACTGTGTTGCCTTTTCCCACTGTAGATTCTTTACTCCCATGATTCTTCATCTTGAAAGTCAGGTGTTCAGTGAATTCGATGTGTGTTTTCTTCCTTTTGGTTCTTTATTTCATATTTGGCTGGTTTTAGCCAGTAATATGGGACAGTTACTGAATATTAATCATGGCATGATACATAGGAGAAGGCAATGATGGCTTATAAGGTGCATGGTCACTGCATACATTCCAGCACTGTGTTTCCACAACACTGCACATCTGACAACAACATTGTGGGACACATTAAAGCCAGTCTGCATGGAACATGGCAAAACATCAGTCTCTAGTATGTTTGTGTCTATGTGGAAGAAGAAAAGGAGGTAGCTTTGTGCTTTCATTGCAGTATTTTCATTGCATGTAAAGCTGCATCAGAGTCTTGTTCTTGGAAGCATAAAAACATGCAGAGATTGGGAGACCATTAGGTTGTTGAATTCTGGTTTATGATTAGACTCTTCCATGGATTCTCCTGTGAGCCCTTCTGACAACAAGACTAATTCAAACATCTGCATCTGCCAAACCTTTCCCTTTTTCCTTGGATCCTTTCCAGAGCCACTTCACCTGGCTTCTTTTAACAGGGCTGAGTAAAGTCACCCCGACAGTGGGCACAGCTGTCTCCTCTCACAGTTTTTTAAGTGCCCTGTCCAGCAATGGACAAGGTAGCAGACGTGCTTTCTTCAAGACTGTATATATAAGGGTTATTTTCATATGGGTTTTTTGAAACCCTGCCCTCTGTTGGTCAAGATGCTATTGTTTTCCCAGATATTCCAGAAGCCAGTTAGTTCCTAAATGAACTTGGAAATCGTTTATCTACATAATTCTCTCCTTGCCACTAGAAGTTCATTATTTTTGGCATTCTTAGACACACACAAACAAAATATGAATTCATGATTGGAAATGTCTATCAGTTTCCTTGGTTGACTATGCACAGCAGCTAGGTCTTTCAATATTATCCTTTTATCTGACTTCAGATACCAAAAGTAGTGCACAGTTGAGGGTGGGGGAAGTAAAGCACCTAATCTCAGCGAAGTTATTTGTGAAAAAGCCTTTCTAGCTTTTGGAACAAGGACGTATGCAGATATATTTGACTGTGTTTTTAATGGGATATTTTTCTGAATAACACAACACTATCTACATGTTATTTTAGCTACTCATCCACAACAGAAAGATGGAGAACATAAACAGACACAAAGGGTAATCTTGGGATTCAGGATTCTTGATCCTTGCGATCATACATTTTGCATCAGTCCTGAGAAGTGAATCTTTTTCATCACACATGGAAATGAAATTTATCTGATACAGTAGGGACGCATGATTTACATTCCTCCCATACCTTAGGCAATTTCTCCAGGTTCTACTCCATATATCACAAACCTAGCATTTATTTTAAGATCTGATGTTAACAAAATGACTGCTTGGTGAGAGAAATATTTACTCTTTCTCTAAACTAGAATTTCTCTCCAAAGTCAAAATGAACTGAGGGCTAAAGCAAGCAAAATTTAGTCCTGAACCCAGAACATATTCTCCATTTAAGATATATATATCTACATCCACAACAGAAAGAGAAAGAATATCCTTGTTTTTAAGTCTCATATCTCAACAAAACTACAAAAGGCAGTTTTGGATTAGTAGCAAATATGGTTACCTATTTTGTCTCAAAAGACATATACTAAAAACAGTTGCATTTTTAAACAGAAAGGGTGCTGCTGTTTTGTTACATTCATTATTCAAAATTTTTCTCTCACCAAGTCCTATGTTCCTGTAGTCACAGCTAGCAAAACATCTGGCTTACCAAGAGACAGGGGAATGTGGCAATCAGCTTCAGTGAAGTACAGAAAAACTTCCTGCAAAAACTCCAAATTTACTTCTGTATAGAAATATGTGAGATTTAGAAAATATGTGGCAGTGTGTGTAACACCCTGGCTTGGACCTTCTGCTGCAACTCCACTAGGAATGAGCTGATGATTCCAGTCATCAGCATTTTAGCCTAAACCACTATAGCTGTAAATGTTACAGTGGGATGCCCTTCCCTAGAAGATGCATTCTGCTTTTAATGACTCTATTACAGTTCTGTCATGTCACTTCTACTTAAGTGCTGCCTGGCCAGCTGGCAGGGGACAACAAATGCTTACCATTTCCTTGTATGGATGCAGGACACATTTTACTCCAAGCAAAAAGAGCTTGTTTCTGCACCACGCACAGTTAGGCCCCTGTATGGGGCCTGTGTGTGTCCACAGGGGCTCAACTCCAGTGAAGACAGCTTAGACAGTGTTCAGTGATACCAGCTCCCCGGGTAGCCTCTCCCTCCTGTTTGTGCTGGGGGCTGGCAGGTTGGGAAACAGAACTTAAGTCCTTGTTTGTGAAGGACTTGCCCTGGCTTCATACGTAAGCCAAAGGGACGTACTCTTACCTGTGTGTACAAACATGTGCTTGACGTAGTTCTGTTTGGCGGTGAAAGTCTTGTTACAGAGAGTGCACTCGTAAGGCTTTTTTTCACCTTGCCCACCTGCTGTGCTGTGGCCCGCAGATGGGGCCAAGGGCTGAGGGGCTGGCAGCTGAGCAGTAAATGTTGACAGGCCAGGCTGGGACACTGTCACAAACTGTGTCTGTTGGCCAGCTATGGGCTGGGGCAGGCTGAAGAGAAAAGGCTTAGGGCCACTGCCAGCAGACTGTGTGGTGAAAAGGGCAGGCAGGTAGGTGTTGCCAGCTGTGCCAATGACCTGAGTGTTGCTGGTCAGAGTCAGTGGCATCCTCAGATTGCTGGTGAGGGTTTCTGTCTGGCGTAAGTAGATCTGTGTGGTTGGCAATGGTTGGGCAACAGTTGTGTTGACAGAAGGCTGCAAAGCCCCCTTTTCAGTGCTGTTATTGACTGTGAGCACTTTGTTGTCCATTTCAACGTCATTGCTTCTCTCTGGTGAGGAAGAGTTGGCATCTACATGCTGCTGCTGCTGCTGAGGCTGAGTGCCATCAGCAGGGATGTCATTTTGATCTGCTTGAGAAGGTTCTTGCTGCCCATCCCTGCCCAGACCAGCCATAAACTGCTGTTCCACGGAATCAGGCTCAGTGCCAATGGAGGAACTGACTCCCGAGTCAAAACTCTCCCCTTTGGGCTCACTCTCAGTGCCTTCTGCTTGGTCAGTGTCCTCAGTGCATTCCTCAGACTCATTGCGCTCAAGGATCTGCACCCTCTGTTGGCCATAGTAGTCATAGTCATCCTCCATCTCCTGCTTAATATGGATGTTGCCCATCAGGGTTTGAATTCGGACAGGGCGTGGTTGCTTGCGGCAGTGTGTGGTCTCTGGAGTGGTGGAGAGGTACCGCTCCATCTGTTGTGACCGTTCGTGGATCCGGGTAATCCAGCTGGGGTCTTCCATGTGATGGTCCCTGGGGAGCCCCAGGGCTGTTTCGTGGTGGCTGACCACAGCCCCACTATAAAAGGAGCGCTCCCCACTGCCATTTTGCATGGAACAGGCATAGAGGGCTGAGTAGATCCTGTCCACACTGTGCTGTGAGTGGCTCTGCAGGTAGCCAGACTCTGTGTCGGTGCTCTGCCCCGAAGTGCCTGATTCGGGTGTTCCCCTGGGTGTCTCCTGGCCAGAATCCTGAATCACCGGGTAGACCTCTCCCACATTTTGCGAGACAATCCTTGTGCACTCATCAATCACAGTCTTGATCTGCAGGATGCTGGCAGCTGTGAGGATTTGGAGGGCCTCCGATTGTGAGACCCGCAGCACCCCGCTGTACATGAAGTCAATGAGCTTTTGCACAGACTGGACTGACACCACCGAGGGGATCTCGATGTCGCTGTAGCCCAGCAGCAGCTTGTCCTGGAAGAAGGGGCTGCCAGCCGCCAGCACGCAGCGGTGGGCGCGTAGCATGCTCCCGTGGATGCGGACCGTCACGTCACAGAAGTGGCCACGGTTGCGCTGCTCGTTGAGGGTCTCGAGCACAGAATTGCTGAAGTTGTGAAGGTTGATGCTATGAATGCGCTCTGTCATCCCCTTGCAACTGATGTTACCTGTAGGAAAGCAGGTGACAAAAAAAGAAGAGAAAAGAACTGATTGGGTCTTGTCCATTGCAGAACCATAGCCAGGACATTGGCAAAGGTGACTGCCCACCGGGTAAACAAAACAGATCATACTGTAAAAATCACAAACAAAGGCACCAATAAGAAGACATCACCTTTGTAAGGACAGAAGTAAACTTCTGCAACTCTTTTGCAGAAGCTCATGTCCTGAATTTTTGGACAAAAGCAGACAAAAACAGGTGTAGCTGGCCTAAGTTTCAACCACATTCCTTAGCCTTGGACTTCCTATCAGCTTATATGGCTTTAAAAAGCCTATAGACAGCCAACTGTAAACACTGAGCTGGATTTTAGGCTGTTTGGGTGTAGACGTACTCCAGAAATCATCAGATTCTTACTTTAATGACCCTTTACGCCAAGTTGTTAATGCAAAGAGTCTACATGAAAATGCGGTTTCTAGATTGTCATTTTAAGGAATTTGGATCCTGAGTTTTATGCTACAGCTATTTGTACAAAAAGTTGGCAGTCACTTTGCAAAATCCAAATCTGGTTCAAGATTTAGACTGTAAATGTTCCTAAAATCCCACGCACAGTTTTGTCTGGGGCTGTGGTTTAGAACATTTGCTACCCAATAGTGACAAACAGTCCTCTATAAGAACCCAAAGCAAAAAGTTAACATGAGCTGTCCCCTTCATTTTTAGCATATCCCAAGTTCTGACTGGCACCAGAATGCCATCATATAAAAACAAATGTTCTCCTGCTGTTATTTACTTGACAGAAACTGGAAAATTACAGACATTTACTCTAACGAAGATTTTGTCTTAGTTTGGCTGAGTAATCTAAATAGAGAACAGTTTAGAAAAGCACCTAACCAATATGGGTACAGAGCCAACATATCCTTCAAAATTAACTTTCCCAAGTAACTTCTTAATCTCTCAATCCACTTTTCCCTGTCTCCATCTTGCTTTCTTTGGTTGTAATATTTTTTTTTTTTTGCTACCTTTCCTGTTCTTTACGCATTTTTCATCTATTTAAATTTTGATGGCAGAAACTACATGTTCATCTTTTAACTGTGAAGAACCAACTGCCCTTTGAGTGGTAAACAAATAAAACATTATTAATAAATTCTCTCTCTTAGCATTCATAGTACATCCACCACTCTGGTTCCCAGAAAAGTAAATAGGGGAAAGTAATGCAAAATCACCACTACTATTACGGGCATTTTGTCTTGAATATTCCACCAAAGTTACAACTCCTCTTATACAACTACTTGTTAGTGTATGAGAATCTAAAAGTGAAATTTGGTAGAGAAGCATGAGTAAATTAAATCAGCTTATTGTCACTGTCTGTTTTAACAGAAATACAGAGAGCAAATAAATGGCATCGAAAATGGTTTCATTTACATGCTTTTTAACCCCAAAATGTCCCTCTGGTCCAACCTAAAGGGTGCTTTACATCTCATGATCAGGCAGTAGACCACTACGCACTGCAACTTGAAGGAAAATGTGGAGTGCTCCCTCCTCTGCCTTTTCCTTCTCATTTATCCACTCCTGCCATCTCAAGCACCTTTTATTTTGGTGCTTCAAATAGAAACCACCTTGGACACAGGTGGTCATTTTAATTCTGTGAAGCTGATGATCATAAAAAGGAAGCATAAAGGTCAGGAACTGGAAATCCTGATGGGGCCAAGCTGACTGAAGAAATCTGATGCTAACAGATGTGAACTAGCCAGTATTGGAAGGGTACTAATTTCCATGTGAAATTAAAGCACTGGGGGGATGCTCAGATCGCAGTAAAAAGAAGGAAACCACTAACAGTGTCATGGAGGTTGTGATTTACATTTGTCTTGTTCATAAGCTTTGCTGGGAAACCTGAGCTTCTTCCTCTGATGAGACTCATCACCAAACTGGAAAAATGTCTTAGCAACTAGGAGGCTTTCCTTCAAGGGCACTGCAATTATTATTACACAAAATAATGTACAGAAGAGATGTATTCTGTCCTCCTCCCAGACAGAGTCATTCTCCAGAGGCTTCCAGGGTAGCTCTAGATGCTTTCCTTCCCAGTATGTCAGACCACACAAGGATTCAAAATGTATTTAAAAAAAAAAAAAAAAGGAATCCTTGATTTGAATGGAAGAGAACTTGGTAAAAGCTTTGTGTTGGTGGGGACACAGAAGGGTGGAAGATTAATGATAAACAGAGGACACTTCTTTTCAAGACTTACAGTAGGCCATGGCAAGAGATTGCACAGCTACCCATTTACCTGCATCTCCCTTTGAGTGCTGGCCTATCAGTATACTAGAAACCTTTCCATCAGTAAATATTGATCACTACTTGGTTTGGCTCTATTGCTCCCTTTTCATGCAAATAGATCTTTAAGGTGTTCTCTTGAAAAGGGAACGACATATAGTTTATGTTCTGTTTTATCAAATGAGGTATTTGATAAGAAGAAGAGATATGCAGCAGTCTAACGCAATAAACCAAAAATCATGCCTTGCACATGCACAAGGTAGAACATGCTATGGACAGGTCTCTTGACTTGAGTAGGTGCAAAGAATCCTGACTTTGTTCACATGCATCTTGGCAGACAGCCTTAATTTTGTGAGTCAAACTCTGAAAAAGGCATCCTCAGGCCCAGATCCTTTTCAGTGTGATCTGCATCAAGAGGCTGGGAAAGTGAATTTCGCCACCTGTTCACAGATCATGTACAGACAGGAGGAAGGACAAGGTTCACCTCTAAGTTTAAGCATCCCTCCCCAGGTCCTGGCTGGGGCAAGTGAGGGTTGTGTAGCCACAATGCATTTGATCATTAGCTTCTGATGAAAACAGGCAGCCAGGGTTAATCAAGGTGAAAAGGAGGTTTGTGTACATTCACAAGAGACTGATGTGAATAGTTCTCCTATAGGAACTGCTCTAGGATGCTAAATTCCTTGGGGTGTAGAAACTGGACTAAAAGTCACTCGAATCACTTCATGTAAGGCAAGGAGTACCTTTTGATTGTTCCCGGTATAACAGAGCTTTCCCTTAAAAATCCTCTTCTCATCTCTTTACTGCTTCAAGTGAAATTGGAACATTTATCACTTCTTCAGCTGAGAAACAACTGAAATTCAGTCCTTAAGGACAAAACAAGAGTGGTGGGTGGAAGAGACACATAATGAATAGTAAAAAAACTAATGCAGATTTTGAGGATGTTTTTTCCAGGCCACCTTCCTTGACTCTCAACACTGAAAACCACACCTATTCGAAGTACAGGCAACAAAATCACTTGCAATAGTGTTAGAGATGCTACAAACCACAGCAGCATAAAAGAGCAGTAATTCACTTTAACAAGTTCTAGAGATTGGTCTGTAGCAAAATCCACTGTGCTATGCATTTCTTCTCCCTCTCTGCAGGGAACTGTGTCCAGACCCAAGTTTTGTGGTTGCCCCTTACTGTATGCTGTTCTAAGCAGAAAGTCCAAAGGTGATGCTCCCCATAAAAGGTGGACTTACCAATGCAGGTTTAATTCGAAAGTGAATGCGATATTCTGACAGAGAATACTAGAGCCTTGGACAAGCCCCAGTGCGTGTCAGTTCTTCACAAGACCCAATGATGCCCGTGTGTGGGTGCACACACACACGCACATACACTCACCTACTCGCTGCACAGAATGTCTGGCTCGGGAAAAAGACTGCTGTCTCAGGCTCTTCTCAGGCCTGCCACTCTTTTAAACTTGAGACAGTGGGAGACTTTCTGTGAAATTCAAGTGGCCTTTGTTAAGTGTCCCCCCCTTCCCTGTTTTTGTCCAGTAAGCATGATGTAGAGATCCCAATGGACTCATTCTGAGAAACTCCTGTAAAATGGTTTTGTCCCCTTTCTGTGAAGCCAGTTCTGATTGGTGGGGCATTCACAAACCATATAGGAAAGAATGGGTTTGGAAATGCAAAGGCCATTCTTACCCAGATGGGCAATGAATAGGCGTTTGGCCAGTTCCAAAAAAAAAAAAAAAAAAGAACAAGAAGAAGAAAAAAGAAAAGAAAAACTGCACATTTGCAATCCTCCTGGGATGCAATTTGAAGCTGGCATGGCATAAAGGTGAAACATATTACTGTGCAACTTTGAAAAAAGCTCAGTTTCCCCATATGCAAATGCACCGATTAAACTGTCAGGCTATTCACAGAAACATGCATGGAATTCATCCTCAACTAGTAAGAAGGAGCACAACATGGATGGGAAAGGGAAAAACTTTTGTTGTGTAATACATGACTGAGTGCTTAGATTAGTGTTTCTGTGAATCTCATCCACCCCTCCTGCTGACTTTTATGCTAAGGGTATTCAAAGGAAGGCAGATTTTACCATGACAATAACAATGACAACCTCTCCAAGTACAGTACCAAAAGGGAAGGCAATGGCAGAAGGAAACAGCAGGCAGTGGAATCCTGGATGATGCTATAGAAAATATGGAAGTGCAGACGTGAGATACATCAAGTACTGCTTGAAGGCAGATTTCTATTTGCCAAGGCTACAATACATAGACCTACATAAAGCTAGAAAGGTATGGCTCACAAAAGTGATTTTTTTGTTTGCCAGAAACATAGAGAATGATCCCAGCAAACACATGGTGTAGCAGAGCTACAAAGATGTATGGAATACTGAAGACTGCAGGTCACACGCAAATGGCTATGTTGTACATTTTAAAATGTATTTAGTAAGTTGTTTTTTTTTTTTTTTGTACAACCACTAGATGTCCCTTTCTGCAAAGCCAATGCTTGCTGCTTTAAAGCTCATAACTGAATGTATCACAGAATTTGATTTTCTCTAGCATCCTTTAAAATCACAGTACCTCAAAGCTCATTGCACAGTAATGAATGACCATTTCTAGAAAAAGCGATGAGGAAACCACCAAAGCTACTGTAACTCAGCAGTAGCTCAGTGCATGGCCTTTACCTGAAGCAAACTGCCTGTGACACTGGAATCCAGGCTTTTTTTTGTGGTCTTTCACAGGACTAACTAGCAGAGTGAACCCCAAAGGCTCTGTCTTACTATCCCACTTAGAGGGTAAAATGAATAATTGCCTCATATACTTGAGAGTTGGTGGGCCTGTAAAAATACATATAGATTGAGTTTTGGCCTCAGTTTTCTGCAGAAGCATTCAGAAAATTGTTTGGCAACCAATCTTGTCTAAATATCAGTGAGATGAACTAGAACTATTTTGATGTTACTACTTAGTTTGTCTTCCTAACAAGCTTCTGAGGCCTTGCATTGAGAAGAATACACAGTCTGAGAGACAGAAGAAAAGCTGGAGGCATTATATCTCCTATAGAATATGTGCATCTGTAATTCAGTCACTAGTTCCTGGAAGCACCACAAACTGAAGAAACCTGCTGCTGCTGGAGACCAGCTGGAGACCATCATCATCATCTACTCCTTACTCTCTTCCTCAACTATGGCTAGTTTTGGAAATCTCTAATCAAATGTTGGAAGATTACAGCCTCCTGGTTGTACCAAAAGGATGCATTAAGTTCTTCACACAGTCATCTAGTCTACTCCTCTTCCTTGTGGTGGGAACAATTTACGTACACTACCTCTTCAGAAATTCACCTAACATGTTTGCAAAAACCACCAATGTGGGGGATTTCCACTCTCTTCCCAGACAGACTGTCTACTATCTTTATAGCAAGAAAGTTTTCCCAGTATTCAACTTTGAAACCAATTAATCATCCTTTCCTCTAGTAGACACAGAGAACTATTGACTACTTTCCTTTTTTTATAGCAGTCTCTTACATATTGGAAGGTGCCTCACATTTCTTCTTTAAACCTATTTTTTTCTAGAAAATCCAAACTCAGTTCTCCCGATCACACTCACTGGACGTACGTACTCTTCTCATTCTTATCTTCTTCCATCTTCTATCCAGTTTGTCCTTCTTTCACTTAAAATGCAGTCCCCTGAAGTAGATAAAAGTACTCTAGCTGAGTGATGTGCATGAAACAGTCGCCTGAGACACCTCATGTACAATATTCTTTAAATACCGTATAGAATAAATAAAACCAAGCAAATAAAGTTCCGTTATTAGAATTAAACTCTACAGATTTTCCTTAAGAAAGGCATGTCTCAGTAAAGAATACTTAATTCGCAATGAAGAAATGTCAACTCTGGCATAAACATGACAGTTCAGTGGAAATACAGCATTTCACAACATATGAAAGCCCCACAATTTCCACAGGAAGTTTTCTCATTTCCATATATCAGTGTCTCCTGTTCCAACCTTAGCAATCACAACCATGGGTGCTTTCTTCAGCTCCAATGACCTGATTTATCCCTAGCGATGAAGTGTTATGTTCTGTTGTTCTCAAATTAGTTACTCTAAAATAAAACTGCATTAATAGAGTAAAAATATATATCCAGTGTTTTCATAGAGAAAATTAGTCCTGCATCAGGTTCCAACTCTCTAGGACCAAATTTAATGGAAGGACATTTTTTCCACTCATCGAAGTGACTTGAATTTCAAATCCTGAAAACCTGGTAGTGGCTGACTTCTTAGTATATCTCAATGATGCCAGAGAGGCCGATTTAGCCAATCCTGTTCAGACTGATTCTCCTGAATATTTGGCCTCATTCTGAAAAGGGGCCTTCAGGGGAAAAGCTTGTATGGAGTTTCAGGAACACAGGAAGAACATTTGTATCCTCAGCAGGAGATCTGACCAGGAGCAGCCCTTGCTTTCTGTTGCTTTAAAGGTTTGCTGGAGTTTTCACCCAATCATCTGCTTGAACATCTTGAAAATCAGTATCTCCTTCTATAATATCTATCCAAAACAAACACCAGATGACACTACACGAATTGCCCTAACCCTACCAGATTGTTGTTAGAATCAAAATATGTAGCAGTCTACATTTAACAGGAAGTACTGTATTTTTACCAGCACAACATCTATTAATGTGTCAGTAATATACTCTATGGAAGAAAGAATCACTGTGTTCTGAAAGCTGTCAAACTTCTCTAAATTTCATAGTCTAATAACTACGTTTATCTGAAAGACAGAAATGCATGCACACACAAGCACAACCTTATTCTCCAAGGAGCAAACATATTGAGTAGATGGCTAATAAGAAAGAGTTTGTTTAAACTTTATTCAGAAGACAGGCTTTTTCTGCAGACTAAGCCATGTTCAGCAAAGTTCCTATGGATGATTTATTTAACTAGTTGTCCTGTCCTTTTTAGCATCTACCTAATGATGAGATACCCATTTTACATAAAACTGACGACTAAACCATAGGTGTTCTGTACATAAAATTGCTTCTATATTCAGTGGACATAAATCTCAAACGACAAGCATAAAAGCCTCTATTTCAGTCTACATGCTTGGGGAGCAGGCAGTGAATCACTTCCCTATGCTTTGCCTGGAAGTCTGCAGGAAGAGTCCACCAGCAGTAATCCTGTTTACTCCAGGATGTGCAGGGCAGCGATGTCTGTGCCCCACTTTGCTTCACGTGTGAAACAGGGATAGCATCACACACCCAGTTCTGCCTGCTGTAATTAATCTTTACGAATCATTCTGCATTTCTTGGATAAAGTGCACTAGAAAAAGATCAAGAATTAACTCCATTGGTCTCTTCAGATCTCCAGGCTTACAAAAATTAAGCTTTGCTCTCACACTACTCTAGTGCCTTGATTCCTTCATACCTCTTTTATGGTGAACATCCTACTTATAACGGCAAAGCACCAGGTAAAAATTAGCTCCCATTCATAGTATTCTGATGACCAAGGGCTTAGAAGTGTTACAGTGCATTCAGCTATTTTTATGTTAAAGGAATATTCCATTTTTAGATAGGGTATTTACTTTTTCCGCTTTCCCAGTAGTTTGTATTCTTGCTATTTTAGGAAGGCCAAAGATACTTTAGAGTAAAAAGGGTATACTTTCAAAAGCCACTTTTATTCCCAGGCACATATTTGGGGTCCAGTCCAGTACACCTCCCCTGTAAATACTGGCACACACTCTGTTTTACTCAATTCTCTGCTCCACGCTCAACCCTTATTTGCAGACCCTCTGCTGCTATGGCCATGCCAACATATCTCTGTACTGCAGACACAGACTACGTGGACGGAGGCTGCTTTTCCCATAGGGATCCAGAACACCTCCAAGCAACATACACTATGTTAACAGAAGAACCACCAAAGCTGTCATCATAGCTGCATTACAGGATATTTCACCAGGATGGCAATGTCACCACATGGGTGTTAATTCTTGTGTCCTGGCCAGCTGTAACCAATTTACATTAGCAAAAGATGGGATCACCAAACACCACTAAAAACAAAGTGAGAAAACTGCAACTGCCCTCTCGTAATAGGAAACAGAGAAAACCATGTGGCCACATGATGGCACCATTTCCTAGGAAGAGAAACCAGGCTGTGCTCATCCCTTCTTCATTATGGAACATTTTAATATTCTAAATGAAAACCGTTTCAACTGTGTTCGCTTGTTCCCAGAGAGCTCATGCACGATTATGCCAAGCCCCAGCATGGCCCAACTGTTTTAATTGGCTATAAGTTTAAGGCAGTTTGGCTCTTTTAAAATCTAGGTGCGTGCAGCTATGGCTAGTTTTCCTCCACGGCGCCAGGTGCTGTTACTCATAAGGCATGCTGTGGATTTGCAGCAAAAGAGTCACTGACCAGGTAAGAGGTAAGATGGGCCAACAATGCCCATGGAGTCACTGTGCAAATACTCTCCATTTAAACAAAGGATAGGGGGGCACTTCTTGGAAAAAATAATAAACTTTTAGAAAAATGTAGGCAACCATGGTGACGTATTTTGCTACTCTATGGTCCCGATTAACAGCTTGCTGTATTAATTAAGAACACTGTCACCTGCTTTAAGGGCTTTTGTTTAAATCCTAACGGTGTATTTCACGTTGCAGACCTGTAAGAAAAGTGAACAGGGATTCCTTTCGGTCACATCACTCTGTTGGATTGTATACATTTATGTCCTCTCTCAGAAGCATTGTTTAGGGAGGAGAAAGGGCTGGGGTTGGGGGTGGGAGCTGAGTGTGGAGGAGGAATGAATTAGAGGGATAATAGGTGCAAATGTATTAAAATGTGTCTCCAAAAGAAACAATTGCTATTCCATGAACTCTTCAGATTTGCCCTGTATTGTTAGGTTTTCCCCCAGGCAGAAAGACAAGGAGGAAAAGCTTATCAGTTTGAGTGTGGTTAAATACAGTAAGACTGAAAGCCTATGGGCTTTGGTTAAAAGGAAAATATAGATTAAAACCTCTTAAGATAATTACCTGTTTAGAAGGTTTCTATTCAAGCTAGAATCCTCTAGGGGAGTGGTTGTAGCAGTCTGTTAGGAAAAGGGTGCAGTCAGAAATGGTTGGCTTTCGTGGGAGAGATGCAGTCTGTGGAAGAGCACTGCTTATACCCTACATGTTTCCAGAGAAAGGCCTTTAAATGTAGATTTTGTTCTGGTCACAGAAGTAGTGGTAAATGGGAGAAAAAAGGAATGGATGAGAAGCTGCAAATGCCAGTCCCCAGGACTGGGAAAAGGATTCTTTTACCTCTTCCAGTGGCTGTGTCTCAGTTCTGGGTAGAGGAAAGCTATCACATGAAAATGCTAGATTTTATTTGGTTATTTTTTCCACTTATCTTTTTTATCTGTTAGTGAAAGGGTAATTATTAACTAGTACAACTGGGTACTTTGGTGAATATCTCAACTTAGAAATATTGTGAGGCAGATATTCATACTGTGCTAGACTGTGGCTTCTTTATTTTGAGTTTAGGGGGTGAGCGTTCAGGCCTGCTTCTGATTAAGATTTAAATATCAGTGGGAAACAGTACATGCTCATGTCGACAATGCTGAAGGCCACAGGGAAAATTTCTGTCCTCATTGAGACCTCTTCAATCCCAGGGAGCAGGCATATTCCAAACCCACCTGCTTAGTTTTGATAGGAAGAAAAATGTATGACAGAATGCTCTAAACTAACCAATGACAGTAATAAACAAGAACATAGCATTCGTGGGTGACTTGATATCATCAGATGGATCCGTAGCATTAAATGCACATTGCTGCTTCTGATACATTTGTTTTGTCTCTGCAGGGAAAAGGCCCAGGAATTTCATGTATGTACATGCATAGGGGTGATACTAACAGGTGATAGATACTAACAGCTTAAGAGTTATTTCTCAGGTCTGCCTTCAGGCACATTCTACCCTCTACTCAGCCAAAAGACACAGTGATAACATCTGGGAATTTTAGTGTTGAATACAGGGAGGGCTATGCCCTGTTTTGAAGCACTACATGGGATCAAAGCACAAGGTATTTTTGTTAAAGTTGACATGGCTGCACACACAGGCATGAAGCCGTGGGGAGAAGTCCCTTGCTCTGTTTTTATTTCCTCTATCATACCCCTTTTCACACAAAAATTGCTACTTTGTGTTTTTTTTCTCTACCTGTGTAACATCAATAAATTACACGTTATCACTCCTATCATCTAGTTATAAAGAGCCTTTCAAGATTTTTAATAGATGCACAATATTGCTACACTTACATTTTCCCTGGTAAGAACTCAAAAATAGCTGTTGTGAGATTACTCTTAATTTATACTACTTCTCTCCTGTGGGTTTTCAAGAAGAAGCATTTCACCACATGTCACAGATTGATACAGACTATATATTGCGCATCCCAACCGGGCAGAGATCTTTTCAGTGTTTAATACAACAAAGCTGGGATGAGTAGGGGTTCTAGGATTTGTTTATTCTTTTTTTCTTTTTTCATAGGCACAGTTAATTCCTCAAGGAGCTATTTGTGCTGACAGATTAACTAGAGATCTTGAATTCTCTTTATATTCCAGTTCCTGAGTGGTAGAGACGTAAATCTAGATCTCATGTTATTTTAGCCTTCTAAATGACTCCACGGACAATGAAAACAAGCATAGAAAACATAAATAAAAAGATGGTACAATGGCATTCTCTTTAGAAACAATAATACTTGGTGTACTCTGGAACCCAAACGCACAGGGCCAGCAAGAACATACTGCCGTATTCCACTGTACACCAGGCTGCAGGACAAATGCTCTGATATAAATGAAGGAGTTTAGTGGCACTCAGATGGCTTACAACTGATTTTCACTTATGGAATAGATCAAACATCGTATTTCTTGTGGAAATACAGTGCGTAGCCCCCCCCCCCCGCCTCCCCAGCATCCCCTAGGACACTTTATAGACGTCAGTAGGTGGTATTAAACAGTATCTTGCTTTAATGTTTCAGGTTCTCTCCCAGTAGCACGTTAAGACTTCACCATGTAAGCTGAAATGAAAAGAGCAAAAAGCTCCATTGCTAAACAGATCGCAGTGATGTAAAGGAACAGAAGGTGACCAAATCTATTTTTACATCTGTAACTTTGGAGTTGCATAGTTGCAACAAATCAGGCAATTAATGCACCAGTCAATGCTTCCCAAAGCATGAAAGGTGTCTCCTTATAGCGTGCAAAGAACCAGGCAAGAGAGATGTAAGCACTGTTACGCGGGGTTTTAGCAACACACAGCAGGACAAAAGAAGATATAGATATGTCTGCTTTACCTTTCTTCGAGCAAGAGTCACCTGTCAAACACAGAAAAATCTTTTGTGTTTGACTCTGCTACATGAAGTGTCCCTCTGTAGACCATAGCAGGGAAATGGTACATTTGGTTTAGTCATCCCACCCGATTAAGGACTGAGGAGATGACAGCAGTTGCATGCATGGTTAAGACATGAAATAATAATGATCAGCATGATTATTTTTGACACCCTTTGAACAGATTACATAAAAAAGTAGTATGGGCATGTGCAACTTCAGGAGGGACAACTACTAAAAGAAAAAAAAGAAGAGGAAGTTAGTCAGAAAGAGTCTGAAAGGAAAAGATAAGGAATTAAAATCCATAAGATCAGCAGGGAGGTGGCCTTAATAATACTTTACTAGAAGCCATATCCAAGGACAACAACAACAACAAAAATAAGGAAGAAGAAAAACGCTACAATGGTTAAATAGCAAGGTATAAGAGTTCATCAAAGCTGAAAATGTATCCTTCCAAACATGGAAATCATGCCCAAGTGACACTAATAGAACAGAGCATAAACTGTTGCAGGCTAGATGTAAAACAAAGATTAGGCAGGATGAAGAGGAAATTTAAAGAAAAAACAGCTAGAAGCATAAAGACAGATACGGTAATAAAACATTCTTTAAACACATCAGACAAAGAAAGCTTACAGGGCAATGACTGGTACCTAAGAAGTGCCTTAGATTACATGGATTGATGGATTAAATAGGCAAGTAGCAGACTCAGTGGGTTAGCTAGACTACCGATCTATGAAAGCAATAAAGGTAATCAAAGAGGTTACAGAAATTATGCAGTGGAATTTGCACTTTTTCTTTAATTTTCAGAATGGAGAATGATGGGAGAAGGAAAGCTACCTCAGAGGGGAAGAAGAAAGCACTGTCCTGGAGATTGTTACTGTAAAAAAATACAAAACCAAAGCAAAACCAAGTCCCGTCCTCCCCCCCCNAAAAGAAAAGCCCAGACCAACCATCTTACCAGAAACGCAAAACAACAAGGGAGTATTAGAATGTATTAGAATTAGAAATAAACAGTGATAAACACTTAAGAATTGTATTGTATTCATTATTCACTCATTTCATGAGTGAAATAGTTGAAACACTCACGTAATACATGAGTAAAGGAAGGATTTACAAGAAGACTCACAACTTAAAGAATGGTAACAAAAGTCTGTGGGGGGCAAACTCTGAAGACATGAACCTGTAAACTCAGAAACACACTACAGATGTTTTACTTGACAGTTACAGTATGTCTCAGTGGCTGCAGCACGATTTACAAATGGAAACACCACAGTTTATCAACCTGGTCACCTCACAATCTTAAGAATGGAAACTATGGAATTTTAAAGAGTAATAAGACTTTTTTCCACTTCCCTGGTACTTAGAAATGTTAGATATGCTGGGGACATATCTTCAACCTCTCCCCTGAAATCATGAAAGCTAGAAACTTGCACAGCTTTTTCAACCCAAAGCTGAAATTATGCATGTTATCACTTAACAGTGCTCTAAGTGGAAACCAGTAAGAAAAGCATTGAATACCACAAGGATTGACAACCTAGCATCAATCCAGTATTACAGGGTCATCAAATAAGAGAATCAACATTTGGTTGATAGCTGGCTGAATATGAGCCAGCAGTGTGCTCAGGTGGCCAGGAAGGCCAACAGCATCCTGGCTTGTATCAGGAACAGTGTGGCCAGCAGGACTCGGGAAGGGATTGTCCCCCTGTACTTGGCTCTGGTGAGGCCGCACCTCGAGCGCTGTGTTCAGTTTTGGGCCCCTCACTACATGAAGGACATCGAGGTGCTGGAGCGGGTCCAGAGAAGGGCAACGAAGCTGGTGAGGGGTCTGGAGAACAAGTCCTACGAGGAGCGGCTGAGGGAGCTGGGGTTGTTTAGCCTGGAGAAGAGGAGGCTCAGGGGCGACCTGATCGCTCTCTACAGGTACCTTAAAGGAGGCTGTAGCGAGGTGGGGATTGGTCTCTTCTCCCACGTGTCCGGTGATAGGAAGAGGGGGAATGGGCTAAAGTTGCGCCAGGGGAGGTTTAGGTTGGATATTAGGAAAAACTTCTTTACTGAAAGGGTTGTGAGGCAGTGGAACAGGCTGCCCATGGAAGGGGTTGAGTCACCATCCCTGGAGGTATTCAAAAGACGTTTAGATGTGGAGCTTAGTGACATGGTTTAGTGGAGGACCTGTTAGTGTTAGGTCATAGGTTGGACTAGGTGATCTTGGAGGTCTTTTCCAACCTAAATGATTCTGTGATTCTGTGATAATTAGACAAATTTTAAAAAGCCTCCATGTGACTTGTACGTATGATTTATGCATCAGTAAAAGTTAGGCTCCAAAGTCACACAGTTGCTTCTGAAAACGTACTCACTGACTTCATAACTGAAGTACCATATGTTATTAGTCATTTCTCATGAGAAGAAAAGCCCGAGAGACCAACCTGACAAAACTCACTTAGTGTACTGATTAGGAATATAGAGACCAGTTCCTATCACTAGTACAACATTATACAGCACCAATTCTTTGGTGTATTGTGACGGCTTTTTCAACAGAGGCAGGGTGAACTCAGCTTATAGCTTTACACACCTTTACTTGTACTTACTTCTGGCTCTAAACAACTCAAACACACATCTGCTTCAATGAAAACACAAGTCATTCCTGGCTGATGTTTCTTTGATAATATTACAAACAGAAATAAAAACCTACAGGATGCAGAAACCACCTATGACTTCAAAAGCAAAGTATTTACTAAAGAAAATTTGGAATGTTCTGCAAGACAAATATATAGCTAAGTCTCATGAGATCAGTATTCAAGAACTATGGATGTCCTTGCTTTCAGCTAAGATTGCTACAGAAAAGGCCTATATCATTATTATATTGTTTAAAATAGATATCTAAATACACATCCTTTCTTAGGTCACCAAAAATGACCTAAAAGAATTCAGCTTTAGCTAACACATACCATACATAGATTAGCAAAAATACAGATGAAATGACAGTTAACCTACTGTCTGCTGCTAAAAACAAAGAAGCTGGTAGAACCAGGGCCCCCCTTCTTCCCTCACAGTGGAAATCATTTCAAAGCTCCAGAGCAGTTCTTAGGGAATCATAATCACACATTTCCAGAGGCAAAGAGGGAAGACCATAGGGGCATATAAGCATTCTCTTCCTGCCACAGAACCTCAAAGAGAAACACAGGGAAACCTAAAACATAAAGATGAGGCCAAACCACCTTAGGATCCATCTAGCCTCTACATTAGCCACCGGCAAATCAAACCTGTTGATTCATGAGAAGGGAATGGACGATCTCTCTAGCTGACCAAGAAAATTAAAAGCTAGGGTTTCAAGCCCACTCTCAATGCTCTGCAGAGTTTAGGAATCTTCTGAGGTTCCCTCTCTGCCTTTCCCTATTATTCTTGAAGGCTATCAAGCTACAAAAAAACAGAATTTAGAAAGAGAAAAAGAAAACAGCTAGCCTCAAAGTTCCCATCCTGTGAAAGTTAAAAAACACTGGAATTGGACCAAGTCAGCCACATCACTTGAGGATGTATGGACAAATGGTTCAGATCTGGTCCATCACCAAAAGTGTTTATAAAGTGCATTCAATTTAATACATAAGAACTCTCTGGCCCCTTGTTAAAACGTTACTTATAAAGGTCCTCCCCCATCACAACAACTTGCCTGTGATTGTTTTATGGATTTCTTTAAAAGTTATCCATGCCTCACTTTTCTTTGCAACTTTTATTCCCTATCAGAGTCTCAGGTCTCTAAGAATTCTGTGTTCTCTAAAATCATAACATTTGCTTCAGCAGTTTTTCTAATGATTGTCCAACCTGCCTCTCAGTCCCATGGAAACTCTTTGCTAAGATGTTGCTTTCGCTTGTCTGGAACAAATTCCTATACAGATGGACCATCCAATGTCTAAGAATAACTCTTTTAACTATCAATAGAGACAAAGAGATTCAGTTGCACTGTTCCCATGGGATTCCTTTGAGTTTGGACACATCTGTTAAGATGCATACATCACAGCCTGAATGAAGTTTTTGTCTGATTGTATCTCTTAGCACTTGTGAAAGTTTCTGCCAAAATGATCTTATCTCTTGGCACTTGCAAAACATATATAGTGATAGATGCCTTCTAAAGGGCTCCTGAAATAAGTGGCCTATACAGACCAAATCAGTTTAAATAGAGAGCCAAGTCCTGATGAGTTCCTTTCTTCTTAGCAAAATCTTTAGAAGCTTTACCTGAGGGAGTTCAGCCTTCAAATCTAGGACCCTACCAACTTTATGCATCCTCTGACCACAAACAAAAAAGTGTGTGGAAAGTTGCAAACAGCACCAATCTCATATACTTTGCTTGGCTTCTTTGTAACCTTTCCAGGCCCTATGCCTCCATACTCATCTTTGTAGTTTTTTGCACAAACACCTTTCTTCTGAGTAAGCAGCTACATCTGTTTGTGACAGCTGAGTAGCTAGAGGTGTTTGGAGCTTTATCAGCTCACTCTGTGTTTTAATTCCAAATTAATTCAAAGTGGTGCTTTCTATCTGCCAAGCCCTACATGAAAACAGTTACCTCAGGAAGCACCTCTTCCTCTAACCTCTTTCTCTAATTGCATTGCATGAGCTAGCATTTCCCAAGATTGAAAAAGATGGGAACTGGACGTGATGTGTCCTAAGTTCTGGATTTTGCTTCAAAGATTCACCTGCACTGGAAATACATCATAATGTTCAAATCCAAAGTCCTACAACGGTCAGAAGCAATTCAGTTTCATTGTGAATAAGCAGCACCAGAAGCAGCATGTAGAATATAATACATTAAACCCTAAATTAAGTTGTGTGGCACATATGACTTTGCTCAGATTTTTCCCACTAACTACTCATTTCAGTAAGACTGGCATTCAGACTATTGCTTAGGCTTTCTTCACCTCTGCCTTTTACGGGTGAGGAGCAGATGGCTATCATAGAGTTTTTATTTCCTATGCTTGGAAAAAGTATTTTGATCTGAATCATTCCAAAAGCACCCTGATTTTTTAAAGTAGATTGGCTTATGAATATTTCTCATAATAAATATGTGGTGTTGTTTTCTGCCAAGCACTAGTGATTGTGCGTGCAAAATGGTCAGTGAAGATTTCAAACTGATTTGAATAGGTGGCCCATAAAATCCAAGTCTTTTCTTCCAGATACATGAATGAGGGCTTATGAAGCCATCTGTACATCAGTAAATTTTTCCAAGAACAGAAATACCCTACATGCTGACTCTTTCTGTGTGTTTCTCATATTTTGCACGAAACAATTCCTCTCAAATGTCCTGTCTAATCCTAGCTTCTAAACAGAGTATTTACCATCCTACCCTAACAGAATGAAAAATGCCCTTTTGAGAATGAAATATAATCTGCCCAGTCACAAGGGTAGAGGCTGCATGGTGGTGTGGCAAGGGAGGAGAAGCAATGCTGTAGTGTCTAGAAGGCAGGGAGAAGGGCACGAGATGCTGCTGGCCCAAAGAAGGAAGATGTTACCATAGGTCCAAAAGCTGAGGGCAAAAAAGAGATGTGGCAACATCATTCTGAGAGGAGGGGAAGAAAAGGGCAAAGGGAGGGGTTCTAGTGTGAGGGGAAAGGCAGGGGAAGCAAGAGGTAAGGAGAGGGTGTTTATAATGACAGGGGAGCACATTTTTAAATGTTGGGAGCTACAAATACTAATCTCTTGGGTCAATTAATGTGTTCTAGCAGTAGGAATAGAGGCAACATTAAAAAACAAACAAACACATAACATGGTAGATAGCTGTAGTAAATATGCAGACATAAATTTATCATGCCTTATTTTTTCTTCATGTGAGAAGCTGGCATTGCTATTTTGCAAGAGTGTGCCAAACACTAATTATATGCATGCTGCCCCAAACAAATACAGCCTGATGAAGGTTATAACCCATCATAAATAATGGAAGTTTTTCCATTGGTTTCAAAGCACAAGGAATCAACTAACAGAGATCAACACCACAGGAGGTTTTATCATTTCTTGAAAATTTTCAGGACTCTAACTGTATTTTGAGAACTAAATTTCAACAGCTACTGAGATAGGACAATATTAATGCTGAAAATATAATTAAACTTCTTTTCTGAAAAACTGACTTCAATGTGAAAGGAGCATCTAATCTGGGTTTGAAGTTTTTCATTCATATTGGTACTGTGAATTTAGTAGGAGCGGAAGGTGATTTGGGGACATTAAAATCTTTGGGGTCTAAAAGATTGTTTGTCCATAGAACAGGTAGAGCATGAAGAGCTGCGGGCTCCACCTCCCCATGCTGCCCTCTGCCAATATTCTTCAACCCTGAACTTGGCCACCTCAGAAAGCGAAAGCAGGAGTTCATTCTCTGAGTTCCCTACAATCCCTGCTGGCCTCTGTCCTAAGGTTGCTTTCATGGGTTTCTATTTGTACTGTCAAAAAACATCAGTGTGAGGTTTCAAATCCCATTTACTAATGAACTCTTTCATCTTTGTGAATGGGATAAAGAGATTCTTTGTTTGAAAATAAGGATTATTTTTTTCATGTTGTTCTGCTCATTTTTGCATCTTTTCACAAGCTTTTTGTTTTCAGAAAACATTACAAGACAAAACTGTACCCCAGTTTTAACAAAGAGCCTGACATCTCTAATTTGAAGAGAATTCTTATATATACTAAATAGCATGCTGCCTGCTGCTCAATTGTTTCCTGTCTCTTTCTTCTCCCCCAAATCACCAGGTGAGATTTAGGAAAGTCTCCCCAATGTTTTTATCAGCTCTATTAAAACCAAGATCTCTAGAAGAAGCTCATAATGAATACAGTCAGAAGCCAGCAGGAATGAATTGCAGCTAAAGTGATTTTGATAGTGATGAGCCCTATAACCCAGCTGCTTCCAAGTTTGGCCCTGAGGCAGGATTTTTAAATTAAGAAAAGAAAAGAATATACATACTTTTTAATCTGATTTTTTTATTGTCATGCCCTGATTTTTTTATAGGCCTTTGCAAAGTCTGGTTGGCTTCTGAGCTCTTGAAACCCATCATCATCATCTTTCTTCCTCCTTTTTTCCCCCTTGTAAGTTTTACAACATCCTAAAACCAGCACAAAAGAGGTAAACTGTATTTTATATAACTAGTGAATGATGAGGTTGACATCATGCTCTGTGTTCCTCCCCAAGAGACTTTCAGGCAGGGACCACTATGAAATGATGTTGTTCTGAAGACCTGACACGGCAAGCACTGACTTTCCAAAATCCAGTTTTAATCATTTCCTCCTTTTTTGTTTTCTTTTGGGAGGGGCAAAATTAAAAAGGACATTTTTAAAAGGCCAGTAAACCCATGCTGAGTAATCTGAAAGCGAATGCACTAAAAACAAGGGCCTTAAACTGCTACAACCACACAGGTCTACAAAGATCTTCCAGACTCTCACATACTGAATATGATACTGTCCACAGAAGCACTCCTCCCATTCTTGGTGGAAATCCTTTACAAGCCAGAGTGTTAGAGCCAAACACTTGTTTTCACCCATAGCAATACAGTGCAGGCTGAAAATCCCAGCCAGCAGATATGCTTGGGTAATGAGAAGCATGTGACTACCTGAAGAAGAATAACTACAGTTCTAGTTAGAAGGAGACATGCTCAGAGGGTTTTCCCTTTTTACTTCATAAGTAGGAGCAGCCAGCAATCTGACCCATCAACATGCTCTCAGCTTCCTCTGGCTGATTGCGTTATCATGACACTAACACAAAACACTCAGTTTCAGAGGTAATTCCCAAAGAAGGAAAAGGTAAACCCTGAGGAAGTCCTGCTTGTGCCATTATGGAAAGAACATCCAACTGGCTGGAGAACCTGGTCTGCAGTAAGGAACGTGTTTTCAAGAACCCCAGCGCAACCCAGCAGTGTGTTGGTGTACTCACAATCAGATGACCCTGTGTGTGCGTGCAGGTTTGTTGGTGAATGTGGTGAGTGGATGAGGGCCGGGCTCAGAGACGGAACAGCTTCAAGGTTCAGGCAGGGAAGGCCCGGCTTGGCGCTGCATGCACCCGTCTGAGTAATCTCATTCTCCTCAGACGCCTTCTGGTTTTCAGCTGTCTTGGGTTTCTTCCTGAAAATAAACAAAGAGACCTTTGAAGGGACTGACTGCATATTTGGGAAAAGGCATTTTTAGAATCTGTTAAAGATAACTTTCTTTTTCCCCCCTCACCCTCCCTCTCTCCTCTCTTTTCCCTTACAGGGAGGGAGGCAGAGAAGACTCTCCTCCATGCTTCTTGTTTGGAAACAAGCTGCTCCTTGTTTTGACTCTGATGCAATGGCCCTGAGACTGTATTACAGCAAACAGGCCAAGAACGAAGCTCCTCATTCTGCCCCTATTGATGACATATAAAATGAAACTCGTCCCAGTGGTTTAGACAGTCGGAGCTCCATTTGACAAACATTAACTAAGGCTGTAGCATTCTGAATAGAGAGTTATACAGAAATGTAATAGATTTCTCTGAAAAGCAAAAAATATGCAAGTTTCCAGTTCAACATGAATCAGAGCAAAGACTCGTTCTGTAGAGAAAAGCACTGAAGTAATTTTGAGATGCAGAGGTCATCTAAGTAAAGCATTAGGATTTGGAGCCTGAAACAACAGACTGTGAGCACAATGCATGCAAACTCTCATTGCCTCCATCTATCCAGAACCTCGTGGCATTTTGTAAACAGAAGGAATTAAGAGTGTTAAGCAGGTAGGGATTACTGCCTCCATTTCACAGACGAGGAAACCAAGGCACAAAGAAGAGACATGATGAGCTTTGACTCACACAGCAAGTCCTTTGTACAGGCAGGAAAGAACCTGGATCTCCTCCTTGCTTCTCCTCTATTTTAGACTTGAGAGCTCTCCCTCTGCTGCTCCCCTGAGGCAGGTAGCTGCCTGGAGGAGCTTGGGCCATGGCCTCTAGCAGGTGACACAGCTGCCCTGACCCGGGACGTGGCCAACAGCATCCAGACAAACATCCGGCAGCTCTCACCACGTGCTGGGGGCTGTGGCCATGCTTGCAAGAAAGCAGTGAGGGCCAGAGAGGCTGAAGCAGTCCAAATAAACCACCCTTATCTCCTGACGGCACCCGAGGCGAGAGCAGTCGTGCTGGGAGCGCGGCAGGCCCTAGGGCAGCACCTCACACCACCGGGTGACAGTGCAGCGTCTGGCCCCAGTGAGGGCTGCCCCACGGCATAGGGTACCGCTCGGTCCATGGCAGTGCAGCCCGGCGTCCGCCAAGGCCCCATGGGTTCTGTCTGGCTCCCCGTTGGCGGCAGAGCTCGTCTCGATGGGGACAGGCCCTCCGCATGAAGGGACAAGCCAGCAGCCCTCGCTGGCATGGGGGAGCCCCTACCCCCCCCACACCCTGCTCCCTGCATGCCACCTAGGACGGCTTGCGGCTGACACGCCGAAAAACGTGATTTTTGAGGCCTGGCCAGGCCTCCGGCTCAATTTTGAAACAAGCCGGGCTTACAGCGTGAGCAGCCCCTTTCCCGCGGAGGGCAGCGAGAGGCAAAGAGGGACGGCCGCCTCGCCGGTCCGAGCAGAGCCCGCGGCCGCTTACATAAAGGCGTTATATAAGGGCGGCACGCCCGGCCGNAGTTAAACGGGCCTAGAGGAAATAAAACAAATCACGACCCCCCTCACCCCCCTTCCACTAACAACCCACAAGGTGAAGAAGAAGTGGGGAGTTAAAAACAACAAAGGAAAAAGTGAGGCACCCCAGGAGGAAAGACCAGTGTGCACATAGCAGTGGAACGCCCTGGACAGGCCAAAACACCCCCAAATACTCCCTCTTGTCCACAAGGACTGCTTCTGGGTGCTGCAGGGGAGGTTTTCAGGGGAACCAAAGGTGACTGTGGGCCACATTGCTCACCACGAGGGTGCTGGTAGCCCAGATGTGTTTTGGATTACTGGGACTAAAAATCCCCGCAGTGGACGCACCACAGGATAGACAGAGGGCACAGCCTGCTGCATTCTCCACATATATAATCTATATGCTCCAAATAAGCCAGGCCAAAGTCTAATCTTAAAGTTGTAAAGGTAGAGTAAATCAGTTCAGCCCTTACCTATTTTTTAAACAGAAGGAAAATCAAAGCATTTAAAAGCATATGTTTTGTTAACAGCAGTCTGTGTAGCTCCTTGACATACTAACTCTGGTAACTTCCACTGTACGCCCTCACATATCTCATGTCCTGACCCCATGACTTTCCCATGTGCACCCAGCACATGCTGGATACTGCAGTGTGTATAAATCAGTGTTTTTTGCAGCATTGCTACCCAAGAAGCTTTCAGATAGCATGGCTCTTGTCCAGGCAGCAAACGATATACATAGGGTTAGACTCTGGATGTGTCTGGAAGCTGAGCTCCCATAATTCAGCCCAGGGTTAGCTCAAGTTGTACACTCAGAGTATGGCCTCTGACTCCAGCTCTATCCACACACAAAGCCGCTTTCCCTGGGCAGGACAGTACTGTTATTAGCAGGGTAGGGGCTCAATCTGAGCAAGCACTACTTGTCGGCTGCTAGCACATCCAGAGTGTGTTGTTAGACCGTGCACAGACTGAAGCTGAGCTTTACTTCATCTTGTGGCTGATCCTGCATCTGCCTCCCAGAACTCATTAGAGGGACAGGTTAGAAATACTTGAACTACACGTAGTGACACCAGTGAGGCTGTGCACAGCATCCCCTGCTTCTTCCTTTCCAAACCTGTGTATTTTCTACCTTGCTTTTCAGGCTGACACTATGTTATCAAGATGCTCTTGCATCATCCCTTTTCCACATCAGCGTCCTGCAGTGTGATGACTTGTGCTCACCAGGATAGGAAGAGAAGCAATGGTGCTGATTGGCACTAAAGGCAATACCTTTCCACAGCAGCTCTCCATTTCTCTTATGCTGTTTAGACATGCCCTGCACCTCGGTACTACCTGAAAGGAAAGCAGGCTTCCACATGAGGAAGTCTGAGTAAGGGAAACAGCCTATGAAGAAACCCAAATAAGGTTCTTATTCTCCAGTCTGCAACATCAGACTGCTGTTGTCAGCTAAGGAAAATGGGCAAAACCAGAAAAATGCTCCTATTGCTGTTAGTATATTTCTATCCTTTTGTTCTACCTTATCTCCCATATAAAAAGCTCCTATTGCTATGATCTTCACCCATACATTCTACTTAAATATTCATACATTCACTTACACAGTCTTCTTATATTGCTATCTTATTGCTATATTCTTCTCAAGGAGAGTTGTTAAGCACTGGATCAGGCTGACGAGACAGGTTGTGGCATCTCCATCCTTGGAGATTTTCAAAACTTAATTGAACAAGGCCCTGAGTAACCTGATCCAGCTTGGAAGTCAGCCCTGCTCTGAGCAGGGAATTGGACTAGAGACCTCCAGAGGACCCTTCCAACCTAATTTCTTCTCTGATTGCATAGTTCTTCTATGAACACTTCCATCAGCGAGCTCTCTAATAAATCTCCATGTTCCAGAAGGTAAAATGGGACACTAACTGTGGAAGAGTATGACTTGCCTTAGCTATGTCAAAAAAAAAAAATATATATATATATATATATATATATATTGAAAGCACAGGAGTGGGAGTGAGAATGAAGCAAGTAATAAATATTGATTGTAGAGCCTTCCCAAAGTGTATCTACTTATGTACCATCCCTGAACTTCACTGATTGTCAGCCCTGCCTGATTATTTCAATTGTGAAGGTCAGTCTACCTTGTTACTTTAGTTCATGAGTATGTTCTCCTCTACAGACTAATGGTGGAAACAACAAATTCACTATTTACTTGTTGCTAAGGGCAATGAAAGTTGCAATGTATTGGCAAAAGACTTGGGAATTTGCCCTTGGAGCAGGGGGTCCAGTCTGATCTCCAGATATCTCTGAGCTTCTTCTCCATTCTCACCTGTAGTACAATACAAGCCCTTCCAAATAATGCACTCATTCTTAAAACTATCAGAGGGCTATCCTCATCACCTTTGCTTCTTGTGAAGGTCAGCAGAAGGCCAATATAGCAAAGAGAGGGTTGTTCTGTATATGAACCTGATGGACAGACTCACAGAAGTTGGGGACAGAAAAGACACTGTCTTTTCCAAGCTAATCTGAGTCTTGAGGGTCACTATAGAATTCATATTTACTACTGATTTATAAGAATTTATCCAGTTGAGTTCCAAACATCCCACCTATGTCCAGATACATTTATTTGTTGTTATTCATTTTCAGTGTTCTTTGTATTTATTGTGTTTCTTCTCATTATGTTCATTTACACCACTTAAAATACATTTTCTTTCTTGACTACACGCTCTCTGGTACCTAGTATCAACCTAACTGCATCCACTGTCATCCCTGAACTGAACTGTGTGTACTAGCACTTTCCAGCTCTTGTGTAAAAAAGGACCTTCAATCCCTACTGGCTTTTTATTTCTGTTTTCTGAAACTCCTCTGTCACTATCTTCATTGCAGTGAGGCATTCCCTCCTTTCCATCTACCTCAATGCTACAGTATCACACACTAACTCATGATACTGCAGCTACTGCAGCGATTGCTCTAGATGCGAAGTAGGATAGGCCCCTTTCTGTTTAATTTGAATGCAGAACAGGTAATGTTTTGGATGTCCTAAACTCAGAGCTATCTAGAAACTAAATACTACAGCCGAGCCTTTCAAACTCCTGCTACCCTTATCCCTTCTTGATGCCACTAATGCATGCAGCCTTCTTGCCCCCAGCCTTCCACTTGCTCTACACACGATTTCTTTGCATGCATCTCCCTTGCAGCCATTGCTTGAGTTTGGAATGAATTTCCCCTTGATGGGTTAGCAGGTTCTCACAGCTGAACCCCCAAATCAGGTCTCTGTCAAAAACAGGTAACATATGTGGTTGAGCTGCGAGTACTTTTCACAGGGCGGCTACCACTAATGCTCGAACCTACCCTTATGGAAGGAGCAGCTCTTCGTCCTGCGGAGAGACGAGGTTAGCAATGAACAAATTAGCTCAGGTCTTGGATCCTGTGTAGCTGCACAGAACCCACAGTAGTATCCTGGCTCTCAGGGGAAGCTAAGATACTGTGACTGTATGAGAATAATACTACATAATGAGCAATAATGAGGCAGTTTTCAGCCTCTGAATACAGGGAGGACTGGGTCACCAACCAGGCCTTTGTTCATCGCATACTAAGCAGCATGGAGAGAACACACCACAGGGTTGCTGATGTTAGGAGTGCTGCTGCTGGTTGAGTTTGCCCATCTGTGTTCCAGGCATTGTTTCTCTTCCTAGCAGATAACGCATCACCTTCTAGTAATTGCCCTCAGGTCAGAGATGCCTGTAGTGCCCAAGCACAGTACTTGACTAACTGGTGTACAGTTTGTCTGTAGCCTTAGTAAATCACACAGACTGTATATAATTAAAAAAAAAAGGCTTTTCAGACCCTAAAAATATAAGGGTGTGAAAACAGTTCACATTTGGTTTTAAGCAGTATTTTTCCTGGGTGCTGTGCTGCACATTCTTCCTCTGCCTGTATGCGACTAACACAGCTCCTGATATCAGTGCTTATCACTGCCAGTGTTGTGTCTCTTCCAGACATGACAGTGACAATACATATTTAGAAACTGACAAAGTGAAAGAGAGAGAGATGAGTATAATCACTGAATATAAAAAAAAAAAAAANAAAAAAAAAAAAAAAAAAAAAAAAAGCCCAACAGAAGAGCAAAAAGCACTGAAATCTGCCCAGAGCCCTCACCTGAAAATTCAGGACACAGTGAACACTGACGCCATGGGTGAAGCTTCCTGAGACTGGCTCATTTTAAACCACCTAAGCCATCCCAGCTTCCCTGCCAGAAGTGTTGCTTCAGTGGTAAGAAGTCCTGCACAGGCTGGCTGCCTGAATATTCACACAGCTTCTCTGATGATTTTGCAGCCACATTGATCTTCATGCTGTTACAGCCACATGAGTGGCAGTTTGTTTAAAATCTCTGATTGCAAGTTTGTATCATACAATGGAAAACACAAACTCCTGAAAACATCGCCATAAAATGTAATACGAAAGAGAAATCCCAGCAGAATACTGCAGAGCAAGAATGGGAGGCATGGAAAGCTGACAAGAGAGGCCCAATGTTCTCGTGCAATAAAAGCCTGGAAAATTTAATCAACGCAGAAAAGTAAAATAAACTCCAAAATCCCTTACAGGAGACTGATTAACATAATCAAGTTAAACTCAGAGATTAAGTTAAATTTAGATTGAAATTCGCTGGGCCTGTTTCAGACCTGAAGTGGGGCTGATATGCCCCCAAATTTGTCCATTTTTCCATCTAAACCACAAACCTCATAAAAGTTACTCCCTGCCTACAAAACTTGCCTCACTTACAACCTCAGAGCATCTTGGCTACAGCAACGCTGCTGCAATACTGAGAATTGATCATAGTAAATCAAAACTATGAGATCTACAGGGAGAAAAAAAAAAGTGCAAATAACATACAACTGATCATTTCAGAGCATAATGAAACCACAACATAAATTCAAAATTGTCTTAGAATCTCGGGCAATGTTACCTATGTAATCCAGCCAAATTTACCAAATTGTAATGGCCTACAGAAACTCCAGTCCAAATTAGAGATGACTTGAGGCCTGGAAAGAACAGCTTAAAGGATTGAAGGACTTGCAGTAAATTCAATCTGCATTGCATGAAACACCAGTGACAGGAAAGGTGTCTCATTAAAAAGTAATACGAATAAAAAAGAAGATAAACACTCTGAAGACAAACATGGATGAATCGACTACAACAGCACGAACTAGAGCAGTAAGCAGGGAGAACCTGCCAAACTAAAAGACACAAGCACATCAAACCAGCCATTGCTGAACTATGCTGTGAGGCTATGACTTAAATATTTAACAGTTTTTTATTGACATATTTTTTTGCCCACATATTTCCTTGTAAATTTCAAAAGCAAAACTTAGCTTACCCTCATCAGTAATGCTCACAGGTGCTGCAGTTTGTTTTTGTTTTTTAAATATGTCTCTTTTTTTTTTTTTTTGCTGAAACAAGCAGTCTTTTATAAGAGATAAAATATACTTACAGTGGTTTCCAAATGGTATCACTCTTCAGGTAAATTACTCCAAGCCTTGGACCTAGTGCAGACGTTCATTGGGGCAGGGAACAGAGAGAGGCTGTGTCTGTATGAGAAAGAACCAAAAGGAAAGGTCAGGGGGGAAATAATAATTATTTACTGAGAGCAAGAAAACTTGCTGCAATGCTAACTGGCATTCTCCACCGTCAGTACAGCTGGCTGGAGCCCTGTTCAATCTCTCCAGCCCCAGCTGTAAATGACAACAGAATCAGTCCCCAGCTTCCACAGGCTGCCCTTGCAACCACAGAATCACAGAATCACAGGATCATTTAGGTTGGAAGAGACCTCCAAGATCACCTAGTCCAACCTATGACCTAACACTAACAAGCCCTCCACTAGACCATGTCACTAAGCTCTACATCTAAACGTCTTTTGAATACATCCAGGGATGGTGACTCAACAACTTCCCTGGGCAGCCTGTTCCACTGCCTCACAACCCTTTCAGTAAAGAAGTTTTTCCTAATATCCAACCTAAACCTCCCCTGGCGCAACTTTAGCCCATTCCCCCTCGTCCTATCACCTGGTGCATGGGAGAAGAGGCCAATCCCCACCTCGCTACAGCCTCCTTTAGGTAATTGTAGAGCATGATAAGGTCACCCCTGAGCCTCCTCTTCTCCAGGCTAAACAACCCCAGCTCCCTCAGCTGCTCCTCGTAGGACTTGTTCTCCAGACCCCTCACCAGCTTCGTTGCCCTTCTCTGGACCCACTTCAGCACCTCGATGTCCTTCCTGTAGTGAGGGGCCCAAAACTGAACACAGGACTCGAGGTGCGGCCTCACCAGAGCCGAGTACAGGGGGACAATCACCTCCCTAGTCCTGCTGGCCACACTGTTCCTGATACAAGCCAGGATGCTGTTGGCCTTCTTTGCCTCTCTGTGGCAGGTCCCCAACCATTTCCTCATGGATTATGAGGGCCACATTCTGCTCCCCATCCCCTTCCACCAGCTCAGGGGGCTGGGTACCCAGAGAACAATTGGTCGTGCTGCTAAAGAAGGCATTAAGCACCTCAGCCTTTTCCTCATCTCTTGTCACTAAGTTTCCCCCTGCATCCAGTAAAGGATGGAGATTCTCCTTAGTCGTCCTTTTTGTGTTTATGTATTTATAAAAACATTTTTTGTTATCTTTAACAGCAGTAGCCTGATTGAGCTCCAGATGAGCTTTGACCTTTCTAATTTTGTCCCTGCACATCCTCACAACATTTTTCTAGTCCTCCATCTATTCTGGTGAAGTTGGGACAGGGAGGACTAGCTAGCAAAAGGCTATCAGTAGGATTCATTCTGAGAAGTTGCTTACTCTGACGGCACGAGCACGGAGAAGTGATGGAGAGCTAGCACAAACTTGGCACTAAAATGCATCTCATCAGAACAACAAGGCTAGTCCTGTTCGGAGCAGCAACAAACACTGCCTTAGAACTAAAAGGCAGGAAAAGGAAGGAAAAAAACTCCTTCACTTCTTTTGCTGTCTTTGCATCACAAAAATGACGGCTCGTATCAAAGCAGAAATCCCACTTATCTCCCATCAGCCACCAGGTCTACTGCAGTGAGACCAGTGAAACAGCTTATTGTCAGCCCTTCAGTAAAGATTCAGCTCAGCAGCAGCTTTATGTCTGAAATGTCCTGAGCTAAAGAGGGACTTGGACTCAATGCAGAAACGGATCCAAAGAGAAACCTCAGCTCCAATATTTATTAGAGGGTGATTTCACCACCCAGACCTAAGTTTTTGGGAGTATTTACATTTTTGGGGGACTTGAATCCTTCACTAGACTAACAGAACTCCTCCTTTGCTAACTTCTTATGATCTTTGGGTGGCTCGTTGTGGATATTGGAAGTATGTCTGAAGTTAACATCCAGAGACAGAATTAAATCCTGCTCACTTCACTTATGCAAAGAACTCCTGGGACATCAGCATATTCAGTCCTACCCACAGTGAAGCCAATGGTGCTGTTTCCATGAATAAATAATTTTGCCTACTCTGATCAGACAAGAAAAGCAAATATTTGCTTTATCAAAGAAATCAAGAAGGTGAACAAAAAATGATAAGAGATGTAATTGTTATTTCACAGGTAGTTAATGTCACTGTGCAAGTTGGAATTTATGTCTGTAAATGCAACACATTAAAAAATCCCCACCGTTAGTGCAGCAGGAACACTGGAATGAGTGCCAGCAGACACAATGAAGGATTTTAGATGACATTGGAATAATCTGCTTCACGAAATATACATTCAGTTTTAGGATCAATTTACACATTTTGTAATGATGACGTTTACTGGGGACTGGGATATATGCTACATACTCATTTCAACAGGCTACACAAAACTCATCAACTACACTTCACAGGGGCTCAAAAAATATTTTCTTTGATTCCAATTTTTGTGGGCTCTCCCCTCTTGAGGTCTGCTTTGAATTGCAGATTGAGGAAATTTAAACATAAAAAAATCCTCAACTCAGCCTGAACCTCTGACTTTCACTGGAGTTTGGAGTGGAACCATATGCCAGCATCAGGTTAACTCAAAAGAACTTCACAGAACAGTGACACCTTTGACCAGTACGAAGGGTTGAATTTCAAAAGTGCAATAATGCCCAGCGATTCTGCAGACTGAAGTTCTTGCTAACACTCAGCATGGCTTACTTTCAAACTCTCCTTTCCACTTCCATATGCGCCCCACCTATTCTGTTAATGCTGACCTCGCTTCTTGTATCCACTTTGCACACATCTGTCTTTTATCTGGCTATTCCTCATCTTTGTAAGGCATAAATCCTGCATGCCTTGAAGAGTGCCCAGTACTTCAGTCGACATGCATTTTTAACTTGTACTAGAAGCAGAAAAATCACAGGATCAGGTCTTTAGTCTTTACTTCGGCAAAACTCCTGCTCACTTCTCTCCTAATTTCACACAAGAGAAGCCTAAGAACTGAATGTACTAATCCTGCATATTTTGTCACCTCTCTGTGTGTCATTTATTGCTCTTCCAATCTCTGGGATTCCAATCCAAGTGGCTCTCTGTCATAGCACTGCCTAGCACTCAATCTGGCTTCACATCAAGGGTCAGGGAAACAAGTTGTTAGAGACGGGCTGTTCAAAGTCTTCTACAAAATCTGTGCACTAAAACCCCTGTGGAAATCAGCGCTTAGAATATCTTCATTTTTCTCCATCATTTTTGCTATAGCTTTGGAAGATACATCTCTTTTCCTCCAGTGTGATGAACATAAAACACTGAGATCATCAACAGTTGGCAGGTACATTTTAAGTACATAAAATCAACAAAGCCGATGGTGCTTCAGAAGACATGCGGAGCACAACAGAGAAGGAAACATCCCAAAATTTTCTAAAAGTCTTAATCTAGCTAGAGAAAAATTAGAGGAAAATTATTTTTGACCATGAGAAGATTGGGCAGAAAGAGAGACATGCAGGACAGCAGGGGAATGGGACTGTGACACTGGGTTAAGTCACTTTTCCCCTATCTACCTGGGCTCCTCTATTCAGAAAAGGAAAACATTAACATCTCTGCTCCATGAGGTACTGTGTTCTTAATTAAGATCTTGGAGGATGTTTTCTGGATGAATGCATTCCAGAAATGCAGACTGTTATTACTTAAATATTTCCACTAATGATACTAACTTGGGCATTTTATATATCCTCACATTTATTGCACCTTGCTCTTCCCAAGCTTTATCAGGTAATTAGGAGGGTGTAAGAAACATTAATTGTATTACTGTTTTTATTAAGGAAGGTCTGTTTTATGATAGCAGTGATGTACTACAGATTGTGATTTAGGATGTTTGCTTTAGGTCAATTTCTATAGTGGCTTCAGTGGAGACACAGTGGGCATAAAGTCAGCAGAAAATGTGGCACTTTACATAATAATGCTGATGATTAATGGGCTCCCAAACCATAAACCCATGTTCTGATGCACTGGCCCTCCTCCTCTTCCCTCCTGAAATTTGTGTCTTGACCCTTTCATCTCGTTTGCCACCTTTCCGGAACCATTCATTAATCAGCACCATTGATCTGATGTGGTCTGTCATATCCTATTACTTAAGACACACATAAGCAAGCATCAGCCTGACTCCGATCTTTACACAACACACCACCACAATATTTCCTTTACAGATGACTTAAATACCATAAACATCAATTTCCTGCTGGTGCTCAGTCCTGAAATTTGCTTTTTCTAAGTTTGTTCCCTGTGGGACATTTCTGTCTCTGCCTCTAACTCCACTTCTTTCTGCTCAGAGACATCACCTAACTCTTTCAATATTCCCTCCTTTGTTAGGGGCACCCACATGTTTGACCTGCAAGAGACAATCAGCAGAATAGCTCTTTCTCTTTGTGTATGGGCTTGAGTCCTGGTACCAGGCTTCTGTTGCTTTCTCTTAGCGACTCCAGATCAAGGGGGCTCAATTTTTTAGTTAATTGCTATTTATTTTATCCCCGCAATGCTTTTTTTCCCTCATATCTTCAGAAGTCTGCTCCTTTCTGCCTTCTGTGTGATCCCTAGTAATGAAAAAAAATTAAAAGATGAGCTTCTTGTGAGCTTATTTCTGATTATTATTTGCTGTGCTGGCACAGCACAGTCTATCATGAGGCAATGGAAAATAAGAATTTGCTAGTGCCACAGAAGTAAGCAGGTCTGATCTTAATCCACATATTGTACAGGTCTCTTGAGTAAGGTGGGGTCAGTTTTAAATGACGCTTTCACAATCATGGATATATTTTCAGACTGAGATTCTATGTTAAATGCAATTTTTTTTGGTCACTTTTTCTCTCCGGGATTAGCATTTTGGGTTAAATTTTTAAAGCAGCAATGGGAAGGAAAAGATGAGAGCAGCAGTGTTAGCCATCAACAAACGTGACTCAGGAGTCAACTTCTTGCATGAAGTGGGTGATTCCAGATGCACTTTACTGTTTCCTTTTCAAAAGAAAGCACATCCTCTGACTAGGGCAGACTGAGGCATTTATGTTAAATGAACAAGGTTAGGACGTCAGCTACCTGTGGAGGTAGATATCCAACCACAATGTCTTAAACAGCGATCAAGATGCACTATTATACACAAAACACCTTTCCAACAGAGGCCAGAACTTGTGCCACAGAAAACAGAAAAATTTACCAGCACAGGACACACTATCAGAAGGCCACAGCATGAATTTTTCTCAACAGTCAGGCCTTCATCTGTGAGAAGAAAGTGCTCATTTCTGTACTCTACTGGGAACACTGTATGTCCACTATCCATAATTGGGCCTGAAATTCAGAAATTAATTTGTTAATGGATTAGACATTTGCAGAAAGCCTGTTTAAAGAGGCTGGACTGCTCTAGCCTAGTAAAGGCCAATTTCCCATAAGGACATCTTTGCAAAAGTACTAGAGAAAAAAACCTCTCCCTGAAGTCCCAGGGGTTCTTACTGAAATCTGGAATAGCAATGCAGTTTGTAGTAATGTCTACATCACGTTCCCAGTGTTTGTCTCACACACCCTCTATGACTTGTCTGTATCTGTTTCTTTTTCCCTTCCCTCACTCCCTTTTATCTGAGAGTATAAAATTTCACTTCTCTTAACAGGCAAGTCTTTTCTTCACTTTGAATTTGGCACTTGGAATAGGCATTTTCTAGGTATCACTTTCATCTGATGATTCTTCTGATATTTCTGTTTTGCAAATGGTATTCTCTATGCAACAGCTAACTAAACTTACGAGCTAAGGTCCAAAAGGACAACTCTTCTACTAACCTTCCTCTCCACTCCCCATGCTGAATGGCCCCTCCTGCACTAGGCAGTGGTATGAGGCCTCAACTGTGAACTTTTGGAAATGTTCTCTCTCATTTAACATATATATTGAGGTGCTGCCTATCTTCCACTAATGAAGATCTCATCAGGCTTGGTGTGTTGGGTATATAAACCCAACCTTTGCAGAGAAGTGGGTTAGATGGCACCTAAGCAGAGCATAGGTCAGTCTCTTGGCTAAACCTCACTGTGGACAGGCAGCAGAGTTAAGGGGTACACCTTCCCCCTCATCAGATAAGACCAAGAGAGGAGGAAGTCCAGCCCTCTCTTTGGGTTTGGTCCTGAGAAAGACCAGGGGAGAGGGCAGTGCTCTGGGAGGAAAGTGAGGAAGCTGAAGATACACAGAAGATGTTGGAAATTCAAGCTTAGAGCAGGCACATTCATGCAACATTTCTGCTTGGAAATTTCTGGATAGGCCCCCTGGGAAAACCCCATGGCAATGAAAGGAAAAAAGGGCTGAAGAAAGCCATGAGGTGCTACTTAGTAAAGCAGTGTTAGGCATCTGCTGGGACTTTGCCTGCCTGATTTGAAATGGTGAAGATAACTGGTACCCGGAAGAGGCAACTAAATGCCAATAGTTGCTAGACTTAATCAGAGCAGAAGCAGATCATTGAAAGGCCTGACGTAACATTCAGCCAGACATTCACATGAACGCAAAAATCTACAGTGCCAGACTGAACCATGACAACGTGTCAGGCCACAAGTTGTCTTTCACAAGTAGTAAAGAGAAGAAACAGTATTGTACATATAGATAGATACTTATATGGCAACCATAGATATGTCTGTACAGTTATATGCACAATTATATATATTATATATATATGTCTGTACAGTTATATGCTCAAGGAGGAGGTGGAGAGGT
>VXAA01001034.1:0-20871 GCA_013399115.1 Anseranas semipalmata
CCACACAGCCGTTCGCTCAGCCCCCTCCCCTCTACTCCCTCCCCCCATGGGATGGGGGAGAGAATNGCAGTGGTACTGCCCCCCCCCAGCTAGCCACCCCATATTAATTGTTCAGCATGACGTCATATGGTATGGAATATCCCTTTGGCCAGTTTGGGTCAGCTGTCCTGGCTGTGTCCCCTCCCAGCTCCTTGTGCACCCCCAGCCTTCTCGCTGGCAGGGCAGCACGAGAAGCTGAAAAGTCCTTGGCTCTGTGTAAGCACTGCTCTGCAACTACTAAAACATCGGTGTGTTATCAGCGCTGTTCTCATCCTGAATTCAAAACACAGCACCGTACCAGCTACTAGGAAGAAAATTAACTCTAGCCCAGCAGACACCAGGACACATGGCTAATTTTCCATTTTGCTTTTTTCCCTGCATTTGTTTGTTAGTTGAAAATTAGTTTTTTTTTAAGTTAACATCAGCTTTTAGGCAAAACAACAGAGCTATGCCTGTAACTACAAATAAACAAAGATGCAACATTATTAACATAATACCTTCTATCTTCCAGAGAATTGTAGTAGGCCTTTAGCAGTGGTGTGTTACAGCTTCTTAAAGCACTCTGTTGAAAAGTAAAATATGAACACAAATAGTTAATTCTTTTCATAGCTCTTTTAAAGGACTGATAGCAGTTAGATAAGCAGCTTACACAACCTGAGCAGGAGTTTCAGTTAAATATTTATTATAAAATCAATTATTCAGGTAATGATAGGAATCCAGTTCTTAGGAGTATTGGGCTCAAATACTTTCTTTCAATTGGCTTAGAGACTACATTGGAAGTATTGTGTTCTGCAAGACATAAAGTAAATCTAGCCAGATGCAACATGTAAAAAGAAGGGCAAACTGGTTTGTACATTATACAGAAAAAAAAAAAAGACAAATATAGCTTACTTTTAGAGGCTCCACAAGTTCTAGAGTATGCTTCAGGTAGATTAAATTAGTTATTTTTGTTTCTGCAGTTTTAACCTGTTGAAAAATTTTACAAATATTGGAGGTGTTTGTATGTCTGTTTAAAGAAAGTATTTAAGAACTAGCAAAATTCACATTGTGACTATTAACAGGTTTGTACTTTTAACTTCTAATGAAAATTGGTAAAATACTTTATAAGTTTATTTTGACAACTTGGTATGTAACTACATAAAAAACATTTACAAACATTTTACATTGCCTGCTATGGTAACTTGCCCAGCAGTAACTGGTATTTTTCTTATGTCTGTACTGATAATGATAGACTCTGAGAACACTCCACTAACCCAAGCTGCAAAAGCTTTGTGTAATCTCCTATACTGTAAGTACAGATTCTTTCAAAGCCACTACATTATGCATCATAATAAAGAAGCATGATCCTTTTTGTAAACGTTGTTAAACACCACATAACCCAATCTGTTTGACTTATTTTTGTTTGATACAGTTAAATCCTTAAGCATAATAACAACAACAAAAAATCAATAAATGTTAAGTATTTTTGCTTGCATTAATGACTGCTCTTCAAACTTTTTTTTTCCACATATATATTCTACCTTTTGTATGCTCCATTAACATTTCTGGTAAAGAATTTTGTTATTGCCATTATCACATATCATATGTACTTCATTGCATGCTCTTGTATTTTCAGATAAGAGAATTAAAGGATATGATAATCCTGCTATCTTACAAAAGGGAGTTAAAAAGTTTATATGCACACATATATATGTATACATAGTGTACATGTACTATACATGTATGCTTATACACCTATATACACACATGCATGAAAAAAATTCTTATACCCTTTCAAAAGCTAGTAGGATAAGGTGTGTATGGAGGGGAATTTTATACACACACAATATAACTTAAACAACAGCAGTTACTTTGAAAGTAAGATTTTTTCCTTCATGGGAATGCATACTTGCTTATTTCCCTATTGTTAATGTTGAAACATTGTGCATGTGAAACTGCCTCTGAAGATAGTTCCGAAGAGATATGTAAGCTAAAGAGCCACGCATTTTTATGTATTTCATCCTAACAATATGAGAAGATAGTGTTTTGAAGTGCTTCATATAGTGCTTCCCCTATGTGAGAGGAATTTTAGAAACTGATAAGCACATTGTTTGGTTCCAAAGCAAATCCAGTGTCAGTTTTTAGCGTGAATATATGAGTATTGTCCTCAGTGAAATTCTGTCACATCTGAGTATAATACAAACTTTAATCCTACAGTAGAGAGTGTCTCTTGCTTTATCTTACCTTCTATAGAAATTTGTCTTCCATGAAAGATAGAAGAAGATTAAACAATGTTAATGTACTAACAGAGGAATTATAATCTGCAAAAAATGTGGGATTTAAGTCCCATGATGGAATCGGACAGCAAAAGATGTATGGTCATATGTGAGAAGTTGGTATTTCATAACAGAACATATCTTTGCTAAAATAGTTCTTATAGGAACTTTAATACAACCAGTGTTAAAAGTGCAGCTTTGTAAATGTTGCATTTCAGTGTCAAAGGCACAAAATGAATTTATACAACCATAGTGGCTAACTCTCCTATATAATGCTAGTTATGATTCAACATTAATGACTAAAGTGCAAGCCTATCTTTTACAGTGTCTCATATTAATTTCCCAATGTCATACTCTGATAAGTAAAGCATGAAGATTCAGAGGAGCAGTTGGCTTTTTTTTTTTTTTTTTTGTACTAGGGATTTAAGTCCTACATATTTAAGCACTATGGCAGTAGATCAGCCCTACTTTAACTTCTTTATTTCCCAGAAAATCACTGAAACCAAAAATACTGGTATCTTCACCCTGTGACAGAAAGAATGAATCTGTCATGGGCCTGGAACTTCAACAGGCATAAGATCTACTGAATTTGTTCTTCAGAGAGGTGATCAAGTAATCCAGAGCAGGCAGTCCTCATTTCTGCCAGAAACGGGATGTTGATCCAACTTCCATGGATCCTTCATGATTGAGACAAGAGGTTCTTTTAAGGAAATCTGCACACCCCCCCCCTTTTTTTTTTTTTGTCCAGATACCTTTAATTTGCTTATAAATGTAAATTTTACAGAGAAACTATTTGATTTCACAGATTATATGATTTTTTAGGTAGCGCATCTCAGCAAGATTGTCAGTGGATGGTCCTTCTTCAGATGAGAGAATGCTCATGATGAACATACTACTCCCGTTTCTAATGAGTGAAACTGTAGGTTTCTCAGATAAGCACCTCATCTGTTGACTGGTGGAGCTTCTGCGATGAAAATTTTTATAGAGTGGGAGTAAAACATACCGAATTGGTTAATTTAGCATTTGATAAAAGCAACTGAGCTAGCACTTGATTGAATGTGTCTGTTGGATGAATAGTAAGCTCTGCTAGAATGGAGCCAGTCAAGACTGAAAACACCACAGTTAAAAGTTTGGTGTACATGGTCCTAAATATATGTAAAGGCACTCAGTGTGACAGTTTTAGCCATGTAGCTGATTCTGCATTCATGTTACAGATCTCTACAAGGAAAGCTGTGAGCTATACATGTTCAACTTTTTGGATATGTCATTAAAAAGACTTACTTGCACTTATTACAGTCCTGCTGGAGTCTGCACCTGATTTTTTTAACTGGCATTAGAAAAGTCATTTATCTAAGCAGGTAAGTCAGTATGTGAGAAGAAACTGAGGGGTGAAAAGTCATAAAGCTCTATGATGCTGGCACACTGCCATAAACACAGGCAAGCAAAAGCCTCAACAGCATTGGCAGAAATCTCCTATTGAAGTGCAGTATTACATTAAACATTACAGCATGAGCTTCAAGGTGAAAGACTAAATCTGTCTCAAGCTCCTAAAAGATTTCAAAGGGGAACTTGAATCTGAACATATATTCATTAATTCTCCCAAAGGTGATCTGTGATGGAAGCCTTCTCTGTTAGTCAAGTTCCTTAATGCACTCTATTGGATACAACATGAGGCATAACGAACTTGCACAGACTGAAACCATGACTGCCACTGTCAAGTGGATAAGGGATAAGATCTGCTGAAGCCTTAACATAAGCAAGGTGTCACTCCTCTTTCAATTAAACAATGCTGCTGTAAGTGTTTATGGCTTTGTTGCCTAGTTATGCTGTTATGAATAAATGCTTTTATCTGCATCTTATTTTAGTCTGCCTTGTGCAATGTGTGATGTAAGGTAACACATAAGAGCAGAGCACTCCTTCAATCTATAAGCCAGAAAACTGAGAAAACTTAAAGAGTACTCAGTTCTCCACTGCAGGGTCAAGTTGGACCCTGAGATCGTCAGTGATGTGGTGGGGACCTTCCCAGCAGACTGGGAAGATTTGCTCTGCAGATTTGCTGCACTGCAGATTTGCTCTGCACTGTGTGGGATTGTTTAACCCTTTGCCAGCCAACATTCTCTTTGATGTGTTAAAGATGGGACATAAGCTAGATAAGACTATTGAAAAGGTCCAGTGACTTATTGCATGAGGTCAAAACTGTTGTTTGCAGTACTGGAAATGTAAGAGGTCTCCTTCCTTTCTCTCTTCCCTTTACCCATTCTAACCTTCCCCCCCAAACTGACATGATATATTTATAACTGACATGTATTTCTATCTGGTGATCTTCTGAAACTTGGGAAGGGTCCAGAAGGTTCACTGACTCAGCCTTAAGCACAGACAGCGAGAGCTTTGTGCACAAAGCTAGCTTGCTCTCTCCTAATAGGAGCTCCCTGCTGCTGAGACGTTTTGACTGGTTACGGGTCTGAGCCTTCACATCCCACTGCCCTTCTGTGACGCTTGCACTGTTCTGCAGTGCAGCTGGAGGAGTCACAGTGCAAACTGTTGCCATTCACAATAGGTCTCCCTCCAACCCTGATGGAGTAGCAGTATTAAGCACCAGCCAGCCAGCCAGGCTGGCAGCAAAGTCTTGTGGCTTTTTTTTTTTTTTTTAAATTGGTTGGAAACAGAAGTGCTGAGGTACTAACAGGCCAACTCCTGTTCTTACTCCTGCCATCAGAGTGGTTCCAAAGAGTGTTTATCAATATGGTGATAGGCACTTTATATATATAAATATGTAAATATGTATAACCTTTAAATGCCTTGCATTAACAGAAAAGCATTGGACAAGCTGAGAACTGAAGGCAGAAAGGACTTCAAGACACCATTCATAACCTAGGTCTCTCTCTGTCTGTATGCCTGGGCCATAAGGTTCGCTGCATATTAGAGCAGTCAGTGTAAAGGAAACTTCTGTCTCATTTGGTACCGCTTATGCTGTGTGAGCATATTGTTTTCTGTCAGTTGGTTGTTGTTCAGAGGAAAACAGTTAACTCCCCAATGAAAAAGTTGTGCTTAGCTCATACAATGTCTGTATCTTGGAAACTAACAGGTAACAATCTCCCATTTTTGGCTCTGTAGGTTTTTGTGATTCATGTATTAACTGAATGCAGATTTAAGTTTATCCGTATCTCTGTATTATAAACACAGTTGAGCAAAGTCAAAGTGCTTCTTAAGAACCTTTTTTCAAAGTAAATTTTAGGCTGTAAAGAGTAATTTCTATTGAGTTATATTACATGAAAAAACTAAGACATTTCTGAATTTCCTGTAAGAAGGATGTATAATTTTCTTTAACCTATCAAAAAATATCAAAAAGACCTCCAAAAATAGGAGAGTAAATTTCCACTACACATTTTTTTCTTTCATGCTCATGTGAAAGTTCCTTTTATCCTAGCTCTATTGAGTAGGATGTACATTTATGAAGAATAAATGTGGGGAGTGATGAATGATCAAACATTTTTGAAGTTCAATTTGCATAAATTAAGATGACACATTGCAGCAAACCTGAATTTTCCTAACATTCTCCTTTGAGAACTTTCTACTGATGTAAAATAAGATATAGTCTCAATCTATGATAATATTAGTCCATGTTTTTTTAGGGTGCAGCCTTTTTCTTATAGAATCTTATACAAGTATCACATTTATATATTGCATGTTATACCCAGATAACTGATCGTCTAAGGTGTGTTTTGAAACATACTGTATCCTGCTTTGGAATTTGTACCAAAACTGAAAGTAGTTGTTCTGTATCCAGGAATTTTGAGATAACTGTAAAACAAAAGTAAACAGATCAGAAACTTAAATGAAATTGTAATAAAATCATATTAAAAATCTACCTTTTAAAAAAAATGCACACCATTTATATTTATGCTAATCTTTTTCTTTTGTCCTATCTTCATAAATTATTTACCAGGAAAAAAAAAACAGTTAAAAATAGCTGCTATCTAAATTATTTTGTCATAACTACACTTACCATACCTTACTGGCTTACTGACCTTTATCCCCTTTATCAAATAAGTTCACTTTTCTTAGCAAAATACTCACAAAAAATGTCACTGTATTACAATAAAGATGACTTCAAAAAAATCTGAATGCCCACTATAAAAATGTCACCTGATAAATCATAAAAAAAAAAATTCAAACACATTGAGTCACATTGTATACTTTCACAGATCAGAAAAAAATATTTAAAAAGGAATATAATATTATGTATTAAAAAATGAACTAATACCTGCTTGAAGACCAAAAAACATCTCCTCGTCCTGGAGTAATTCCTGAACACAGTCCAGTCTTGTGTTAATTGTTTCAGCATCAACTAGTGGCTCCAGGATATTGGATCTGAGTCTTCGACTTCCACCTGGAGTTTTAGTGTAATTTAGGACACCAAAAAGTGTGTGACCATTCCTTTCAAAACAAAATATGTGAGAATAATACAATCACAAAAATAAAGATGGTAAATATTAAATGACATCTCCAGTTAAAAGTATCCTACAAATTTGAGGTGTACTTTTGGGGTGCTTAGTGCCTCCCCACTTGCTATGTATATTTTATGAACTACAGTGAATTAGGAAGTCAGATGTAATTTAATATAATATTAGCCATCATTACATCATTTCCCAAAACACAGAAATACATCTGTATTCAGTATTTCCTCATGTTTTGTAGTAGTATTCCATTACTCCTGAGGTTCACACTTTTCCTCTCAGGTAACTATTTGAATTTAAAACAAACCAACCCTACAAAAGGAGAAAATAACCGGAGATCAAATGTTAATCAGATGATTTTCATTAAAATACATTTATGAGAATGATTTAATATACTTAGAAGTATAAGGGAGAAATAAGCCCCGATTTTATTTATTTTTTTAAGTAAATGACTTCCAGTCAGTCACAGGAGCCACATAACATGCTTATGCTTTATAAAAATTTTCAAGTTCTTGACTTTTATATGCTACACATCCCAGGTTCTCACACTTAAGGCTTGACTGTATCTGTTTAAAATAAATATCCTATAATACTTGCATCTAGTACATACCTAAACAGTTTTAGAAACTTGAAACCTTAGATGCTATCGCTTGAAAGAAGACCAATGAAAAGACTAGGGCCATGTAAACATACTGACTGAAAACAGAGCTTGAATAGGATGGAATCTGATATGAGCATACAAAACAAACAGCACAAAGATAGATAGATAATACAGGAACTCCTGAAATACCAGGGTATAAAAGAACAAAGCACTATTCCAAATAATTAAATGGGGAAATTCAAAACCAGTTTTAATTAAGGACTTATTTACCATAAGACACAACTTAGGATAAGACTTAAATGAATTCAAAGAGGAACTCTACATTTGGGATACTATCAACACTGTCTACTTTTAAGCAACTGATACTGAGGGCTCATTTCCCTATACAGTAAATAAAGAGATAAACTCCTACAGAATTAATATCGGCACAAGAACTTGATTTAGGTGTTTCTTGTGTGTGCCTGTACTAGTAACTTTTACCCGTTAATATCTGATACAAAGATATCTAACTTCAGGCTTTAGAGGTAAGATCTATGTAATGAAAATAGTTGCCCATGGCCCAATTCAAACTTGCCACTGGATCAACTAAAATGGCTGCAAAAATAATGCTAAAAAAAGAGAAGCTGACAGCAGTTTACTGTTGCTCAGTTCCTCCTTGGGCCTCCTTTGTCTCAAAACAATCTGTGGAATTAGGAGCTGCTTTCTGAGAATATTGCTCTGAGGGTACCAATCTCAGAGCGGCTGGCTCCTGCAGTTACAAATGAAGTAACGGAGCAGAAGAAAAAAGAACTGGAGGAGGGGATGAGAGATGAACAGAAAGAAACTGTTTTTACCTCCCACTTCTCCTGAAGAATAGAACTGCCAGTGTAATTTGTGATCCCCACAAGAAGGGGGGAAAAAAAAAAAAGAGGAAAAACAAAAGAGCAGCAGCAGAAGAGCAAGGACAACACCTCTTCAAGTGGAAAGCTCTTACAAGTGATACTTGTAGAGTGAGGAATCTCCAGGCTCCCCTTTTTGTATCAGGGTGATGAGTAGACTTCTAAACAGAAGTGGATCCCAGAACTTGAAAGGCTGCAATGTGCAAATTGAGTTTTTCTCTTTCTAACCAGAAGCATAACAGTATTGAGAAGGGGAGCCTTGCAGCTTCTTCTGCCTAGAACACAAGTAACTCCCAGTGAAGGAAGTGCTATGAGCATGGTTTTCATTGTGGAGAACTACCAAGCAACCAAGTGCAACATTGCACACGACCATCATTATAGAAATTACTTTGTTTGCCACTATCCCTTATAGCTAAACAAAGCAAACTTTCAAGCCTGTGTTGTTTGTCTTGTGTAAAATGAGTAAAATCTAGACATTTTAATCCAACACATGCAACTTCTTGCAGAAATGATGCTTTCATGTTGCTACAATCTGTGATTTGTATCAATAACATCACTTAGAAGTCTGAATAAAATACAGACATTGATGTAAAGATCTGACTGTGAAAAAACATCTCCTCCTGCAATTCACTTGTAGGATTGTCCATGCTATAAGTTTTGCACTGAATTGTAATGCATTTCTTTGCCCAAAGTAGTTTCTTAAAAGCTCTGAATGGTATATAAGTTCTGTCATACAGAAATAAATACAATGGTCAGCTCTTTGACATACATGTCAAGGAAACTTGGTGGAATACAACTTTATAAAATTGCAATTTGCAAACTTAAATATTCTTACCGAGAATCTCTATTATTAGTTACAAGTTCAAGATTTTGGGCTGATGATGAATCTATCATAGCTGTTTTCTCACTCCCCTGGAAACGCACCTTGAGTGATTTAGGAGCATAAACGGAATTTTGAATAAACTCAACATATTTTAGCAAAGCTGCAGCAGCTGCAAGACAGTAGTACCTTGGAAAGAAATAATCTTTAATGAATGTTGAATAGTGCTATTTAATTACCAAAAAACAAGTGGTGCACTATAGAAATCACATTAACACTTCTGCTGCTTGACAACTACTGCGATTGAGAGCACTGAAAAAGCAGTGTATTTTAAGTATGCACTTATCTATATAAAGTGCACATACAAGCATGTAAATCAAGTATTCACGAACGTTTGAGTCTCTATACACTTGACACCCCCTTTTACAAAACTTGTATTGTGCACATACATAGTTCAGTGGTTACATGTGACTTTAAATGAAGACTCGGCACAAAGTATCATTACTGAAAATTGCTGGTACAAGGAAAACATTTACTGAGGTCAAAAAGAAATGCAACCATAGCTGTTAAGCTGTATCTTTAAGGAGAGAATGAAAAGGGGAAAGTGGAAAGTTGTGAAAACTCAAAGAAATCTTTTTATTTAAATTTCTGGATACATCAGAAATATTGGAAGGCAAAAACAACTCTGTTAAGACTTTCTAACTTTAAAGAATGCAACAAGCCACAGATTTGTAAAAAGCTGTTAAAAACTTATCTGGACACAGTATGTTTTTTCCTTATCTATACATACTTTGACTGAACCTCCATGAAAATGGTGCTGAATTCAGATGCACACAATTGTTCTATATATTCCAGCCCCTTTGTTTCATTGAAGTATTTTCTTTGCACAGTTGTAAAAGTCACATTCTGTGAAGACGGGAAAAAAGCAAATAGTTTAAAAAGTTACAGGGAATTTTTCATCAGACTTCTCTAGTTTTCTAGGGATATGCGTTTCCAAGGAACTCTATCAACTGATTTCAGCAATCTGTCGTTACAGAAGTATTCATTCTAGCTTATTAGCAGATGACAAGTCATAAAAATCTTGTCATGTCTGCTTACATATTCCCTGTGCAAGCCACACTACTGTCACTCATCTATCTTTCTCTCTTGTAGTTAGTACATATAAAAGGCTCATACTCCCGTTCTAAACAAATTAACAGAGGCTTTTTCTTGGATATTACTTTTCCTCTCAAGTACTAGCTACACAAACTTCTGAATTTAACCCTGGACTGAATCAATGACTTCTGGGGAAGAGTTATTTTCATGCTTGCATTGATGCTGACATTGAAACTGTAATTTTTGCTTTCTAAGGTTTAAGCCCGAGGGATCGTTATCAAGCCTTCACTGGTTAACAGGGAATAAAGATACACAGGCTAATCTAACTGCATGTGTGTAATGTGTAAGTGATTTATGCAAGAAGAAGAGAGAAGTCAGTAAGTTGAAGAGATCTCATGTGAAGAAGCCATCAACAGTGTAGACATGGAAATAAGTCGAGTAGAAACGTAATACAGGTTTTTGAAAAGTTATCAGGTTTTAATACTCATAAATTACATATACTAATTCATCTCACCCCTTTCTTACCTGATGAGTGCTCTTTCTCCTATTCAGTGACATATTTGCCCCATCTATTTATCAGGTTAAGAAAAACAAAACAGGAGGAAAGGAAAATGCCCGATTTCTTCATCTCTGCATCTTTCCCAGGTTCAGTATTGTTCAAATTACTTCAATGATGCAAACTCAAAATTTTCTGCTTTAATCAGTAATATATTTATCTCCGTAATTGTCAGGATTAGAACTGGCAGTGTTGGAGCTGCATTTGGATTATTCTTTACCATGATAAAAAAATAGGGCCAGAAATCATAGAAAACATGCAAAATCTGACTGCATTTAAGGCTTTAGAAGTTGAACTCAACAATCATGTAACAGTGATTAACAAGAACTCTAAAACACGGAATAAGATTTAAGAGCTTACCTTGAAATGTTCTGTTATCAGACCAAACAATTTTGTGTTCCCTGCATCACAAGCAGTGTTTGGCATTATTATTTCCAGTGGTGTTAAAATCTTGAGTTTAGTAATAACCTGAAAAAGAAAAAATCCAAATAATTCAATAAAAATCCATATATAATCTAAAACAGTTCTACTATAATGTACCAGCAATAAAGAATTATAGAATTGTTATATTTTAAAATCACAGTTCCAATCTTGTAAATAATGACTGAACTTTCTAACTTCTACAGTAATGAGTTAAATACATCTGAATTTATATAGATACAGATACAAAAATATACACAAAACTAAATTTAAAAATTTTAGAGGTTATCTTTCCCCTGTTATTTAAACACAAAAATATGCTTGTGTTTGAAGCAAAAGATAAATGTCCAAAACTATATTCCATGGCTATGATGGGAGAAGGACCTTATTTTCAACAGCTGATAGCTTTCTGCCTTTACAGCGGAAAAGTTAACGGTGCTCTGAAGGTCAAAGAAATGCAATGGGTCTGAATATTAACCTTCTTTTGATTAAGACTTGTTTCAGACTTTTGTTATAACCTCCTTTTATATACTTTGTCTCAGTCTCACCTTTTTCTCTTTCAATATAGCTCAAAATGCACATATTTAAATAAACTTTGGTTTTCATATGCGATATCTGCTGTAGGGATTTAAAGTACACTACATGCTTTTCCATTTGTCAGTAAACAAAGAAAGAACAAACATCATTATGCATGTCTGTCAGATTCATTTATATGATCATCCACAAACTCTCAAGGGAGAAACGTGAAAAAAGTAGCCTGTAGTTAAAGTGCTTGGAAGTTAAGATGTGAAAGAAGGGACAGATAACAATGGAAAGGTGAACAAGCATAAAAATTACACAAATAAATCAGAAGATATTAGAGGGTGGGAGGGTGAGCTGTCAGCGCACATCATATTTGATAATCATTAGGAAGTTTCTTTCAGAGACATCAAAGTTAAAGCAAACCTTGAGGGGCTTCAAGAATACAAGAAAACTTTATTGAATTCATTTACAAAGCATTCAAAAACAAAAGGGTGCACGAAAAAGAAAATACAAAAAGCTTGAAATCAAACACTGGCAAAGCACAGATTGTAACCGTATAAGAAAACAGCTGATCAGCAGACAGAGATTGTTTTTAAAGGTCTCAGAGATTAAGATAATAAATCAGGCCATGTAGTACATACTGGAGAAAGTAGCAGAATGCTAGCAGCTCTCGTTTATTTTGGACAGGATGGTCAATACAGTATCAGGGATGTCCAGAAAATGGAGAACTCAGTAATCCAAATGGAAAAATTAAGAAGATGTGTGAAAAATAAAAACGGCATCTTTTGGAACAGTAAGGGAGGAAAACACTGAGCAACATGGCTGTGGTCTGACAAGGAGTTACAGAAGAAGTAAACTTGTCTTGTCAAATTACAAGTCTGAGTAACACAGAAGAGAATCACGTAATCCGAATTTAAGATAGCGTATGAAAGGCTTAAGAGAACTCATATTTTATCATTAAATTCAAGACAAAATCAAAAGTTAACATGGGCACGGGGAGCAGGGAGAGAAAGAGAGATTATGTGTTTGTGCAGCTAAAACACTGGATTATCACACAGTTCTTACTTAACTCTCACAATAGAACAGGAGAGACTTCAACCTATAAACACAGCTACAGTTCACTAAAAAAAGAAAGCATTTTACTCTTAGTAATAACTCTTTATGAAAACAACTTTTAAGAAGTAGTAAATAATTTCCATACAAATAGTCTAAAGTTCCCCTACAGAACTGCAGTCTTTATCATTCTCTGGGGGACGAGAGGATGGAGAGCAGCCCTGTGGAAAGGAATCTGGGGGTTCTGGTTGACGGCAATATGAACATGAGTCAACAGTGCACCCTGACAGCCAAAAGGGCCAAGTGTATCCTAGCCAGCATTAAGCATGGCATTGCTAGCTGGTTGAGGGGAGTGCTTGCCCTGCTCTACTCTGCGCTGGTGCGGCCTCACCTTGAGCACTGTGTGCAGTTTTGGGCACCACAGTATAAGAAAACCATTAAAACCATCAGAGAATGTCCAGAGGAGGGCAACAAAGATGGTGAGGAGTCAGGAGGACAAGACGTATGAGGAGCGGCTGAGGTCCCTTGGTTTGTTCAGCCAAGAGAAGAGGAGGCTGAGGGGAGGCCTCATGGCGGCCTGCAGCTTCCTCACGAGGGGAGCGGAGGGGCAGGCGCTTATCTCTGCTCTCTGGTGACAGCGACAGGACCCGAGGGAACGGCATGGAGCTGTGGCAGGGGAGGGTCAGGCTGGGTGTTAGGAAAAGGTTCTTCACCAAGAGATTGTGGACTTTGCAGTGTTAGGTTATAGGCTGGACTGGATGACCTTGGAGGTCTCTTCCAACCTACATGATTCTGCGATTCTGAGAGGGTGATCAGGCACTGGAACAGGCTCCCCAGGAAAGCAGTCATAGCGCCAAGCCTGCTGGAGTTCAACGAGCGTTTGGACAACACTGTCAGACATAGGGTTTGGTTTTTGGGTGGTCCTGTGTGGAGCCAGCACCTGGACTCAACAATCCTTGTGGGTCCCTTCCAACTCAGGATATTCTGTAATTCTATGATTGTGATTACATGGGACTTTTTCTAGGTACAAGCAAATAACAGTCTTCAATCAGTGATTTTCACTTTTGAATTTTTAAGTGAATTGTTATTTAAGTTGCCACATCATCATCTCAATGTCTAAATCTTTCTCATGCACCTATATTCTCAAAGTGCATGTCACTTTGAATTTTAGTACTATGTATGATAGAAGTATTTACATAACTGCCAGATTCAATATGTACTTATGTGTGTTAAGACCAGGATAACATTTAAAGGACTAATGGTCAAAAAAAGCCTGACTTTTTATACTACATTTTAGTAAATAGATTTGACAGTTATTTATATTCTGAGTCATATCTACTTATTCTACTAAGAAAATTTATTTTTTATTAGTCTTAATATTGTAAATACATTACAAGCTACGTTGTTTTCTAGCATGTAAAACTACAACAAAACTGTTAAAGAAGCAGTTTTATTAATATTGGTGTTGCATAAATCAGAGAGATTACTTTCCAAATTAATTTAGAGTATGCAGTACTGGTAGACAGAACACTTGGTTATAAACTGAGCATATTTAGTTTGGAACCAACTGAGAACGAACATTCATGCAACCATACAAAGCCAACCCTATAGTCAACCTATAAAAATGCCAAATTTGTGCAGTTCTGGTCTCTGAGATGTTTTGCCTAATGAAAAATAATAGCAAGTTCTATTACCATGAATTCCCCAATGCTCTTCAACAGAAGGCATCTCACTCTCACATAGTTCAAACACACTATTCTTTGCAGAAAGGCTTTTTTCTTTTGCAAAACATTCTTTCCTCTTTATCTAAAATCTGAGGCATAGTAAAGAAAATAGTAGCCCTTTAGACATGTTAAATATTGCAAATTTTCTAAAACTTGTTACTTGCCCTTAAGAAATTTCTTCTAAAAACTAGAAATTTCATTTCTGATTATTCATAAGCTTTTCTAAGCAAGCAATCCACAGTAATCAGCTTGTAAGGTATACACAACACTTAAGTATGCAACAATACCTTGGCATAAGTTGTATTGTCTGCAAATTGTGATAGTATCACCTCAGGATTTTTTAAGTCAATACTGGCCATTCCTACTTCACCTCTGGCAAGGCCTCTTCCTTCTACTACAGCTACAATAACCGATGCAGCAGTATGAGCAGAGACTGCAGAAGAGGATGTAACTGTAAAACAGTTGCATATATTCAGTTATAACCCACTTCTTTATACTCAAAGAATCATACTTTGACATTCCAAGCTTAAGCAAGCTGTGACTGAACTGGCACATTGAGGGTTGTGAAGCTATTTTGTGTTCAACTACAGTTTATTGTAGTGTAGTTGACTGGAGCCAAATTTCATAGAATCATAGAATCATTTAGGTTGGAAAAGACCTCTACGACAATCAAGTCCAACCATTAACCTAGCACTGCCAAGTCTACCACTAAGCACAACATCTATGCGTCTTTTGAAGACCTCCAGGGATGGTGACTCAACTACTTCCCTGGGCAGCCTGTTCCAATGCCTCACAACCCTTTTAGTGAAGAAATATTTCCTAATATCCAACCTAAACCTCCCCTGGCGCAACTTGAGCCATTTCCTCTTGTCCTATCGCTTATTTCAATACATTCCTTCATCTCACTCCTCCCATAACTCCTCATACAGTACCGAACTTTAAATAGCATCGATTTAAAAAACTACTAATGCAACTCCTTATCTTTTAGCACTACTGCCTCTGTGCCTAAAACCTAAAAAGTGAGGCAATAAGAAGGATAGTTTCAGAGATGAGTTATTATCTGCAGTCAGAACTGGGAGGTAAGCAGTCAGACAAAATGAGCTGACCCTGCCACTTCTCCCCTGACTTACCTTTGGGTGTCTGTGCAACAAAGTTTTAGCCAATAGTAACAGAGGTCCCACGTACAACATTATGCTCCCTTACTTGAGAAGCTGTTAAGTGCTAAGTTACAGCACTTCCCAAATAAGAGATTCAACTAACAGGGGTTATGCCCCTTTTCTTTGGTGTACTGAATTTCTTTTAATCTATGAAAGACCAAAAATAAGGATGCAGTGCTTCTTTTAGCGTCTCCACTAATTTTTGTTCCCCATTTGCTAAATGCCATTACATTCTTCCAAATTTCACTGGAGAAGCTACTAACAACGTTTTGTTCTAATACTTGCAACCAAAGATTGTCAGACAGCGCAAGAAAGATGTGGAGCTCTTGGAAAGGGTCCAGAGGAGGGCCACTAAGATGATCAGAGGGCTGGAGCACCTCTCCTATTAAGAAAGGTTGAGGGAACTGGGCTTGTTTAGCTTGGAGAAGAGAAGGCTCTGGGGAGACCTCATTGCGGCCTTCCAGTACCTGAAGGGAACGTATAAACAGGAGGGGAAACGCCTGTTTACACATGTTGATAGTGATAGGACAAGGGGGAATGGTTTCAAACTAAGACAGGGGAGATTTAGGTTGGATATTAGGAGGAAGTTTTTCACTCAGAGGGTGGTGAGGCACTGGAACAGGTTGCCCAGAGAGGTTGTGGATGCCCCATCCCTGGAGGCATTCAAGGCCAGGCTGGATGTGGCGCTGGGCAGCCTGCTCTAGTAGTTGGCAACCCTGCCCAGAGCAGGGGGGTTGAAACTAGATGATCTTTAAGGTCCTTTTCAACCCAGGCCATTCTATGATTCTATGATGATTCTAGGACTACGCTATTCATGAGAAAATAGATGCTGCAGAAATAAGGTAGCCATGCCTATTTGTATGTGAATTTCTATTAACACCAAATGCAGAGAACAATTACTTATTCATTTCACTGAAGTAGTTAATAACAAACTGAAATAAAATTTTTAATGCTAAAATGTAACTTGCTGATCAATTCTGAAATAATTACCACTCCATGAAAAGCAGTTACTTCACCATCTCAAGCTTCTTAACTTTCAGACAGATACCAAACTAAACCTTACAATAGCCGAGCTGAACAGATTCTTCACATACTAATCCTTTGTGAATTCACTTAAATGTTTAGAAGAGATGCCATCAGTAAATAACCACCAAGCCTAATGTATTCAAAATAAGAAAGATACTTGCATACACAAGGCATTGTATAAAAACACCTAAACAGTATTGGATTTTGATAGCATACACATATCAATTGATCTGAAATACCAATAACTTGTATCTGTTTCTTGTTAATTTTTACATTCCTCTCCACCACTACCTTCCTCTCTACTCTCCACAGAATTAGCTCTCAAAAAACAATGGAAGACAAGTATTCTCAGAACAGAATGGTCCTGCTGAGAATGCATAATATACCAAACCTGCCATTTTCTTCCGGGTGCACTGAATTTGTATCCCAACAACCAAAACTAATCCCACCAAGAATCTCAAAAAGCAAGCAGAATCATAATTTATCTAGGAACTGATGATTAAAAGGTTGATCTGCAACTAGCTGCTACCTGAGCATTATTAAGAAAATGAAAAATCTTTGATGCTGCACACAACTGGGTCTGAACCTTCATTTACTCTACCTATGTTCTGTAGACCACAAGATGTCAGCAACAGCATTCATGTAAAGCTTCATCTGAGGCCTGCTGAAAACATAATTGTTATTCTGAATGTCCTACCCAGGACAATCCATGACTTCCCCCATGATCGACAGCTGATCACAGCATTACTCTTCTTTTAATGGCAACTAAAAGGTGATGATGACAATAATAAGAATAATTTTAAATTAGGTACAGTAATTACACAATTTTTATTTGGAAGATATTTAGTTTGGAAGTTGCTCAGTTTGTGACACGCTTAAAAAAGTGAAGATATGGTTTTGTTTAATTGTTAAGCTGCATAAAGATTAGAGAAATCTGCTCTGTGGGTTTCAAAGTCATATCCACCCTGGTCTCCAATTCCTGGAGTAGTCACAAAGAAAACAGGGGATCGCAACAGCTGTAGGAAATGACAAACTTCATGTTACTTCAATTTTGCAATAAGAGAATTCAATTCAGTTGCAAGTGGAGATCCAATTTGTAATCTTACCAGGAATAGGTAGACGTTTTAAAAATCAATCTTTAAGTAGCTGGTTTAGAGAACTACCATTAAATAACTTTAAGATCACTAACAACTGAACTGATATTGCTTAGTCAGACTAGAAGGACTAACTTTGAATACCATTATTTCAGCACTACCAGCTACATACAACATGACACAAAGCACCATTACCCCGTAAGATGACTTTGTTCATAAGCATTGCAAAACATCCACCCAATGAGCTAATGTGTAAGGTGTTCTTTAAAAGATCTAGTGTTCTACACCTTTGGAGATGTCAACATAAAACACATAAAGCTTCCATCAAGAAGCTCAGGAAGTACTTCATGATGTGATGTACAATGCATTACAAGCCTAAAAAGAACCCCTGGTAAAAAATGTTGTGTATAAACATCATTTGGGCTCTTTAGTTCAGTCACAACAGAAACCAGCATGTCCACAGAACTAATTCAATGTTGGACAGCTTGAAAAATCTTAATTCTAACTATACTGGTAACTTATACATGAATGCAAACTAAGTGACAGGTGTTTGCAATGCCAAGACATCTTGTATCTAAACTAATATTTTGCACCCTCTGTAGTACAAAAAGAAATACGTTTGTGTTTTCTGAAAATCTTTCAGTATCTCACTATAATCGTGTTAAAAAATAAAGTATGTTTAATAAAAATGTTAGAGATGCATGTTGAACTATTTCCTTGAAGAACGGTCAATTTTACCTGAATATCCCATAAGAGGGGTATGGCTTCTGCAAACAGATCTACTAGTAGATAGGGGTATTTTTCCTATACACGTGCTATTCAGGCCTTGCGCAGAAGAACCTGTGAAATTCAATGTGCTAGCATTTTCTGCACAGGAACTTTTGTCCCCAAGATACGATTCTGAGAAGAAAGAAAAAAAAACAACTTTTGAGAACAGACACATTACATTGCCTATCAGTTAACTGAAAAAAAGATGTCAGCTTTTATTCAGAATGCAATACATACACACTTGAGAAAACTTTTTTTTTTTACTAAAAGTAGAGATATCCAAGCAATATACCTCAATATCTTTCTATAAAAGCTCTCCACAGTAGAAGTATGAAATGAAATAAAAATTAGTTTGTTTTGAAAACCAGCTTGTATTGACAGTTATTTTCCACAATGACTTTACTTGCTGTGGCAATAAAAATTTTTGTTTACTTTGCTGAACCGAAACAATATAATAAAGTCATTTTACAATGCATAATTTCATATTCTCATGAGTTCTAGACTTATGAAAGAATGCTATAATAGTGAACTCTATCTCGCACTTGCCCATCAGTTTTAAAAGCTGTATCTGAAACTACATACTTGTGTTTATGAAAATTCCAAAGTTCAAAAAGGTCACAATAAGAATTTTATTTTTTTAAAACTGGGCATTCCTTTTAAAATAGGACAATAAAAGAAAATAAATAACCATGCTCAAAATCTCTTCCATTTGAGAATGATCTCCTTTCGAATTTATGGGGTTCAACCATCAGAAATCATACGGTAACCTGAGACATATTTGTTATCTGCAGTTTCTTCTACAGATGTATCTTAAGATTGACCTAAATTTTTTAAATCCTGCAAACTATCTTCTCAGATCATTCTTCAATTTCAATAAATTAGTAAAGGTATCTTACTTATCTTCAGTTTCCTTGAGATGATTAATCTAGCTTGGATAATTGCTTTTTAAGGTTAAAAAAAAAAAAAAAAGGGGGAACTAAAATATATAAAATAAGAGTTTTTCCCCACTTAAAACTTACAAAATTCCAGGTAGTAAAAGACATACAAACCCAAATGTTTCTGGTCTTTCTATTACACTAAAACTGATTTACAAGACAAAGTACTTAACTATTTTTGTTAAATGAACCATTAACTACATGACATTTTCTCATGGTTGGTACAAAAATATTTACAGTACCGTGTCTATTTGCAAGAAATCTTACAAAACTGTCACTGTGATACATCTGAAAACAAACGGTATTAATTCAAACTGTAATTTTATTTACTTATTTATTTTTAAAGAGCAGACAAATCTGCATCACAATGCAAACAGATGATTTTTAAAATTAGCATTCACTCAGATCTTGGCAGTTCACTCAGAAGTTCGGCAGAAGAGACTGCTATTACTTTTGAATGTATTGAATCTGGCATAATGTGGGGAAAAAGGTAATTTTAAAAGAGCAGAGGAACACAAACCATCTACAGATATTTTTTAAAATCAATAGTCAACAAATAAGTTACGCTCCACTCAAATTAGCATTACAAGCTTTTTTTTTTTCATTTTGGATTCATAACTGATCATCTACCTATTATGGAAAACCACATGCTACCTTCATCCCCATTTACACATAACATATACACATATATGTACTTCAGAATGCATTTCGGTAAACATCCCACTCCTTTTATAGCAGTTCTATTGACAGAAAAAAATTAAACCATTTTGTTCCAGGCTGCCAAGACAGAGACTCTGCTGGTAGGATCAAGTCTTATGAACCGTGTGATGCACCCATGTTCAGCATGCAGCAGCTGTTCAGGGGGCTTGTCCCCCGGGGGAGGCAGCAGCCTGGTGTAACAGCGGCTTCATCTAAAGGAAGGCAAGTGCCAGCATCACATTGAAGGACCGCAACATTCTCGGAGTACATGAAGCATAACAACACTTCTAACAGTTCCAAAGGCTACACCGAAAAAAAATCCGAAAACTGTAACTAATTGAATCTGGTTCAGGCAGGCCTCTAGTAAAAGCAACCATTGTGGGGGAATTCGAACCAGTTAAATGACCCCAGAAGAGATCTCGGGTACTACTATCTAAAATGCTAGGCAAAAAAATAATATTTGTTTGAAGAAGTGTGAGGAACGCCTCTGTTCTTCTGACAGCTAAACGAAAAAGAGGTCGGCTAAGATGAAGAGATGGTGTTGCACCTTCTGCCTACTGATCATACAGGGTCTTCCGAAGCTCAGCCCCCGTTAAGTGGGCAGAAGGAAGAAAGAAAAGAAGAACAACAGAAAAGGGATAAAGACCCGGATAGGGATAGCAACGCCGCGCCGCGCCGCACCCCACCTCCTCTCCCGGGAACCGGCGGCTTCGTCCTGCTACTACTGGCAGCCCGGCTGGCAGCGAGGCCCGCCCCGCTGGAGCTACCAGGC
>VXAA01001034.1:20886-34541 GCA_013399115.1 Anseranas semipalmata
CCCGCCGCTGGACAAGTCGCCGGTGCTGTCCGCCGCGCTGCGCGGCGTCTGCAGCAGCCCCAGGGTATAGCGGGGCGGCTGTTCCACTCGACCGCCCAACCCCGATGTGGAAGAGCAGCGGCCCGTATAGGACCCTGAGGCGGCCGAGACGCCCACCCGCCCACACGTGTCCGTCTTACTGCTTCCTTTCGACATCGCCGCCTCGCCCAGACCAGGCACCGCGGGCGGCTCGGTGACAAGATCCCCACCCGCGGCCACCACACCCTCCCAAAATGGCGGCAAAGCGGCCCGTCCGCGCATGCGCACAACCCTCAAACCCACACGCCGCCGCTGCCCGCCGCTCACCTTCGGAGGCTGCCGCGCCGCGCGCAGCTCGTGCCGAGATGGCGGCGGGGGGCGCCGCCCCGGGACACAGCGATCGACCCCCCGCCGCTGCGTGCCGAGACGGGGTTCCGTTGTTGAAGAAAACATCCAGAGGGGCAGTTACTAGCAGAGCTGTAAGTGATACAATTGTAAATCTAGCTGCTGGGCGTGCAAGAGCCTTCATTAAAAATATACAGATACAGCCAATAAGATGGTGGCAGAGGAACGAAGGGGGGGAGGCTGCTATGCTTTTTACAACAGCAGTAGAGCATTTCAGCATATTTTGTCCCATATTCTTTCTCCACCTGACTGAACGCTCAAAGACCACTTTAGCAGCAATTTCAAAAGTAGTGCCCCCTCGAAGTCTAGATACTAAAAGATCCTAATTAAAAACAAAATCATAAAAGTCTGTTATATCTAGACATTCCACAGTGACTGCAATCAGTGGCTGCTCCTCTGCTGACACCTGAAAGGCACTGCCCCTGCCGGGTGTGTGCTCTCAACGCTGAGCATCAGTCAGACACAGCTTAAACACAAAAGTATCAGAAACTTCAGTTTCACTGCAAAGGATGGACAGCATGTTCCAATTGCTGCCGCTGTCTTAACTAAGTCCTACACTGAACTTTCCATCTGCATTCAGGCTCCTGAAGCTGGTGTTAGACCTTCTCCTCTTCTCGGACAGAAACCCAAGTGCATTACAAGAAAAGCAGAAACAAAAGCAATGTCCCGTCCCCCCCCCCCTCCCCTGGTTACAAATCGTAAAGCTGACTGTGCCTAATCAAAAAGTGGCACCTTTAAAATAAAGCACCTGTCGCTGGACTTGACTGTGGTCTTAGAAGGTAATAGAATGGCTGACTATTTTTCCCCAGATATCCTTTTAATAAACATATCTACAGACAATTTTATGTAGCTAAATTATTCAGTATTCTTTTGGAAATTCTCATACAGCATCTCAAAAACTTTATTGCTGGGATTGAGAGCTACACTAGAGTAATGAAGATCAAGTATGAAGATACATTGAAAGGTCCTGACATAAAGAATTACATGGAAAAAAAATGTTATGAAAGTGCAGATTTCTGAAAGCCTTTAATAAAGGACCTGTAACTGAAGACTGAGAACAGCAGATTAATTATTGCAGTGTTTGCAAGTACATAAGCTCAGAGAAGTCAAGAAATACATTTAACAAAACAGAGGTAGACTTATAACAATGTACTCTGCACCAAAATTACATATTAAAGTCTTAATATATGCATATTGAGCAACTAATTTTTTCCACAGTACATTTAACAAAAGTGATTTTGTTTGCATGAGATTGTGATAACTTTCTACATACTCAGTATTAAAAAAAGAGGTAAAGAATGGAAGAAAATTCTTAAGTTTTTAGTTTGTACACACACACACACATACACACACACACACACACACTTTTTAATCTGTACTCTGTATAAGGAGATCTTTAAGAATTACAGCTGACTTAAAGGAAGTTGACCACACCACCTCCTTCAGAGAAAAATTCCAGTAACATTAACAGGATTTCAACCTACAGTGTTCTACAGTGTCATGCAGTATCACCCACATATTCCCAGGGTGTCTCGGTCTATACTAGACTGCAAATTCCAAAGAGAATTTTATTACGTCTATACAACATGGAAAAAAAATAGCAAATTCCTATGTACTGAAGACCGACCCCTTTGATAAAGAAGTGGCACTTGTAAAGGTAACCTGGAATGTGATTTGTTTTTTAAAGTTTCTATTTAACCTTACGAATAAAGAAAACCTGATCAGTGCTCTCATTCCCCTGCACTCAACAAAAAGCCTACCATAACTTTGTTTCAAACCCTGAAAAAAAATTAATTCCAGGCTTTGACCAAATAATTCAACAGGAAACTGGAGAGCTAAAAGGGAATTATTTTTTTAACCTCATCTAAAAGCTTTTGGAGAAATAAAGGTTAAAAAAAATCATTGATTTGTGAACATTCAAAAACTCATTCTCTCTTTGAATTTCCCTAGAAGTAAAGGTCTACCAAAAAGTTATTTTGTCTAGTTCTTACTACTAACATGAATAGGCTGGATAAAACTAACCAGTTGGATTTTAAAACTGTCGAACCAGCTTTATACCTTCTTTAAGCGTAAATACAGATTATCAAAGACTTCTTCCCCTTCACAACTACTTCTTACTGTGTACTGGAATACCACTCAGTCTCAGCCAGTGTGTGGTAGATGTAAAATAACAGGCTTCTGTGAAGACAAAAATGCCTTCATCCTTCAGAAAAGAACTTTCCATGGCTAATTTTATTCTTAATTACACCATAATAAAGTGTTGGCAATTCATCTCTTAAAAGCTACAAAAGAAGAATTTCAATCCAGCAACAAATTTAGGATCAGCATTATATTCAGCCACAAGTCACTGTCCAATAAAGACTTTCTCTAGAATGATTAACGTTAGACATTTTCAATATAGATACACTCAAGGTATGCTCCACTTCAACTACCAGTGAAATTTTGTCTACAGGGACTTCATCCATCAATAACTGAAAACATTTTTATATTTAATGGAACCATTTCTTTTTTTTCCGATGTTGTTGTTTTCACTGTATCAATTACTATCAGAAGAAAAAGCTTGCGTCTCAGTATATAAAAGTGATGGTAAGCGTGAACAGGAAGAATTAAATACACAAGTGTGTGGCATTAAGTGTATGGCTTAAGAAGGTTTTTTTTTCCCCCATATTCTTTTAAAGTGCTCTGTGTGATTCACCATCAAAACATGCTTGTGTAAAGACAGACATAGTTGATACTGCAGGAATGGAAAAAAATTAAGCCATTCAAACTATTGCTTTGACTTGATTATTCAAAAACTAATTCCAAAGGCCTATATATTTAGATGCAGATTAGAAAGGTTTCTATATGTCTTATATACAACCAAAGAACATATTACACTCAGATTATTAGAACAAGCCTGTTCTGATACAGTTTACAAAGTGACAAAGCCCACAGTAAAGCTATTGCTTTACTATAGTAATGTAAACACATCTCAAAGAAGAATATGCTAACAAGCTTCAGAGATGACTTCCAATCAGTAAAACCAAAGCAACAGGGCATTATCAACCTTTTGTCTTGATGAGGCTTAGCTCACAAGCTCAGGCTGTACATTTACTCTTCGAAGGACATCTTCTGGCATACAGAAGACAGGATTGACAGCCTTAATTTGTTCTTCTCCTAATAAGGATAGTCCAGCAATTCCAAATAAAGTATGAAATGGATCCACCTGGGAGAAGAAAGAAAGTTTGTGTCCATTTCCAAAAGACAATCAGATTTTCATTTGTATGGGATGAAGCTTCTGTTTGTTAGCAAGAGAACTGCAAGCCCCTATGGTTGAAGACAACACTGTAACTGCACAAACTTTCATTTGTCTTGCCCATCAACATATATATATTTCTTGGAGCATTCTGAAAAGAAAAAGCCTTTCTGTGAGCTCCTTAGACATACAAAAACCTTTCAATGTTAACAATACCAAAACGTTTTCCAAATGACAGACCAGAGCAAAGAGGTTTCTCTCTCCTCCAAGTGGGAAGGCTGTATCAGCTCACAGAGAAATAGAAAACTACTCCAGTTGTCAGGATCATAGAATCATTTAGGTTGGAAAAGACCTCTTAAGATCATCAAGTCCAACTGTTAACCATGTTAATGCCTTGGTAGAGAAAAGACATGGACAGCTGTAATAAAAATAGATAAGATTTCCCCCTGACCTTTTACAAATAAGCAGCCAAGTGTTCTAGAGTAGTTGCACTGAGATCTCATAATACTTTTATCCGACCCTTTGAAGATATGATCTTTATTTGCCATTTTACCTGTACAATCTCCATTCTTTCTGCTTGAAACCATAGAGAATAGACCAGCTAAACCATAATTGCTCTCTCAGCCAAGGAGACAATCCATACCACCAGCCTCTTTATAATGTTATCACAAAAAGCTTCTTTCTCCCTTATTTAGAGCAATGCTAGTGAGAGGATTTATTCAGTGGTGTGTAGGGATTCTGAGTATTAACGTATGACTCATTTAGATCAGGCAAGAACACCAAGAGATTTGAAGACTACTTAACTTGTGGTGGTCTATAGATGCTTGCAAGTTGTTTAAAAAAACAAGTCAGTATTTTTACCGAGATCTTCTAAGTGGTCTTGTGAGACAGTGTGGTATGCATTATGGGAACAGCAGCTGACTTCAGTGTGGGATACTCTGGTGCAAGCGCAATATAAAAATATCACGTGCTCCCTATGCAAGCCTCCTAAAGCAACTCTACCTTATTCTTTCCCAACAGCAGCAGGTACTGCAGCTCTGCAAAATGCTCAAATTTGGATCACGAGTTACACTCAAACATGAAATACACTTTTTAAGTTGAAAATTTCTATTAAGTAAACTTTATTCAGTTGAGGATTATTTACCATATCTCCTGGTCTGTCAGCAAATCCTCCAGTCTCTTCATCCTGACAAGCCAAAATAAAGCAGCGCAGTTTCTCTCTGTCAATCCAATGTAACCTACCAATCATCTTCAGAGACGCTAGAACCCACCATGAATAACATACATCAGGTAACTGGCAAACAGAAAAACAGAGTATTATTTGATTTTCTTTTAAACACGATGTTGCAAATTTTTTTTTTTTTGGCGATTCTGTGAACTCGTAGCTTTGTTATCATAATACCATTGTATAGAAACAACACTTAAGAGTTTCTTTGGGGTACAAGAAACAAGTTCCTGGATGAAGTCTCCTTTTAGATAACTTCTTCCCCTTTTCAAGAAATAAAAACACAAGGATGTGATTTTGAAACAGTCTTCACCTTCTGTGGGAAAGGTGAGAAATCTACAGCATCTTTTTCATGAGTAAGGACAACAAGCTTTATATCAACTAGTTTCAATTTTTTTTGGAAAAAAATGTTAGTTGTTTCTTTGCCAGCGGAGATTATTCCAGGTTACACAATTTCTTACTGTGACATGAAACACGATTATACCCAGGATTAACATCCAGTAAAGTGATAATTTTTGTACAAATCCTACAGAAGTAATCATTGCCAGTGTCAGAAAATACCCAAGCCCTCATTTATTAGGGCACTGGTTGAAGTGGTCGGCAAGACATACTTCAGTACATATACTTTCCTAAACTGAGGCCTCAAACCACGAATAGCCAAGGACTGCATGATAAGTGTTACTGACAAAATGGAGAATCAAAATGAAGGCCTGAATCCTTTGAGGAGTTTACTAAGCATTCCATAAAAGTCATGACATTTTCCAGAAAGTCTTTAGCTTTAGACAAATACTCTCTGTACTATAAAAGAAGCCACCTAATACCTTCTCCGGTCGTCCGTTGAGACCTCCAGAAGGTAACTGACGTTCACAAAGCCACCAACCCAGCAAGTCAACATTTATTTGATGCAACTGGTCTGTAATAGCCAGAAATCCTGTGCAACAATAGATCTAAAATTACAGACATAAATGTTTTGTGTATTTAAAAACTAAACAGTTAAACAGACTAAATGCAGGAAGATCTCAAAGGAAGAATATAGTTCTCAAAACATGATACAAAATAAGCACATTCCACCTTTTAGATGAGTTTCACTTTTCCATTAAAGAAGGGTATTAATCTTACAGCTGCTTCCATGTAAAAGTTCCAGTAATTACAGAACCAACTTTTTACTAATATAAGATACTAGTCAAGGTTTGGGAAAAAGATCAGAGTACTCAAACTGCTTTCTACAGGTTGGATATGGCCTTTATGACAATTTTGTGTCCAGGCTGTGGTTTGTTCCTGTATATTCCTCTTACCCTAAGGCTTATGGAGGGCAAACTCAACACCTCTGGCAGAAACAGGTTAACACTAATCATTAACATCCCTGGCAATCCCACGTACAACTACTGTCACAGCAGACTTACTTTCAAAGTGACATGTAATATACCTGCATTGATTAATCCTTGTCTATTATTCCTGGGAAATAACATCTGCAGTGCAACAGCATACTCTGGACACATTTCAAGCAGTCACTGAAAAATTAACCAGAATCAAACTACAACAAACCACAGTATCAACTGAAGCCTGCTCATAATCACCTTTTCCGGATCAAAAAAAACAAACACCCCCAAAAAGACAACCTCCTTGAACACTAGGACATGGTCCAGGCATTTACACCATAGGGGCAACACTACTATAGATAAAACTCAAAAGGTAAGGATAAGGAGCATGTACCAGGTTTAAATTTATTATTCCTGAACATAAAAAAAAAAGAAATAAATGGAGCAGAGAAAAAGAACACTTTTCTCAACAAAAGAACTAGTATTTTCATGTGCTTAGGTAAATTGTGGCTACAGAACTGCTCACCACAGTTATGCAAAATAAACAGGTGATTGCAACCGCGTTAGAATAGTTTGTTAGAAGTTGATACTTATTCATAAATTCAGGTTAAGTGCAATAATCCCTTCCATGGAAAAAATAAAAATAGGAAAGGTACTTTTTAAATATAAATTTCCTGTTGGAAGAAGTCCTTGAGATTCTCTTCCCTGACAGATCCCTGCATTTGTTCCAACTACGCTACTTGATTCTCTTAACTAAATCTTACTGACCACTTCTTGTAATTTCCCATCACTACTAAAACACTCTTCAGTGTCTACAACAAAATGTTACAGAGGTTCCTATGCCTGAGCTAGGCACCTCATCGTAAAATTTACTTTGCTCAAAAAATTAATCAAGCCACCCTCGCAATTTATTCAATTTATCCAATTGAAAGATTCAGTTGTCACTTTTATTCCTCAGTTCATCACTTGATAAACGTCAAACATATTATACAATTGACCTCTACGTTTCATTAGAATTTCTGGCAGACACCGCGATAGATCATGACAGATCTTGTCCAATGTCTTCGTTAATATCCATTTCAAATTCTCTAAAAATCCTCATGCTGACTACTCTGACACCAGTATTTGAATGTTGTTCAGACTGTACTTGCAATCTGAAATCCAGTCCTAAAAGCTGCTCCGTTATGATATTTCTCTGTCCCAGATTATAGCCTCCTGAGTCTATACCCAACTTCTCAGGTCTATCTACCCAGTTAGTTCTTCATTTAATTTAACTAAGGGACCAGAAATGGACATTTGGGAAACAAGACAGGTTCATCAGTTGGCATCACTAATAGATGATAGATATCAAAAAATAACCATTTATAGGTAGTATGTGATGCTTGCTAATTTAAAACATTTCCATATAAAATAAAACTCACCTGTCCCGCATGTGACTCAGAACCTGGTCTACAACCAAATCCTCCATCAAAGTTCATACAGGACAAAACGAATTCTACTGCTTTGCCCACATCAATAGCATCCAGTTTGCCCTGCAAGTCACAAAGACAACTAATGTATCACATGTTCAGCCAGGCTGATTAACAACAGAAGCTTCAGCTATACACCAATAATAAAATATTGTATTTGTTCAAGTGATGATTTAAGACTTACCAGAAGTGCAAGAGTTGCTGCAGCACAGAAGGAGAACCTTGTATCTATTTCTCCTAAAATGTGTGGGGTATGGAACAAAACAAGTATTATTTTTATTAATAACAACAATACTTTTAAATTCACCATTTAAAATATGGAACAAATGTAAAAACAGCAACACAAATCAACCAAAATGTCCCCCTACTGTTTCCTTTCCCAACCCATGGATTATTTCCTCAATAATTTACAAAGTGCACATTACAACTCAAATGCTCTGTTTACTGCCCATAACAGCAAACAACTAATTTTCTGCTGCCCTACTGGATAATGGCAGAGAAGTGGACTCTTAAAATAAATAAATAAATAAATAAAATACTAGGACTCAACTCTTGATCTGTCTTCAATGTTTCAGGCTGTCTCTGATATCCATGCATAAGCAGACACCATTTTTGTTATTAGATCAAAAGTGACAAGAATTGCAAGTTTTCTTTAGCATACTTACACCTGGAAGCTAAACCAAAAAAGCCACACCTATAGCTGAGAAAGTCCATAACAATTAACTCTCCTAAAACACACGGTGAACAATTAATACTTGAAGTCAATAATCAAAGTTGAATCCAGGCAGAAACATTTAACCAATGCATTTTTTTTTTTGGATAAATTGATAGAAGAGTTTTCTCCTTAAGAAATCCACAAACTAATAAAATGAACGTGCACTTTTCTGTACTACATTGGGTATAACGCTTCTTCAATTGTGTTGTAACTACATTTCAGAAATAACGTAAATCTACTGTGCACTCAGCAAATTTGTTTCAGTACTTTAACAAAAACGATGCAGCGAACTACAAACCGTTTTAACACTGAGCGTAACAGCTAGCTTTACAGTAGCATACACACACTCCTGTGATATTGACTGTGGAACTTTCCCAGAACAGTAACGAGTGATACGCAACCGATTATTACAACTTAAGCTTTCCATAGGGATAATTATTTTTACAGTGACTAAATGGTTATGTTACAGTTTAAAAATTACCATCTTTGTTCATAAAGAACTTATGTGTAGAAACAAAAATCAGTATTAACAGAAGTTGATGAGTACAAAAACGGTTCTTATTTTTCTCATTCCCATGTCGTGAAAGATGTAGCCTACATGGATAAAGATCATAACAGAGAGCCATGAAACAGCAAGCATAAAATATTCCTTAAAGAACAGTATATCTGGTATATCAAAGTACTGTCAGTTATAAGTGCCCAAAAGTTTTCTTCTCTAACAGCTGGACAATTTATTTTTAAAAACAGGAGTGAAACTTAAGTTTAGAATCTTTCAGAAAGGAATAAAACACAACTTTGTCTTTCACAAAACCTCCTTTTTCGTAACTCATGAAATAAGTGTTCACATACAATACACAAGCAAAAATACCATCCAAGGAAACTTAAGTTCATAGACTTACACGTCAACCTAGTCACTAAATTTTAAGATCTAAAAATTACCCCATTTGTCTCCAGCAAATGATCCATCTTCTTTTTGCAAGTTCTGTATATATTCAACAATTTTATTTACATCAACAACATGGAGACTATCATATAAGATCAGAATCTGGAAAGAAAGCCACAGTAACAATCAAAAGAGAAGCAAAGGTTTTTAAAAATTATTTACTAAAAACAGTTGCTGGATTTATAACAATCTGTTATATGAAGTCTGAATGTCTATATTCAGTCTATATGAATACTGAACAGTATTTGGTAAGGTTTATTAAAAGTAGATTTGATTCACTGCAATTCATCTATCACTAGCCAAAAACTTTTGAAATGAAATAAAGACAATTCAGGCTGAACTCCCCCATGCTTTGTTACTTTCTAAATTCCAGCTCTCCTTTTTAGAGCATAATCAGGTTTATTTATCTTTATGTTAGCATTATGTAGAACAGCAGAGATTTATTTGATTGAGGGCGCATTCTGTGATGGGATAATGACACCCTAGACTCATGAACTTTCAGTTTGTGCACTGCTGCTATTTGTATGTAAGTTAAATAGTTAGTAACTAATACCACTTTTAGTCAAAACCTGCTACTAGTGATTAGTTTCAAGTGATGTTTATTTTTTTACTTGCATTCAAATTTGAAATATAGTAGCAAATTGTAATAATTCAAGAAAAACTATGAACAATATGAATAGACACAAACTGCACAGTGAATATATTCTGGAGGAAAAATAAAGGTCACAGTAGGGAATACGAAGATTTCTGAGCTAGCACTGATTTGAGCCAGTAAACCCATATGGTAGAATGGCATGTGGAAGCAATAATAGTGCTTCTGAGCCCCAGCTGGCTTCATGTTTTTACTCATAACTTGCATAATTTGTAAAGAGTAATTAAGGATTTATTATAAATAACGTAACAGAAAGAAAACTGAAAATAGGAAGAGCAATCGAAACTAATGAACACTATAGAGCCAATCTTGAAAAATACCAACAACTATGATTTTGAATACCTAGATTTAGTTCGAGTCTTTCAATTGCTAGCTACTATTTCATTTAAAAATAATCATGGAAATGCAAAAAAAAAAAAAAAAAAAGAACCAACAGGAAAAAAAAACAAAAAACCCACCATGCAATTCCATCAGAAAATCTAATACTCTAGCATGCTCCTTAAAAAGGAGATATGAACACATTACTATTAAGCAGGAAGATGTGGTGTGACCCTTTAAACATTCTGGATACGTAGATGGCACTAAACAGCGTTTGTGAATTGAGAACGTGCACGCTCATTACAACATGCTGGTTCCGTGTAAAAATTTTACATTAGCATTTGTACTTTTCAACTCTGCCCATCTAGAGGTGCATTATTAACATCAAAATACCTCCTAATAGTATCAGGTATTAATCCAAGAACTATACTTCTCTAACACATAAATGTAAACAACCTCAAATTGTACCACCCTCTCTGTATATTTGATTAGACTTTGCAAAAGGAATTTGATTGGAGAGTTCAGAAAAGCTCAAAGGCCAAAGCCTAAAGAAACTTCAGTTTCCTGGGTCTCAGAGTAATTCTAGAGCTAAAGTGGTGATAAACATCAACTTCAGATCAGATAATACATGCCAACAATCATCACTGACCCAAGAAAACATTTTTCTGTCCTACCTATGGGTTTCGAATCAAACACCTTAAATCCAACACATTTTCTTCTTAAAGCAGGATGGTACCTTATTTATTTGTAACACTATTTAAATATTTCTTCCATGAGATTGGACTAGAGATACATTATGCAAGTAATCCAGCAACTGTTTAGAAGCATTCGAACCTCTACATACTGTTTTCCACGACAGTTTGCATAAGGAAAAAAAAAGACAGACTAGATGGTGAGAAATTAAATCTACAGTGGAGATAGCTATGGTGAAAAAATAAGATTGAGAATAATTAATTTTTCTCAGGGAAGGAGTACACATCAAATAAATAAAATGTTTAGCAGACTGCTATCATTTTTTAGCTATACAGAAAAAAAGCAGATTTGAGGAACACAATGAGAACTGGCTACTAAAATGTCATTTGCATAGTACTAAAATGGTAAACACACTAGTTATACACATTTATGTAAACCATATATTTACGTAATATTACATAATTATGTTAAAATATACAGTAATTGTATATATGTACGTGTATGTATTCATGTGTGTGCATATATGTATGAGACAAGTTTTTGACTGTGTGTATATGTAAAATCACTCTGGACATACACATTTTTCACCTGAATATACACTAAGAAAAGTTTATAAAATCCAAAATTAATTATATACAAAATTCCAGTAAAACCCATAGCTAAGAAATATTTCAAGATGACTGTTACAAAATTTATCAAGAATGCAAAGCCACCATTAAATGAACATTAAAATCACAACACTGTCTAATCTGGCAATGGAAGTGACACAGCTAAATCCTGAAGTTTTGTCCATTAGATTTTTTTTTTTTTAAATAAGGTCCTGAAATAGTTTTTGCCATCAGTATCCAACAGCACCTGGCTCTTAAATCTGCAATCATAAAAATCATTAATTACAAATGGTTGTTATTACTTTTACCTGGACAGCACTCAGGGTGTACAGAAGATGAGGATCATGACCTATGCTGGCACTTATTCCACCACATTCATGTTGACATGATTTGATGAATGCCAGAATTTCTTCTTTGTTCATTCGGTGGAGCTGTCCCATGAGATCCATTGCTGTCAGCCCCCAGTAAACACCACTCATCCTCAAATATTCCGACATACAGTACTCCTAAGAAGTGCTTTATTTTAGTTCTTAACCAGATAAACACATCATCAAAATAGAGCAATTAAAACTTATTATTTAACATTTACGGTTTATGTCAAATATTTTCCATCTCATAAACAACTTCGTATGTATTAGCCACCCATATTCAGTATATTATGCATGTGTGTGCATATACGCATGCGTACATATTGGCTTATGTACGTGCGTACACCTACATACACTCCGTTCCCCTCCCTCCCTGTATTTTCTAGGTTAGGAGCATCAAGCTCAATGTCAGGGGAACCACGTGCAAGTAGTAAGCCATCACTTCACTTCAGACCATCTGTTATTATCTTGGCATCCAAATTACCACTCAAATCACCATCCCAAGGAGTCTCAAAAATAACAAGTCTAACATTTAATGAACCACACTGAGAAGTGCCCAAACTGCCACAACCTAAAATTCCACTACAAAGTGAATTTCTATCTATCTATCTAAATATTGTTTACATCACCTACACTACCTGTAAGCATGATTTTTTTCACACAGTTCTTTTAGCTGGCATGTTTTAATGACAGGAACAACAATGTTAAGTTATTTTGTGGTCAGTAAAGCTAACTGCAACCTTTCTTTTCCTCAGACATATGCAGTTGCTGACTTTTTTCATCAAATGGAATCCAGCTGCTGTGGACTGCATCTGATAACCTACACCTACAAAACTGATGCTAGTTGAAGCGTTCATCAGGCCCAGTAAGCACAAAGCAGCGCTGTGGTGAGGCAGTACGCTGTCCTATCAAGTAGCCACATGTAAATACAGCTATACTCCTTGTGCATTCTAGTGGATGGAGGAGCAACACATAGTACATTTCCAAGGTCTCAGAGTAATTCTAGAGCTAAACTGATCATCTTCAAGCTTATGCTCAGGTAATACATGCCAAAACTCATCACAGACCTGGGGAAATTAACAAAGCCTTCTTACTTTTATACTTTGAATTGCAGGGCAATAAACAATTATGTCATGAGTACACATTTAATCTGTAACTCTAAATAAGTAAATAAACGTTATTACTACTGTTAATAAAACCACAACTGCTGTGAAACAAATTGATACCTACATAATCATCTTTCTTTGTTCCATATGAAGCTATATAATCCGCATGTTTTTCCCAAAGTAACGTGCTCGGAGCATCAGGTTTTATTACAACATCCTTCTGCGGTGTCCCCTTTAAAAAGTACCAACAAAACGTCAGTTATATTGTCAGTTCAAGAGGTTTTAGCACTTTTGAGGTTTAGGTATAATTTAGTCAAGATTAGTACCAGAAACCGACATTTCTCCGTCTACTTTGAACACGGGGCAGATTTCGTATCTCACTTCCGTCACTTTTCCGTCTGGCTAAATCCTTCCCAGGGAAAGGGTGCGAACAGCATTTTTCAATAACGCTAAGAAAAGCAGTCACTTTACCAGTAATAAACTCAAAAAACAGGAGGAGCCCTCCCCCGCGCGCCGAAAGGGCCCCGCGCCCCTAACGCTGCTCCCAGGCCCGCCGCAGGCCCCGAGGCCCCTCAGTCCCA
>VXAA01001034.1:41407-53329 GCA_013399115.1 Anseranas semipalmata
ATATATATATATATGGATTTATATATATATATAAATATAAATACATACAATTATCTTTTAATGATAACCATACCGTAACCCTTAATAAGTCATCACTTCCTTATGCTTCACAAACTCTCATGTGAAAGCTGAGGATATTTAAAATCAAAAATAAGAGCACAGAGTAGCATTTTATTTGTACCATGTGCATGATTTAATGGGGCTTAGTTGTCCAGATTTTAATGCACTGCACATGAATCTTCTTTCTATGTAGCAAGTGCTGCTTATATAGTATTTAACATTCACAAATATGGTTTAATTCCCATTTGGGTTGAGGTTCTGCTTATACAAACCTCGTATTTCTCTTAAGCTCCTACACCTCTTGAAAGGGAAATTAAAAGTACTATATTTGGAAAGTGAATTATGATGGTTTTCCAGGTACTATCTTCTGTTTGCTTACTGAATGTATCTCTTTAACTATTCCTTGACTTTCAGTAAATGCTAAAGTTTATTTACAAACCAAAATGGGCTAAGCTGTGAGTAGATATCAGTGTTTTCTTCAAAANAAAAAAAGGGAAAAACCAAAAAAATTACAAAAAAAAAAAAAAAAAAAAAAACCACAGCAGCTGTCTGAGCAAGAATCCAAACATATATGGGTTAATTTTCCTAATATACTTGTAAAAAAATATATATATATATGGATTTATATATATATATAAATATAAATACATACAATTATCTTTTAATGATAACCATACCGTAACCCTTAATAAGTCATCACTTCCTTATGCTTCACAAACTCTCATGTGAAAGCTGAGGATATTTAAAATCAAAAATAAGAGCACAGAGTAGCATTTTATTTGTACCATGTGCATGATTTAATGGGGCTTAGTTGTCCAGATTTTAATGCACTGCACATGAATCTTCTTTCTATGTAGCAAGTGCTGCTTATATAGTATTTAACATTCACAAATATGGTTTAATTCCCATTTGGGTTGAGGTTCTGCTTATACAAACCTCGTATTTCTCTTAAGCTCCTACACCTCTTGAAAGGGAAATTAAAAGTACTATATTTGGAAAGTGAATTATGATGGTTTTCCAGGTACTATCTTCTGTTTGCTTACTGAATGTATCTCTTTAACTATTCCTTGACTTTCAGTAAATGCTAAAGTTTATTTACAAACCAAAATGGGCTAAGCTGTGAGTAGATATCAGTGTTTTCTTCAAAAAAAGAGTAATACCAATTAACTTGGTTTAGGAATGTTCTACGATGTAGCACTTATACTTACATACATCATTGGTTCCTCTGTCATTCTTCCCAAGTATTTTTTCTGTTGCTGTTCATTTCCTGCAATGATTACTGGCATTTGCTGAAAGAAAATATTTAGACCATTAATCCATCTTTTTTAAGTGCACAGACTCTAGTTGAAAGGAGGTAAGAAAAGACTGAACTTACCCTAGGGAATTTGCTTTAATGGCAGTTTGAACCCCTGTACCTCCGTAAGCTAACTCTTCCTGTAATAAGGCACACTTCAAAACTGCCAAGGCCAAGACCACCTACAGTTGAAATATTTAATTTACTAAAATGGGTTTAAAGTGAAACATTAGTGATTTACACAAATTGATAATCAAAAGCATATTCCCCCATAAGCATTTGATTGTGCACTGTTTATTTAGACATTCCCGTGCTAACTTTTTAAATAAAGTTTTGTCAGTATAGTAGCAGATAATTTGAAAATTACATTCCACAGTTCCAGGGTTATTGTGTGATTAATGTGGGATAAGTTGCACCAAATGGTAAAAATGTACCACTTGAATTTTTTGACTACTTTACCTGTAAGAATTTTCTTAAGAATTCTTTGGAAGCAGAGAAACAGCTACAAAGGCTCCTGAGCTACCACACCACAGAATCGCAGAATGGTTTGGGTTGGAAGGGACCTTAAAGATCATCTAATTCCAACCCCCCTGCTGTAGGCAGCACTTAGGAATGAAAAGAAGTGTCCATATTAGTCAGACAGCCAAGCCAGTAACTTGTTTCTGACAGAAACAAGTTTTTGGTCTCTTCTTTTGGTCTCTTCTCCCACGTGCCTGGTGACAGGACGAGGGGGAATGGGCTAAAGTTGCGTCAGGGGAGGTTTAGGTTGAATATTAGGAAAAACTTCTTTACCGAAAGGGTAGTTAGGCGTTGGAATGGGCTGCGCAGGGAAGTGGTTGAGTCACCATCCCTGGAGGTCTTTAAAAGACGTTTAGATGTTGAGCTTAGAGATATGGTTTAGTGTGGGCCTTGTTAGAGTTAGGTCAGAGGTTGGACTAGGTGATCTTGGAGGTCTCTTCCAACCTGAACAATTCTGTGATTCTGTGAAGCCAACACTTTGGGAAGTGCATAAAAATACAATAGTAATACAGCAATACTTCCTCAAAATGTTTTTCCCAGCCTTCAGGTGACTTCCTCAGCCAAAAGTATCTTGGGTATCTTTGTTATGCTAACCCTTGACAGACATTTGTCATGCAAATTTGCCAAGTATCTTTTTGAACTTATGTGAAGTTTTAGCATCAATATCATCCAGTAGCAATGAGTTTCACAAATTAACTACCCACTGTGTAAAACCATGTCCTTTCATTTATTTTGAATCTGCTGACTTCATTTGATACCTTCTAGCTGTATTGAAAGGGACAACAAGCTATCAATCCCTTTTCACTCTCTCCACGTCACCGACATTTTAGCTGTTGCTCATACAGAAACTCGTGTATCTTCTATCACCTTTGTCATCCTTTTACAAACCTTTTTGATTTCCACAATACCCTTCTGAGATGGAAGGATCAGATTGCATATTGAATTAAAGAGGCATATGCAGTTTGGATTCAGGCAACAGCGTAATTATGGTTTCTGTCTTTTTTCTTCACACCTTTCTTAATTGTCACCTTAAATTTATGGTTTTGAACACTTCTGGGCTTTAGGCAGACATGTTCACGGAGCTATATATTATAACACCCCAAATCTCTTTTCTGAGAGGCAGTAACTAGTTCAGAAGGTACTATTTATCTGTGAAGCTCGGATCGTTTCTTTCCTTTCTCGTGTGCATCACTTTTCCTATTTCAAATTTCATCTGCCATTTTAATAGTCAGTCTCACAACCTTCTCCTGCAGTTCTTTGCACCAGCCTCAACTTTCCTACACTGAATAACAGTATGATCAGTAAACTCTATCACTTCACTATTGACCTCTTTTGCCAGATTATTTATAGATATCCCAAATTGCACAAGACCCAGCAAGGCTGTGCTGCTGACTTTTGCCTACAAAACCTGACGATTTTTCAAATTCACTTTGGAAGTTCAAGCATTCTATATCAACCAGGCATCTCTCATTCACATATTTATTAGCTGCTTCAGCAAACTCCAATTATTTTATGAGGTATGACTTCCTTTGACAGAAACCCTTCTCTAGCATGTCATGTTTATCTGTGTCCACTATTTCTGTACGTCATCTTACTTGCACTTAATTTACATGGTATATCAGGGTTACTAGCACATATTTTTCCAGTTCTCCTTTGGAGACCTTTTAAAGCAATGGTGTCCAATTTGCTGCTTGTAAGCTTTCATTTAATAACCAAATGATTATGCATCGCAGTAGTCCAGCTATGTCACCTTGAGTTTCCCTAGAATTTGTGGCTGAATAAATGTGATCCTCACAATTGCTCCTTTTGTCTTTTTGTTCCTTAACCTTGTTTATTTAATTTTTGATACAAGATATACCCTCCGATGAGTCTTGCAAAAAAAAGGGTCTGTTATGGACAGTTTCCTGACTTCTTTTTCAGGTAATATAAATGCAAAATAGAGAATCATTTAACATTTTTTTTTTTTCCATGGTTACTCATATACTTAAGCAGTGCCAAAGCACTGGTGTACTGTACCTAATTTAAATTGGAAAACTGTCCTTCTGGAGTAAACTCTTAAATTGCTCCAGCCTGTGTCACAGACTAGATCAAAATATGACCTTCTAATTTCTCTGCCTAATCAGTTGACACAGTACATGAGAGGAACATTAGGCAGTTGTAATCATGGTAGAAAATCTGGTCATAAATTGCTAAATCAGGATGATTTAGCAATCGTCCTGATTACATCAACACCTACTAACACTTGCATGTGTTAACTTGCCTACTGATTAAATTTGGATTATTCAAGTATGCAACTATTTATTTTATGTAGAATCCATAATTACACATATAAATCTTATCTAATGCCTTTTCTTTGTTTTATTTTACAGATTAAAAAGAATACTTACTTACCAAAGCTTTTTGGTATGTGTGAATTCATAAGACCAAGTTCCCAAGCCCATTTTATGAGTGGGAGAAGATACTGAAATAGGAAAAATCACCTTCCGATTCACCATAGTTTACATTTTAAATTTTATACAGGTTAAGATAAAAATCTGTTTTTCCCCTACTGTGTGGTAGATTTACCTCTCCAGTTTTGTCACATTGTGCAGCAACAGGAATAATTTCCCCCACAACAAATTTATGAGCAGTAGCTTGAAACTCTTTCTGCTCATCAGTAAGTTCTATTAATATATATATATTAAAAAAAAAAAAGTCACATACCATACTATCTTTAATTTTTCCAGTTGTCAGATGATGAGAAAAGAGAAAACAAGCCTCAGTTCCTTCCAGGACAATCCAAACCACCACTGCCCGGACCTCTCCAGGAACCGAAAAAGCTCAACTTCCTCTTTCTCCCTGGAGAAAACTTCCACTGTTCTCTCATCAACACCTACAATGCACTTACTTATTACTGACAAAACTATCTGCAAAATATTGAAAATGCGATAGAAAGAACCATATAACATAAAACGTATTACCTAAAGAAACAAGAAGGCAGTGCTAATTAAATGGAGGAAGAGAAGGAGGCAGATAAATGTTGTCCAAAGATTCTGGCTGTTCAATTTCAAACATCTAGCTGCTGACCCACTAAATAAGCTTTATGTATACAGTAGGCCAAGATGAAATGAATTTCTTTATAACATTTTGTTACAGTTAAGTTCAACTATGATACATACAGTTCTTCTAATGTTCAACTGCATACAGTTCTTCTAATGTTTTTAAAAGGAAATGGGAGATAAAGAGGACAACTATGGCAATAAAAAGCTCAAGGTGGACATTAGTTAAAAAAATAAGAAAATCTTATAAACATTACACACATACTTGACTTTCCTGAGCTTAAGAAGAAAGTAATTTTCATTTTCAGACATTATTTTTAAAAAGAATAAAAATTTATTTAGAATAAAAACCTCCATTGTAAATTCATACTGAACTGTAATATAGGTTTGTTGTTGTTTTAAACTCAGCAATTTGTCCTTATTGGCAGTATTTCTTTCAAAAGCTGCAATACTTACCAAAGCTAAAGCCAGCTCCAGGTTTGCCTGTATGTAAGCTTTGAGCAGGTTTACTAGAATGTGATCTCCATCCGTGCCCTGCAAGTCTCCTAAAGCTACAAGCTTGACTGTAGCATAACTTTAAATATAGAATCCCTCTTTAGAAAACAATACTGCATCAAGTCTTATACAGTGACTATGGTGAAAAAAAAATTCTTGGCTACCTTAAGCTTTGTTCCCATGGCAAGCAGTGCTCACACAAACTGATGGCTATACTAACATGGAAACCCAGACTTGAAGAGCAGTGAGGATGAATGAACTGCCATATCCACTTGTACGTATAGCATAATTGATTATTTTAAAATAATTAAGCATAATTATAATGTATCTTTTAAAAAGTACATGTACCCACATGTAAACATGCTTACAGAAACACAGCAATATATATTTCTTTCATTTATACATACACTAATCAAAACTGATTTTCTTCCCCATTACTGAATATTCTACTTTTGCAATGTTAATCTACATGCAGATTTAATAAAGATTTAAAAACCAAACTACTTATTAACCAACATCTATCAAAATATGTTGATCTGGTAACGTCCCAGCCTCACGTCTGCTTTCTTTTAATAAGCTGCTGTCATGGATACTTAGTGATTGTTGTTATATATGCCAAAGAGGATAGAACAGGGCAGAATATATGAAGTTTTTATTTTTCTTCTTAACGTTTATCACAGATTTATTCTCTTTTTCATTATGTCTTTTTTTTTTATGTTTATTGCCCACTAATACTATTATAACTATTTGCAGAATGCCTTAATGCTGTGCAAAAAATAACACCAGATTTCTTCTCTAAAATTCATGTCTGAATTTTATTTTAAAAGGTTGTTTTACTCCCTTCCACCCTTCAATAGTTAGGAATCTCTGAAATGTTTGGGAAGAAAAGTGAAAAATATTTAATTGGATTAATCTCTGTAATATCCCAAAGCATTACTGTGTGAAAACAAATTAGTCTAAACACTAACAAAAGTCTTGGTTTTCATTTTCTTATGTGAAAATTTAAGAAAAAATGTGTGACGAGACCAGCCACTTACTTTGTAGCATTACAAAACTGAATTTGGCATAATACTGTAAACATATCACAGAAATGTTATTGGAAACTCTAGAAGACGAGCATTAGAAAGGGACATATAGCTGGGGAGGCCGCAAGCAGCTACAAAATAAAGTTACAGCAGATAACTATGCTCTTAAGAAAAAAAAATGCTATTGCAAGATGGTCACAAAGTCACGCCACAAGAAGCATGAAGAACACAGGCAATAATAGGTGGCCACATAGTGGAAAAAGTATTTTCAGAAAATATTGAACACATCTATAAAGTTAAAAGACGAAGAAATCCAGGAAGACCACTGCTAGGCATAGAAGAAGGGGAGGCTATGACATAATTGAACACTGAACTGTTAAGTGAGTTTATTAATAGTTAGGGACTGTATTTTCCAGTAGGCAACACATTATTCGTTTGGAGTTTGCATGAGCCACAGCCATTGCAAAATGGTATCTTGCTTTCTTACCCAAGTTCTGTGTCACTGCTATCACCCTTACACAGAAAAACAACAACAACAAAAAAAAACAAACAAAAAATACCAATAAACTTCTAGAAAGACCTTGATGCTTCAGAATGTTTTATACATTATTTTATCTGGAAAAGACAAGAAGAAGATGAGGTTGAAAAAAAAAAACAATTGTATTCACTTTTTTTTTTTTTTTTAAGGAGCAGCGCTTGATACAGTTGTACATAGCTTTGCCACCAGAATCACAGAATCACAGAATGGCTGAGGTTGGAAGGGATCTCTGGAGATCATCTAGTCCAACCCCCCCTGCCAAGCAGGGTCACCTAGAGCACGTTGCACAGGATCGCATCCAGGCGGGTTTTGAGTATCTCCGGAGAAGGAGACTCCACAACCTCTCTGGGCAACCTGTCCCAGTGCTCTGTCACCCTCACAGTAAAGAAATGTTTTCTCATATTCAGCCAGAACTTCCTGTGGTTCAGTTTGTGCCCGTTGCCTTTTGTCCTGTCACTGGGCACCACGGAAAAGAGTCCAGCCCCATCCTCTTGATCCCCTCCCTCCAGATATTTGTATGCATTGATAAGATCCCCTCTCAGCCTTCTCTTCTCCAGGCTAAACAGGCCCAGCTCTCTCAGCCTCTCCTTGTATGAGAGATGCTCCAGTGCCCTCATCATCTTTGTAGCCCTCCTCTGGACCCACTCCAGGAGCTCCATGTCCCTCTGGTACTGGGCGGCCCACAACTGGACACAATACTCCAGGTGCGGCCTCACCAGGGCTGAGCAGAGGGGGAGGATCACCTCCCTCGGCCTGCTGGCAACACTCTTCCAAATGCACCCCAGGACACCATTGGCCTTCTTGGCCACAAGGGCACAATGCTGGCTCATGGTTAACCTGCTGTCCACCAGGACTCCCAGGTCCCTCTCTGCAGAGCTGCTTCCCAGCAGGTCAGCCCCCAACCTGTACTGGTGCTTGGGGTTATTCCTCCCTAGGTGCAGGGCCCTGCATTTGCCTTTGTTGAACTTCATGAGGTTTCTCACAGCCCAGTGCTCCAGCCTGTCCAGGTCCCTCTGAATGGCAGCACAGCCATATGTGCAGACCAATACTGTTGGATTTGTATGGTAAAATGGTTGGATTCAAGACCTACTAAGCATCTGGGAGGGTTTTTGCTTTGGGTACACTGAATACCGTCTAGTGAGGGGCTGAAGCACATCAGGTGCACTCCTAGAGCATGTCCAGCTAGTTTCATCCAAAACTCAGTTCCTGTGCTATGAAATCTCTCTGTGAACCAAAGCACAGCACAGTAAGGGATAGGGTAGGGTGGGGAAAGTAGGGAAATTCACCTCAAAGCTGCAGTCCTTATTGGAACCAAGCTGTTCATGTAGACACATGGGTAGCAATCAGCAGCAATTGTTTAAGTCTGATATGCCCTGGAAGGACAAGTCACATGCTGCCTGCGAGAATCCCAGTTAGCAACAGTTACAGTTATCCCCTGTAGCAATTCATGAAAGTAAACACCACTTGGTTTTGGGAACAAAGATCTTGGCTCGGGAAACTCTGAAAACAGAAAGCCCCGGCTAAAAATAGCTTATGTGCTCCGGGTATAAATATGTGAGGGATACGCATTAAAGGTGATTCAGCATCCACCATGATCTGGGTCTGTGCCTTAATACGCCACAGACACAGCCTTAGGAGGCAGTTGCCTGAAATCAGCCAATTGAGACAATTGGGACAGGAATATACGTTAAAATCTGCAGTTAACAGAGTTTGCCTTACACTAGAAGCATCTTTGAAGTGAAATTTACTACTTGTCTCTGAAGACAGGTGTCTATGTACTTCCTGGAAGTAAGCTTCTGTATTAAAAAGCTTCTATCTGTGATCTCCTGCAGTGTTGTAGAGGTTAGGACACAAGTAGTATGTAGAGATTAGGCCTTTGACTGAGAGGGATTTATACTTCTATTCTTATTCATCAATAAACTGTCAGACTTTTTTTTCTCATTAAAGACAGAAATGGTGTGTGACTCCAACAAGTGGGTTGAGGAAAGGCTGTGCTGGACCAAAGGATTTAACCAGCTGGGCAGAACATGAAGTTAAAGTGTAAATAAGAATGGACTAGAAAAAATGGAAACAGGGACCAGGATGGTTCCTATTACAAATCGGAATAAATTTTGGAGGAAATAAATGGAATTGGGAGACAATAAGAATGGCTAGCAAGAACTTTGGTAAAGAACAGAATAAATTCCATAAAAAAGGAAAGAAAGAGTGCATGGAGCCAAGACAAAGATATTCAAGGAGATTTCTGCTAAAGGACAGGAGCAACTGGGGTAAGATACTAGAATCAACTCTTGATTAAAGTCAGTAGTTAATGCCATAGCCCAACATACATACATGGTATATGCTATATGCTATATGCTCTCTAATATATATAATATATAATGGAATATGCACTACAATAATCATATATATATATAATTATTATGATATATTATGATATATATGATATATATATATATACATATATCATAATCATATAATGCACATAATATATAATATAGTATAAATATCGTCTAGCTGGACTTCAGTAGGGCCTTTGACACAGGCATAGACAAGCTGTTGAAGTCCGGGCTGGATGGGCAGGCAGTGGGGTGGATCAGAAACTGGCTGAACCACAGGGCCCAGAGGGGGGGGATCAGTCTCGTTGGAGGCCAGTAACTAGCGGTGTACCCCAGGTGTCAACACTGGGGCCAGTCCTGTTTAACATCTTCATTACTGATCTGGATGACTGGATAGAGTGCACCCTCAGGAAATTTGCAGATGACTCNTGACTCCAAAGTGGCGGGAGTGGCTGACTCACCAGAGGGTTTGTGCTGCCATCTAGAGGGACTTCGACAGGCTGGAGAACGGGGCTGGCAGGAACCTCGTGCAGTTCCGCAAGGAGAGTTGTTGAAAAGTCCTGCACCTGGAGAGGAACAACCTCAGGCACCAGGACACACTGGGAACGCCCAGCTGGAAAATGGCTTGGCAGAAATGGACCTGGGGGTCCTGGTGGACAGCAAGCTGAACATGAGCCAACAGTGTACCCTTACTGCTAAGTCAACGGTGTCCTGGGCTGCATTAGGAGGAGCACTGTGTGCAGGTCAAGATGTGATCCTTCCACTCTGCTCAGCACTGGTGAGGCTACATCTGAAGTACTGTGTCCAGTTTGAGGCCCCCCCAGTACAAGAGAGACAAGGAGCTATGGAGAGTCCAACGAAGGGCCACAAAGATGATCAAGGGACTGGAGTATCTCTCCTGTAAGGAGAGGCTGAGAGAGCTGGGATACTCAGCCTGGAGAAGAGGAAGCTTGGGGGGATCTTATCAATGTCTATAAACACCTGAAGGGAGGTGCAAAGAGGACAGGGCCAGGCTCTTTTCAGCAGTGCCCAGTGCCAGGACAAGAGGTATCAGGCACTAACTGCAACACGAGGTTCCCTCTGAACAACAGGAAGCACTTGTGTGCTGTGCAGGTGACAGAGCACTGGCACAGGTTGCCCAGAGAGGTTGCGGCATCTCCCTCCTTGGAGATCTTCAGAAGCTGCCTGGACGTGCTCCTGGGCAACCTGCTCTGGGTGGCCCTGCTTGAGGAGGGGTTGGACCAGGTGACCTCCAGAGGTCCCTTCCAACCTCAGCCATTCTGTCATTCTGTGAAATGTAGCAACTGGAGGAAGAAAATACTAATCTTGAAAGCAAGAATAATTCCTTATGATTTAACACAGAAGGGGAAATACTTCCCCCAGTATTTTCACTACTAGCAGACAAATTTGTGTGTGTGTGAAACTCACACACACACAGAAATTATTAGAGCACTTGACATGAACTGAGACCTCTGTTAGGATGGATAAGGTGCTACCCGTGGCTGATTTAGTTAGCTTAAAACTAGACAAGGCACTACTACTGACTGTGGTAGAGGCACATTATCTCACTGCCTCTAACTCACATATGATTGGTTTATGTTTCAGTACATGGCTAGAAACAGCTTCCATGATCTGTGTATATTAATTTACTCATAAATAAAATCATTGTGTGCTTTTGGAGGTCTGAAGCCACTTCTTGAAAGGCTACTTTAATTTGCAGGCATTGGAAAGTACCTTTTTTCAAATTGCTTGTGTAAAAATGTAAATGATAGCCTACAGGTGCACTTCTGTCAAGAATTACATAGGGTCATTTCAAAAGATGGAGACAAACAATACAAAATGTTCCATGTCTTGAACCTAGTGTTATGCCCCTATCAACAGACTAACAGATAAATATCAATGTGACATCTGAATATAGTGTACTTTTGCTGTAGCGATGATCGGAGCTGCCACAACTGAAAAAGAACCTGAGCAATCAGATTAACTGCTCTTTAAGCGTCCATTGCCCCATTCAGATAAAACAAAGGGAAGTGGATGGAAACTAAATGAAAGTTAATGACCAGCAGTATGTATTTGTCAGGACTGAACAGAGTTTATGGTCACACCTCTGTTTTTAGACTGAATCGTGAAAATGCCCCCACTCAAACCCAAAACTGAAGTGTGAAAATTCCTCTCGATCAGGAGGCTGAAAACGCAGATCTCTGTGAGCACACGCACGCATCGGAGTACTTCGGCTCCTCAGCAGCCCCTGCGAGCTCCGGCCCTTTCCTCGCAGGAGCTAGAGGCTGCTCCCCGCGGGCTAGGGGAGCTCGCCCGGCCCCTCAGCACGGGCCGCCCGGACAGCTCCGCCGGGGGCCGCGGGCGGGAGGTGCTTCCCGCGGCCGCTCCCGGGCCGGTGGGGCCAAGGCCGGAGCAGAAGCGGCTCCAGGACCGCCTAATTCCCACCAGGGGCAACATTTCTAGACTCGGGGCACGGGCTGGGAAAGGAGGAACCTTCTCCCGCTTGACGGCGCCATGGGCGCCTGCCGCGCCCGCCGGAGCCGAGATGAGCCTGCTGCTGCTGCCCGCCGCGTTCCGCGGGGCAGAGCGCTCCTCCCGGCAGCGCCAGGCGGCGGGG
>VXAA01001034.1:54116-130746 GCA_013399115.1 Anseranas semipalmata
GGCTCGCGGGAGGGGGGCTGCGTACCCGCGGGCCGTGGGGGGGCCGCGGTACCAGGGCCTGGCGGCGGGAGCCCGCTGCACTGGTGGCACTGATAGGGTTCTGGTGTTCTGGGCTGGGGACTGGGAGCTCCGCAGCCGTGGCGGAGGTACCCGGACTAAGCCAGCTCCGCTTCCTGAGTGGATCCTGCCAGCCAGCGCGTAGGAGAAGGTCACCGGGGGCAGAACATCTCAGTGCTTGAGCCGTGCTTAATTACTCCTTGGAAGCTTATACGTTTGCGACAGAGGAGACAGGGTTTGCAAAGCTTCTTAGGCTGTTTGAAGGCGTCGCTACAAAACCGATTTCCTTTTACAAATATACATGAGATTTCCATGGGAAAAAAAGAAATCTGCATAATGAGCAAGCCCCCTTAGAAACAAGGCTTGTTTTCTGTGAGTCCCAAAGGCTGCCTGTAATTGCTTGAGATATACAAGTAGGCAACAATGGCTTGATAAAACAATCTTTGGCTTATCACAGGAATGTTGTGTGGCGTGTTTACAACTCAGAAAACTCAATTTTGTAGTTCACCTCTATGGTCTAAACCATGATCTGGCTAAAAGGAATATTCACAGTTTGGCTTTCTCACACTTAGGACCTGATGGACAAAGCTGGTTAGTTTTCATTTGTGCAAACATGGAGTATACAGAACAAAAATCTTGATCCCTTTCTATAGTACACTCTACTATAATAATGGCTTTTTTTATTTTTGATTAATCAGACTGTCCAAAATAGGGAGTTGCTTGCAAAAAAGAAAAAACAATCTTTATGGAATTAAAGCAACCCAGAAAAAAATTAGAGTGTTTCAAAGGCAAAATCGAAATAATTTCAAAGTATTGAGTCTATAGTTATTTAACTTATGAGAGGACCTTTTCCTACTTTAATGGAATTCAAATGTTTTTGCAGGTTACTGCAAAAGAGGGAGTAGGCCTAGGATTATAGATATTCAGCACTGATGGTAGAAAGGTAGTCATGGAAATACTCTTCTGAAAGAAGGCTAGGAATACGGTGTTCAGGAAAGGAAAATACCTTTTGTATAGAGTACAGTAAGTGCTACATATGCTTCCTCACTTGTCATTTATAAGCAAGAACATTCTGGTAAGAAAATCATGAAAGGAAGTGATGAGTAGATGAGTATTGTATTGTAATACAATCATTTTTTAGCTTCATTTTTCAAACCATGCTACTCGGGGAAGAAAGAGTGATCCTTTAGTTAGCTTTTTAATTTAAGCGAGGAGAGGAATGTATCTATAAGTCAGCTTCTACTTCTGAAGAATTATTCTGAGTAGAATTTTTGCTATTTTAGTGACCTCATCAACATGTTTACTTCCTTTTATCTCTTTTACATATGCTTATTTTTTTACAGGTACTGTGTATTGTGTTACCACCTCTACAGGAATCTCAAGTAATTGCTTGAGTCTTGTATTGGGAAGCAAGCTGTGAATTCAGATTTGTTTTCCCTTGTAGATCACATAATGCTAAAGACTTACAAAAGGAAAGTGCAGCACTTCCAAATGCAGCATATACAATGTGGTTTTCTTTTAAATTAGGTTGCTGTGACAGTTGTTTGCTTGACTTTGTTGTCTCTGCAGTAACTGGTTGTTTGCTAGCCCATAGGTATATTTTTCAGAGGTATCACAGAATCACAGATTGGCTTGGGTTGGAAGGGACCTCTAAAGATCATCTGGTTCCAGCCCCCTGCCATGGGCAGGAACACCTCCCACCAGCCCAGGTTGCCCAGTGCCCCATCCAACTTGGCCTTGAACGCTTCCAGAGATGGGGCATCCACAGCTTCTCTGGGTAACCTGCTCCAGTGCCTCACCACCCTCGTATCCATAGGTATCCTCAAGGATACTCAGGGTTTCAGCATTTATAAATGGCAAAGGCAAATTCTTCTCAAAAGTTTTGGTTTGTTGACTTATGGCATCAGTCTGATTCTTTAGAAGAGACGAGTCAAGCCCATGGTTAACAGCTGATGTGAGGCTCTGAACAGCTTCTTAAGTACCTCAGATTTCTCTTAGAGGTAACAAGTATCCTGGTAGATGGCTGGTTATTAGAGTTTGACTGCTGGAAGCCCATAATACAAGACAGCATGTTTTACTGCTAGTGTGAATACGGCTTGGTAAAAGCTTTTTGAAAAGCCCATAGGCATTTTGAGGCCTATTCTTCTTTTAGCTGTTTTATTTCTCTGCATGTATGTGTGAGAGGGGTTGTAAGTTCAACTTTGAAAACAAGTTTCTTAGTGGTTCCTTAAGTTTAGTCTTCATTAGGACAGCTGTAAGCTGGCTTCAGGAATTACAGCACTTTTAACCTTAAAAGTTAAATACAAAGATTTTCTCAAGAACGGTGACAGTAACATTATCAAGGCCTCTCTCTCCAGCAGAGGACTTACAGTTGAGAAAAAAAAACAAAGTCTTTTCACAACAGAAAGATTGCCACTGAAGCAAAGACTGCAAATTACTCATTACTTCCTTTTCTCAGTAGAGCAGATTTTTGAGGTTGTGGGTTCTTTATTTTGTAACCAAAGTGGTATTGTCTTTTTTGTAACTGCAATATTAAGGGCTATCATGAGACTGTTGTAATCGATGGTAAAATTATTTTTGACTTCATTGCAGAGTCAGGCTTTTAGCAGTGTTTGTACTGTAAGTAATTTCAAATAGTAGTGAACTGTACTCTGTATGTTAGCTTAGAAATCACTAAAGTCCAAATGGATGATGACATTGGTTTTAAAGGATGCTTTTATCACTCTTTTAATAAGCAATATTATTGAGAGGAAGTATATGAATGACTGAATTTTATTACTTTCAACTCAAATTTAGCTACGGTACTTTTTAATATCTGCATATTTAGATCCTCTCTATGAGGAACTACTTTTCTATAATTTCTCTTACCAGTGCAAACAATACTTGAGTCTATAATTGGGATTCCTAGTTATTGCTGTGAAGTGGTCATGTCAGTTTTTTTGTTTTTTGTTTTTTGTTTTTTTTTACATCCAACCACACACATATACCCTGTGGGAAGAAGGACATCTTCAATCTAAGGAAAATGGGCTATGTAGCCACAGCAGTGTCATATACTGTTGGATTCTCTTTAGTCCCTGCTGGTAAATTGTTATGTATCATCATATGTAATTCATTTTACCTTCTGATGTTCAAATTTCATATTAATGGATGACATTAATATTAAAGCTGAAACTTGATTCAACACTTCATTCAGATTTCAACCTGATATAGTGGGTCCCTGTCGATGGCAGGGTGTAGGAACTAGATGATCTTTAAGGTCCCTTCCAACTCAAACCATTCTGTGATTCTGTGATTATGTTAGAGTCGTAAATATCTTATTCTGCACAGAGTAGTTAGTTTTTACTGTTATCCGTATAAAGCCATGGCTGTCTCATACAATGATAAGCAAAAATAAAACAAATTAGCCATAATCACCTGGTCAGAAGAACAAATGCTTCTTCAAACCAAGTGAAAGTAAACCTCAAGGTGAGTCAGTAAATTCTGACTAAACAGAACAGACATGCTTCTGTCTCAAGCCCTTGCAAACTCAGCACAAATCCTGTGACCTGTTACTAGCAATGCCAATGCTGTATTATAGGGCTATAATCTGTGATTCAATATGAAGGTAGAACCATCTTCTCATTCAATTAAATTGAAAACATAGTGCTTTTACTTTTACCACTGGATTTGTCTACATGGGAGAGTGGAGGGGAAAGAGAAAGAAAGGCATCTGTGGAAGAATTAATAGTAAAGTTTAACATCCTGTGTGGATACACTTATTCTGAAGTAAGATGTTACTCCAAACCAGTATAACAGTATGCAGAATAAGAGCACATTCAAGTGGTCAGTCTGAAATAGTTATTACATTTCAATTCACGTCCTGTGTTACTCTGAATTAATTTACCTGATTAGACGAGGCTTTCGAGATACTGTATGAAATGTTTCCTTTTTGTAGAATTGAATAAAACATGACAGAGCAATGAATGACAGGTTCATCCTGTTACTAGTGTTACAGCAGCAGAAGGTACCTTCAGTATAATTAAAATAGCAAAAGATTATCTATCTTCAGTAATATGAACAAACCTCCAAGATTAGGAGGGTTCAGTAGGGAAAACTGCTTGTTGTGAAACTACAGGTGATGGTAAAAATTGGATAGTCTGAAAGTAAGGAGAGCTCCTCTTCTGCAATGAACATCCATTTTTAATACAGCTATTCTGTAGAGGGAAACTTGTGTCAACTTATATATAAGAGATCTACTGAGTATCTGCTTTTCTGGGGGTGTTTTCAAGAAATAAATTTAAGGACATTTAGAGACAGTATTTATCACCAGCTTTGAAAAAGAAAAATAAAGCTATTCTCAAGATATGGCTAAGGGCAACCATTGTTTTATTTTCCTGACAATTTACCATTTTCTGTCTTCCTTGTTTTAATTTTTGGTTTGTCAGTTTTCTGGCATAGGAAAGCTCTTGTGTTTCACAAGTGCATCGCTGTATAAGAGCTATTGGAAACAAAATGATAAACGTCACCAAAATAAATGATAAAATCAACTGAAAACCGCTAGAAAAACAGAGTCAGTATGCTGTTGTATGCATAGACATCTAAGATCCAGGTGTCAGCATTTAGTAATAACCCTGAATTTATATAGAACTGTGTTGTACTGTGAGTACATCTGAGAAGCATTAGACTTGGAGAAAGTCTTATTCTACTTTCCAAATGATAAAAACAATTTTATTGATTAAAATGTAACTTGAGTATTTTATGCATCAGAAGACAAACCTGTATTTTGGTGAGAAAAAATGAAACTTCTCCATAGAATCATAGAATATCTCAAGTAAATTGGCCTCGAACTATTAAAGCACTTAAACATAAGATCTTGCCTATGAGGTTAGAAACAAGGTGTGTATGATGACATACAACTCTGCTTTGTTCAATACAATGAAGATAACCACATGCCCAAATTTGTTAACTGTTTCTTTTACAGTGAAAGCTAAGCAAAACATAATGGCTGTGCATTGTACAAGATATACTTAAGCTTGGACATTAAGGTTTTTGCAGTTAGTCTTTTCCTGCTGAACTTGTACTGGTTCATTTGGGACTTTGAAGATGTTTCAGTCACAGGTTGAAGAAACAGATGACAATTAGAATAGACCTTCAAAGTTCCTTCTAACTATTTTCTGTAATCACTTGCCTGGGAGGTGGTCCAGTCTCAGCAAATATGAGAACCAGAACCTCAGATAAAAGACAGTGTTTGTGTGGGATGCCTCTATCCATGCTACCTTTTGCAGTGTTTGTAGAAGCTCCTGGTCAAGACACAGTAGACTGCATTTGGCCCTGAGGCAATATTCATTGCTTAAAAATTCATTCCTTATTTCCTTTTGGTTGGAGAAAATTAGTAGGCAAGACAGGAGGAGATCTAGTCCACAGTACTAGATGGACTATGCTGATGTAAATGAGCAAATGGGATCTCATTCAGGGTGGTGTCATAAGGACTACATAAACTCCACGAGGATGGTGGGAAAGCAGTAACAGGCCTTGGTGGGAAAAATAGGTTTATTAGAAGCCAATGATTTCCTTTTGTTAGGATGACAGGAAATAAATGCAGCCATTAGAGTTACATGGATGTCTTAGATATTTAAGTCATCTTAGGCAACAAATCCCAAAATTAACTGAGAATAATTTCAAACAAAAGACCTCTGCAACCTAAACTGTCTTAATGTTTTTGCTTTTTTTTTCCATATTGTTCAGTCTGAATTTGTTGGTACCAAGCTTCTGCAATCCTGGAATTCCAGCTTCTGAAATTTACCTAGGCATAAATATAAATAAAGGTGTGTGTGTGTGTATATATATATATATATAAAGGTATTAATACAGATATAAATAAATAAGGTATAAATATATGCCTTTATACCTGTCATTCTGAATAATAGAACTGCAATCCATATGAAACAGATTTGTTTTTTCATACCACATTAAACTGCTGTGGCAATCCACAGCAGCTGGACTGCTACATGCATCCATAAAAAAAAGCAGCCAGGACGAAATCCCTCTGGATAATCAGCCTACTGCTGATGTAGAAATTCATTGCTGTCCCCGTGCCCATACAAATTCTAAGGAGTTCTTGTGGGCAAGGATGGGATGCTACTGACTGTTATTAGCAACTCAGCAAAGGCCACACTGCAATATTTGGTCATCTCCAGCCTCGATCCACATAAGTGAAGTCATCCTTTCTCTCCTAGATTGTGCTGAAGAGAGCTGCAGCAAGTAACTGCCCTCTTTGAGTGTACTCTGTTGAGCAGTCGCTGTGAACTCAGAGCTCTTTTAATGTACTAAAACCAGAAACTGTGCCTTTGATGACCTCAGACAGTTGCCAGCACAAGGAAGTTTGGCCTAAAGAAATCGTCTTCCCAAAAAGGACCAATGACTAAAGCTCTCAAAAGATGTTTGGTGGGTTACTTCTCCAGCAGGAGGTCCCATGCTTGTACCTACTTCTGAAACCAGGAGCTAGATGATACTGTTAAAATATATGGTTTGGTATTGCTTCTGACATGGTAAAGTTGGGAACCTGTGTATGCCTTAGGAGCACGTGTCACCAGAAGAGGAGCTCTAAGACATGAGCTGGCCAGAATTCTCCTTAATTGTCTCTTCTGCACAGCGAGTAATATATAGAAGAAAGCAAGTATCTTTTTCAGGTTAACAGATTCCTGCTTGGCCAATTGCATGCAGAGCATCTGAACTTGTACAAGCTGATGTGCCATGAAATCTGGTAGCTGAATTAGTGTTCTTCATAATCATTGTACTTTGAAATAAGTGAATATACTGAATAATAGCTCTGGTACTTATTATTTAATATGATTTGTACTAGATGTTACAGTAAAACTAATTGTTTTTTTCATCTCTTGTATTTTTCTATAAAAAAAATTCTTGGACGTGGTCTGAATGCTAAAAAGCAGCTGACTAACAGTGTAGAAAAATACAGTATTTATTTTTAGATTTTTTTTTTCCCAGCAGAATGATAAATAGTTCCATTGCTATTGCTTTGCTGTAGCTGACAAAAGAAAATGAGCTGTATCCGTGAATACCCCTTTCTGTTGGTTTCAATACAATGTAATATCTGTGCTAGCATCTAGACAACAGCTATAAACAGTAAAATGATAATAAGTGCTATGTCCCTGTGACCAATACTCTTGAACTATTGTAATATTTATCCCCATAAGCAATTTGAAGGTTTGAGGGGGATTTGTGAGATAATAAAATGTTTAGATACAAACATTTATATATATGTATTTAGGAAAATATGTAGATAATATATGCATGTGTATATTTCCTTGCTAACATTTTTCTGGCATCAATCTAGGTTCATGGAAATTGAAAACTAAACTGAGACAAAACATCGATAGCAATTAATATAGCCATGAATACAGTTTCATTTGGAAAACAACATAATATGCACATACATTGCATTTCTATTTATGTAGTTCATGCCAAGTAGACACTTGCTAATTTATTCTGATGGGCTCTTCACGAATGACAAGAGGAATGTAAGACTAGTCCAGCATCTTGCCACAAGCTTGAGGCTAGCCACCATATTAGAACTCCAAACTGAGGGAGAACATCCATCTCAGCAGCTGTCTTGAAGCTTATTTTGTAGGGAAAAGAATTAAAAAAAAACCTCAGCTACTGAAAACTGTTGCCTTTTTCTTCTATCCCCTTGCAATGAAAGCTTTCCCTTTCAACAAAGAAAATCAAAAAATCTGTAGGTAGTGAAGCAGTGCTTTGGGATTCTGAAAAACAAAACAGGAAGATACATCAACGAAAGTTTCTTAAAAACAAACAGAAGTCTGCAACAAATGAATCTGTAACTGGAGATAGCAAACAAACAAAACCCCTAGAATTCTGGGACAGAAGTTATCACTGAAGTTGTATAGCATACCTGGAAACATGGCTTTGCAAGTGGAAGTAAATAAACCATGCAGCTCTTTTCCTGGACTTCTTCCTTTATGGGCGTTGTATCCACTGCCAGGAAAAGGTAGATGAGTAAGCATAGGAATGTTGCTTATTTATACTCTATCTCACTCAAAGGTGTAGGAAAATATAGTAAGAAAGAACAACACAGAAAAGGAGCAATTTGGGGAAGTTCTCATGAAGTGCTTAGTCCCTAAAGAGCGACTTTCAAGGAAAAAGTAATATCCCATATGCATTTGGGAAGTGATGCTTTTAGTTGCTGGTAGAACAGAGCTTTGTTGGACTTTTATTCCTTTTTGCGTGCTCAGTTTATCCACCTTGCTTAAGTAACATAAAGGCCAAAGCTTCCAATTCACTACAGCTTTCAGGGCTTTAGGGCTCACTACAGATTTACCAACATTGTAAAAACTATGTTCCCATATGGATTCAGAAAGAGGAGTAGTTTAGAAAATAGATGCCTCATCTTATGATTCTGATTCTGGTAAAAAGGCTAGGAAAATACAAGCTAACTCTTAATTATTTTATTCTCATAGCTATTTTTGTCTTTAGAAGCAATTGTCAAGCTTTTCATAATCTGTACATTACCTTCTTGACTTTGAATATTTTCCTGTGGTTTAGGAAAATAGTAGTATATATTTATTCCAACAATGAGATTATCTTTCCCAACTAGATATATTATATTTTCAGATACTTATATGTTTTAGAAAAATCAGGACTTAAAACTGAATCAACAGGTTGTTGCTAGCTTCTAGGAAATTGAGAAATTCAAAAGAGAAGGCTTATATCAGAAGAATTTATTTTATCCTAATGATTTAATAGGCTCCAGGTGAGTTGGAGATAATAGTAAAACAAAAAAGTAAAGATCATACAGTAACTCTATTATACAGTATTGTTGTCAAAAGAAGAGGGTACCCTTCTGTTCCTATAAATGAGGAACTCGAGGGTTACAGCAAAAAGCCTGCTTTATGAATTGTGAAAAGAGTTTATTCCCCCGCTCTCCCCCCCAAATAATATTTTTCTAAAAAAGTTCTTTTTCTTCAACAGAAACTTTCATATTCCTTTAAAAAGATTTAAAATGTTCTGCTGCAGAATTAGAATTTGTGTCATCAGACGATTCTTCTTTAGGTGACACATCTGTGAAGAAGGAGTTTGGCTAAAGACAATTTTTTTTTGTCCAATTTATGAGTGAGCTGTTAGTAATGATCTATAACCTGATTATAATTGCTTTTTGGTGTTTATATGAGATGCTAACTCTTTAAATGTTATATACTCATTATAACACTGTGTTGCAAATAGCAATGAAATTAAAGCTGTAGGCCCAAACCCTTGAAACATTTCACGTGTTAATATAGTGGTTTATATACAGTTACTTCGCAGAACTGAGGCCATTGTGGTTACTGTACTAATATTATACATATTATAATCTTAGGTTATTGTAATAACATCTAGTACTAAATCAGATTTTCTTTACACTAGAATAGGATTCCAGTGAATTTAGGTTTGTCTTTGGTCAATGCCTCAAACTATGTACACTCTGCTTAAAAGCTTGCACAACTGAAAGTAGCACTTTTTAAATTTGGCACTTATGAGAATATTATTTCAGGCAAGATTAAGAATGCAGACTGCCATTAACTTAAAACATGCTGCAGATAAATCACTTCTCTGTGCATCTCATTATAGATTTAACAAATATAGCTGATGGTATTGTTGTTTTGCTCTACACAGTAATCTGACTTTTTTTTTTTGTTTTTTGCAAATAATGATTAATAAAAATTAATTATATTTTGTCACAGATAATCATATAACTAAATATCATCACTTTGCATAACTTCTCTGCGGGAAGGGACTGTTCATTGTTTTTGTTGTTTGTGCTAGTGGTTTTTTTTTGACTTGAATTTAATGAGGTCTTCAGTTGCTGTACTTGGGTTGAAATAGTAACAGTTATTATTAAAGAGGTGTAAGCTTTGGGCATGCATCATTAAGACTGCTCACAATAATGAAATACTGGAGTATTTGCAGGGCATGGGCCAAGGGCTATAGTATTCAATACTCTGTGCAGTATTCTATACCTGTTGAGGAACAGGGAGGAATCCTCCAAAATCCACAAGAACCTGGTGGTGATGTTGTTTTAACAGAAAGTGAAACTAGTGGTGAAGCTGACTTTGTAGACAGAATTTTCAGATGAAAAAAAAATTCTCTGAGGTGTGTAACTGTCAAACTTCATCATGATGTTCTAGTTTATAGAGGTGGAGGATGGAAATGGAGAGGGACGATTATTTTGTTGTCATTTTTTTGTTTTGTTTTGTTGCTTGTTTTAAGCTGTTGGATCAGTTCAGTTAGCAAGATCAGTTAATGATAATATTATACATGGTGTGAGAATTAAAACCCATTAGATTTGACTGGTCCTAGCAGTCTGTAACTTGCAATAAGCCATGTTGTCTTTCACCATTTTCTCTCAGGTATTTAAAGGCAAAGTATTGTATTGATATGTCAGTACCAATGGTTTGTAATTACCATCTTTAGAAGGCATACTGCAGTGAATTTGCTAGTAAATCTTGAATTTGCCTGTAAAATCATGACTAAGTCATAATTGTCCAACTAAATAAGGACAATATATGTCAGTGGCCTTGCCTGCTACATATTTTAAAAGATACTGTTTTTTTCTTGTCTATGGCTAAAATTCTGCTCCTAGCATGCATAATAAGTGAAACTGAAAGAGGAAATGGTTTCTGTTCTTACTGTGCAACCTCTTGCGCCTGGTTGGAACAGTGGAGGAAAAGATAGGACTGTAATCTGTGTAACTTTACTTTTTTGGCCATTTTGAGCATGTTTGCACTGTCCTACTGTGTCTGCGCACCTTCTCATACAAATTTGATGAGCACTTGCAGGCCCTTAGGATAGCTGAGCAATATCTTAAAACAAGTCTTCAAAATGTTAGTGCAGTTTAACTTTGATATTAGTCATTATTAGTGTAATAAAAGGTAAAGCCAAATCTCTCTGCTTCTCCTCACTCAGTATAACTTTGGGATAATGTGTTTTACATGATTTCCCCATACATTTTGATCGGTTTGCTTTTCATCTGTGTCATCACCTTTCCTTTTCAAGACAGATGAAAGTTAAATACTTAGAGAGATGATTATAAGATGAAATAACTTACTTACACTTTTATGCACTACCTTTACATTTAATGACATCTATGTATGTTGTCTTTCTCTGCTTCTTTAACTGCATTACAAAAGCAATAGCAAGTTACATTGTGATTACCTACAGCTTGCTCTTGACCATTTCAGAGGAAAACTCTCAACCAAATGCTGCTTATGCTACTAGTATAGATGCTTCTAAGTAATTGTGAGGTTGTGCTACTGCAAGAATAGATAAATGTTTATGTGAAATAATAATATAGGTGACAGGTTCCTGTACTATAGCTGCTGTCATTACAGGCATCTATTTTTACAAAATTTGCAGCTGCTGTGCATCTTGCATCTAGAGGGTTTGCTTTGTCTTTTATTCTTGTTTGTCTGTCTGTCTCTCTATGTTCTGTCTTTTTCCTACAAAAAAAAATAGTTGTTTTTTTTTTGAAAGCTCAGCTTTGGTTTATTGCCTGCTCCTTTACTGTTTTCCTCCATTTTAGAGGAACTTTGTAAATTTTCCTCCTCGCCCCCACTGTACTGGTTTCAACACTACAGGTCTGACCTAGAGCAAAATAAACATGAGTGAAAGACAAGGAATTTGATGTTTACTTCTGTGTTACATTTGCATTGTATGTCACCATCAGAGATCTCATTTTTTTAAAGGTAATTGTTGGTGACCACACTATAATCATATTTAGAATACAAGGTTTCTACCAGTATGAATTTGTAATTGACTTCCAGCTGTGAATTCTCTGTAAAGTACAATTTTTCCCTGTAGGGACAACTGTTATTTACTTTTGGCAGAAGTTTGCTAGTGATAAACATTGATCAGCAAGTTGTTGGAGGTGATTTTATTCGTTTGTAGGTAGAAAGCACATTGCAGCAGATTTTCTATAGAGCTGGATGTTATTTGCAAATCTTTTCCAAATCTTCTAGTGAATTCTAAATCTGTAATAAAATAAACATTTTGGCTGGGAGAAAAACTTTCTGTAAAAGCACCGAGTATGACTAATGTTGCCATGGACTATCACATTGGTTATTATGGTGGGTTGACCTTGGCTAGCTGTCAGGTGCCCACCACACAGCTCTCTCACTCCCCCTCCTCAACAGGACAGGGGGAGAAAATACCATGAAACAACTTGTGGGTTGAGATAAGGACAGGGAGATCACTCAACAAATAACCATCACAGGCAAAACAGACTCGTCCTGGGGAAGATTAATTTATTGGCAATTAATAACAGTAAAGCAGTGAGAACTAAAAGCAAACTAAAAACACCTTTCCCTCTATCCTCCTTCTTCTGCCTCCTCTCCCTGAGCGGTGCAGGGGAATGGGGATTGTGGTCAATCCGTAATACTTTGTCATCTGCCACTCCTTCATGGTCACTCCCTTTCCCTGCTCCAATGCAGGGTCCCTCCCACGGGCTGCAGCTCCGGCCTGGGGCCTGCTCCTGCGGGGGCTCCCATGGGCCGCAGCCTCCTTCAGGCCTCATCCACCTTCTCCACCCTGGGCTCCTCCATGGGCTGCAGTGTGGGGATCTGCTCTGTGTGGTACCCATGGGCTGCAGGGGGACGGCCTGCTCCACCATGGGCCTCTCCACGGGCTGCAGGGGAACTTCTGCTCTGGCACCTGGAGCCCCTCCTGCCCTCCTTCTGCACTGACCTTGTTGTCTGCAGGGCTGTTTCTCACTCCTCTCTCCCAGCTGCTGTTGTGCAGCATTTCTTTACTTTCTTAACTCTGCTCTCCCAGAGGCACAGCCAGCGTTCCTCATTGGCTTGGCTTTATTTGGTCAGCAGCGGGTCCCTTTTGGAGCTGGCTCTTCTCTAACATGGGGCAGCTTCTGGACTCTTCTCTCAGAGGCCACCCCTGAAGCCCCCTGCTACCAAAACCTTGCCTCATAAACCCAATACAGTTATAGAAAAGATCAGGAGACATTTAATAGATCAGGGAAGCCTCTTCTTTTCATTCAGTTTGCTTTTAGTAAGTTGTATGTTGCTCAAAACATGAAACTTGTAGAATGTCTAAGGAGAAGCTCGTACTTCAGGGAATGTAACGAGACCATTTTTCCAGTCATTTCGTTGAACAAGTAATACATTCAAAATAACTGTAAATGCAACTGTATGGATACAGCCACAGTATCCACAGACAAAATATCAGAGGTATCCTAAAACCTCTGATGATCAGAATTCTTTTTGGTTCGATGCTCTTATTTCTGGTGATGAACTGTGAGAAACAACTGAAACGGTTCAAACACTGGGAATATGAGTAGGATGGAATGTGAACCATGGGCCAGATTTTTGCTTGAATTCTCTAGTGAGTGGGAAGTGTTTAAAGGGAAAAAAATCCAGGCGGTGAAGAAAATGCCTTTTTTTTTTTTTTTCATCTTAAATCTGAATGTTGACTTTTATTCTTATTGTGAAAACACAGAATTGCTTTGGTGTTCCAGCACAAATGGATAATGACTAAAGTAGGGCTTAGCAGGGTAGGGAACAAAATCATAGTGAGAGAGACAGGGACTGTATCTTGATGTAAAATAATTGGCAAACAGGATTGATAAGTATTGACTTCCATACTTGATTATAACAGTCTTCTGGGATATGGTCTTAGAAAGTTAGTCTTCCGTGTCCTACTATTCCTGACTTGTTACATTAATTGTATACCAATCTTCTTAATTTTGATAAGTGCTTTTGTTAGGTTTAGTGACTGAGATCTCAGATAGAAGGTGTTCTAAAAAGAAAACGGTTTATTATCAAACAATTGTTTGATTAAACCATTGTTATCAAACAATATCAGACAATTAATTTTGTCTGTTAATAGTAAGAAAATAAATGATTGTGGTTTGGGTAATATTTTTTTCTTCAAGCAAGTTCATTCCTGCATTTCTTAAAGCATTCAGGTTATATGTATTATGATCTTATGGTGAATGGGGCTGCATCAGGCTGGCGGCTGGTCACCAGTGGGGTTCCAGAGGGCTCCATTTTAGGGCCAGTTCTCTTCAATGTTTTTATAAACGATTTGGATGTAGGACTAGAAGGTGTTTTGAGCAAATTTGCTGATGATACTAAACTGGGAGGAGTTGACTCCCTTGAGGGTGGAAAGGCCTTGCAGAGAGATCTGGACAGATTGGAGAGCTGGGCAGTCACCAACCGCATGAAGTTTAATAAGAGCAAGTGCCGGGTCCTGCACCTGGGAAGAGGCAACCCTGGCTACACGTACAGACTGGGGGACGAGACGCTGGAGAGCAGCCCCGTAGAGAGGGATCTGGGGGTTCTGGTTGATAGCAAGCTGAATATGAGCCAGCAGTGTGCCCTGGCAGCCAGGAGGGCCGACCGTATCCTGGGGTGGATCAAGCACGGCATTGCTAGTCGGTCGAGGGAAGTGATTGTCCCGCTCTACTCTGCGCTGTGCGGCCTCACCTCGAGCACTGTGTGCAGTTCTGGGCACCACAGTACAAAAAGGATGTGAAACTATTGGAGAGTGTCCAGAGAAGGGCTACCAAGATGGTGAAGGGCCTGGAGGGGAAGACGTACGAGGAGCGGCTGAGGTCACTTGGTTTGTTCAGCCTGGAAAAGAGGAGGCTGAGGGGAGACCTCATCGCGGCCTACAGCTTCCTCATGAGGGGGAGTGGAGGGGCAGGCGCCGACCTATTCTCTTTAGTGACCAGCCATAGGACCCGAGGGAATGGTGTCAAGCTGCGAGAGGGGAGATTCAGGCTGGATATCAGAAAGAGGTTCTTCACTGAGAGGGTTGTCGCGCAGTGGAACAGGCTCCCCAGGGACGTAGTCACAGCACCAAACCTATCGGAGTTTAAGAAGCATTTGGACTGTGCTCTTAGTCATATGGTCTGAATTTTTGGGCAGACCTGTGTAGTGCCAGGAGTTGGACTCGATGATCCTTATGGGTCCTTTCCAACTTGGGATATTCTATGATTCTATGATCTTAAACTTCATTTTACCAATGCGTGCTCATTATCTAAATGGTTCTGTCAAGAAATCAAGTGGGGCTTATTCTGTTTCTTTGTAGGCATTCAGGAATTACTTAATTAGTGTATTCTCTGGAAATCAAAACCATGTAAAAATGCATTATAACTACCAAATTCTCATTTGTACTGTTTTGTATAGTTTTACTTGTTTGGGTTCAGTTGATGGGAATGTACTCTTCAGTTAGAGAATACTTAGATACATCTATTTTCTTTAGCAGGTATTGATGGTTAAGATCAAGCCATCTTATGGCTTGTTGAGAATTTACAAAATTGCTGTGCTTTATATTCAATATTTTAACTCATAGATGGATTTTGGAATAGTTTATTCTATTTCTCAGCTGTCAAGATGACGACAGTCCAATTTCAACTTAATGCCATTAGGTTACCTACTGAGTATAATTTGTGATGGACTTTTCTTTAGTGAAGAACATATGAATAAGTCTGCTGCGGTTCTTGAACATATGATTGGTCTTGTAAACCCTCCTACACTTGCATTGAAGTTTGTTCTTCCATGTGTCCTACTGCATCATCTCATTCTCATCTCCCTTGTCTACCTGATAAGGTGTTTCCATTCCCACTTGCTTTGAAGTTCACCCATCTTTTTTCTTTTTTTTCTTCAGAATCACTTTTGTTCCAATTAATCAAGCTCCATTAATTGTGATTTAGATGGAGATCTAGCATTGTATCTTTTAAGCCAGAGTGCAAATATTACCATTGCTGCGTTGGCAGGGGAGGAGGTCTGGAAAGCTGTGCTGGAACACTATACTGTAAGGCAAGATACAGGCTGTCAGGAAAGAACTAAAGTATAGAAAATATGCATTAAAATAGTACTGATAGAATCCTAAGTGCATTAAGATAAAACAAACAAAAACCCTGCCATCCTGGCAGCAGTGACTCACAAAAGGAGAAGCATTGCTATTGCACAGACCACACATTTTTAGCAATAACATTAAGCTTGTTTAGAGGAACCTGAATGGATAAACACTTGCAATTATTTACAACTGGTAGCATTAACTGTACCTTTCCTGAAAACTGCTGCAGATCTAGTTTTCTCAAGTGTCATGACCTAAAACTGGGGCATTTCTTAACCTCTTTTTGCTATTAGAAATTCTGTTCAGGTGGACTTTGAAGGCTACAGATACTGTCCAGAATTCCCAGATCCTTTTATAGTTCCAGCGAGTTGGGTGCTTTTGTCCTCCCTGGTCCACTTCAGAAATACTGAACATAAGCCCTGCATTGGCAGCTGTTAGAACCATCACATATGTGCTATGCTGTGTCTATGCGGGTCTAAGAGGGCTGACTCTCTTGGAGGCACAGGCTTACTCTGCATGTTCTACCCATTCCGTTTGGTGCATGCGTCATAAATCTATGTTTCCAGGAAAACTCAGACCTACTGTGTATTAACTTAGCTATTGTTACACAACCTAGAGGCATTGGATTTAGTTCATGTAGTGAAGGACATCATATCTCCTTTTCCTCAGTTCACCATCTTCCATGGAAATGCCTATTTGTCTAACTTGGAAAGGAGCTATGGTGTGTTTGAGCCAAATGATCCAGTATGGATGATCCAGGGATCGGTTCCCAGGAAGCAGGGTGGGGGTGTTATGTTCTCAGTATTAAAATACAGATTATATATCAACTGATTATTGAGTCTGGTCATCTATAAATGGGTCCTGAAATGTTCATTGTTCAAGAGAAACACATTTAGATAAAGACTAAAGTGAAAGACTACCATTAACACCTGTGAAATCAAGTATTCAAAAGATAGAAAGTACCAGAATTAAGGTTTCTTTTGTATTCCAAAAATAGCACCTTAATGTATATGCACAATCATATAGTCTTTTGTTACATGATTGCGTGCTGTCTGTTAAGCGCGTGAAATACAGTATTTTCCTTCTAAAGGCTTGAGAATGTTCAGGGATACAAACAGATGTATTCTTGACATAAAACATATCTCCTGGAAATTTTAAGCTTCAGTGTTGATGAGTGCTGAAGATTTACAAAGAAAATGTATTTCAACATGAGTAAAATGATATTTTTTTCATATCTGTCTTGGAAATGTTTGTATTGTTTAGCTTGAGATTTTCCTGAAAGTCTTGGTGGGAAGAACCAAACTGGCATACCAAATTCTAATTGCTCAAGCTGAAAATGTTTAAAATGGTAAGTAACTGGAAGCCAGAGCCTATAGTGAGAACTATATTAATCATATTTTTGTCTTTTCACAATGTATCATGGCGCATAAATGACTTCTAAGTCATCAAACACAATGGTTTGAAATTAGGGAATTTATAATGGTGAGAGTGTTCAGATGCTAATCAGCTGTAATGTGAATGCTTGTATTGGAGGTCGGAGATTATGAGTTTTGTCATGTGTTAATGGAAAACACTCCAGATGGTGAAGTGGCTGGTGAATCTACCAAGTTTCCAATGTCTCACTATGGATGAATGTTTCTTACTTGAGTAAATTTTAATCTTCTGTGTGGATAATGCTCTTCTGATTCAGACTTGTAGAACCTCATGTGACCAATCAACAGACCCCACAGTGGAAGAAGTCTCAGAGGAGATGAGCAAGAGTGATGAGCTGAGGGAAGAACGAAAAGAATGACCATCAGTTATCATTAGAAAAGCTGACCTTACCTCAAGAAAGAGGACTGCAGGGTAACCTTTGTTTTAGATGCACAGTGGGTCACAGAGCTGTTTAAACAGCCTTTTCTCAGATAAATAGCAGACAGTAATGTCTTTCAGAGCTAGCCAGACCAGCATGCAGGGTGGGAAAGTGTATATGTGGCTCATCCCATCATCAAGTATAAAAACTGACCACCCAACAAAAAGACCTTTGAAGAGAGCAACACAGTTGAGCTGGCTTTGACCCACATATTGACCCACATATTTGACCCCTGGTGACTGGAGATGCTCAGCATCGTGGTGGTGGAGTGTATAGACACTGGTAATGGGAATCAGGTTTGTATCATGATCCAACTGTATAATGAAATTGCTATATTGTGCTTGTGTTGTGATTTGTGTACATTGCTGTATTACTGTTCTAAATCTGTGGAAACTCATATACCTTCAAATAAGTAGTCATGATATTAAACATGAAACCCTCCTGCTGTGGAATATCTAGAATAGTCTGGTCAGAGAGTATTAAACTCTGACACTAATGGACTCTGACACCCCACAAGGGGAAAAAATCTCCTGTTTTCAATGGCTGAGTTTAAACCCCGTTTATTTGCTGTGAGTTGCATATGCTTGTGCAATTTTGTGCTCTTGCTTGAGTTACAGATATCAGGTTTTCTTGCTAGTAAATTCCAAATACACATTATTAAAGGCTACCATTATCCTGAAATAAGTCTATGGTGCCTATAAATGAAAAGCATCTTCCCCGCTTAGGCTGCTATTAAAAAAAAAATCCCAATACCTAGTTAACTTTCACAGCCTTATTCAAAAATAACAATAATTTTCTTGCATCTGTAATTCTGTGGCTTTTTAAAGCTTCTTTTCAGTTTTCTTTTTTACTATTGTAAAGCAGTGTATGTACTACTCAGCATATCCCTGAACTAGATATTAAAACAATCACCTTTTCTCTGAAATAGTTGTGATGTGATATAAAATAAATTCAGTTATAGATCCAGATGTATTTTTTCATTTATGTAGTGTAACTTTCTTTTGGAGTAACACTGGGGGAGTTGTGTTTTTCTTGATCATTCACACAGCGATTTGGCAGTAGGTCTGAGTGAAGCAGCTAGTATGGTTATACAAGTCTGATGGGGTAGCACTTCCCTTTGGATGCTGTGTCACAGTATCCTAGGTCAAAGCCGGGCCTTCTGTAGTCCCATTCAGACCCATTGTGTGTACTCTTTTCATCTCTTTTCTATGGAAACTTGTGCTTAGAATGCTGAAAACTATCTCTTCCAAAAAAAAAAAAATTTAGTTTCTGGCCAGCTTAGTTCCTTGAGCTGACTTGCTGTCCAGCACAAGGGAAAATCACATAGGTGCAAATATGGAAGGACTCTGGTAACCCTAGCATCAATTGCCTTGGACTTCTGTAGAATTAGTTTTATATTTCTTCTTTACCAGTGTTTACACCAAAGTATTTTTTTAAATGAAAAGCTGTAGCTCTTGTCCCCACTTTGAAAGTTTGAGAGCATTTGAATAACCAATGGTGGAAGTTGCTGTGTAGGCATAAATGCATCTGTCCAATACAGAGCCTAGGAAAGTACATGTATATTTGACCCCATGTCACAGACCGTCAGACCTGTTAAACTTGTGGTGGCTGCTAGCAGGCTTAGTGTAATTTTCTAGATGACAATGTACAAACATGGAAATACTGGAGTACTGGTGGACTTGTCTCAACAAGTATCTCATTACCTAATGAACTATTTTGTGTTTCATCTGACATTTAGTTGTCTTCTGCTAATGACTGTGTAACAGCCTTGTGACAACTCCAGTCATCATATACAAGGTAAAGTAATATTAGGAAGTAATACATATTGAACCAGACTGGACACACTCTGGTTTCTCCTCAGCTATGTAGCCTGATATAGAGCTTGACTGTCACCTCGGGAATCCTTATTCTAACCTTGCTGTTGCCAATGGTTTTCTGGGTGATAGCACAGAAAAATTGTAACATTTTGTAGATGAAAGTAGTATATGAGAGCTAGGTATTATTCTTCTGCTTCTTTGTTAGTTAGAGATCTTGTTCGTGTTGTACTAGCAGCAGGTAACACAGTGGTTTTGAAGTATGATGTTATTATCTTTTAAAGTGTTGTTTTTTCTTGTTGTTTTTTTTTTTTTTTTTTTTTTTTTAATGTCCTTGTAAGCCTGAGCCAGGATGTAGAAATTTTACTTCATCGGATACTTCAGGACTGATGGCTGAAGAAATTTTTTATTTCCTAAATAATTTTTTTAATATGACAATAAGACATTAAGCATTCTTTAATATTTTTTCCTAACCAGTTAATGAATAAATTACTCATTTAGTTAATTTACAAAATATTGAGAGTTATATGTTCAGATAATTGCTTCCTTTAGCTCTTCACTTGATTAAGAAAGCATTTGTTAGTCTGAGAGGTCCAATTTTAATGGCATTGCTCTCTTTTTGGTCTAGGAATGGTTAGATAATTTTATCTAAAAATGTTATCAAGCCTAGTTAATTTTCCAGAGAGTACTTACTGTCTCTGAGGCTATACAAGAAAGCATTGTTTTAGACTCTCGTAATTTCTCCACCTCATCTGCCTGTGGTCCACGCTCACCAAATTCCTTCAAAATAAATTCTCTTTGTACTCAACATATCTGGTGAGATACACAGCTCAAAACCTCCTCTCTTCATCAGTTTTTTTCAACTATCTTATGCTGTAAAGTTGATTCTCTGGGTAAAGGAGTTTTACTTGGATGCTGCATAGCTTATGATGGTCAGTGGTATTTTTGAGCCATTGAGGTGTCTTTTTTTGCAACTTGGCTATATGTATTACCTGGCAGTGGATCAAATTTTGAACAGATTTACCCTCATACTGGATCTGGTGTCTGTGTGCTTTGGAATGTCTTTTACCTAGACAGAATGAGGGATGGAAAGTTCCCTCTCCAGTATCTATAATCCACAAAGGGATTCTCTTAGTGAATTTCCCTTTGTCTTCCTCTGGGCTTTTGGAACATGGTTGTTTTGTACAAGAGTGTAAAGGCATCCTGAAAACAGTCTGTCAGTGATCCTCCTAAACAGCATGAAGAGACACAGAGCGAAGACCCAGCAAGGGCTAACACAGATACAGCGGGAGGTAAAAAAAAAAAAAAAAAAAAAAACATTCAAAGCAAGAACTCTCTGCATTTACTTGGATTTCCATTGTTTTCTGAATTGTGACTTCTTTCTTTAAGTGAAGAAGACATTGCAGTAGCTGGTAATGTTCTGCATATATTGCTAGTTGTCTTGCAAAGTCAAAAAAGATCAGTGTTGGTTTTCACAGGAAAAAAGGAAATTGCAGATAGTCAGGAAGTATAATAATATAACAGGATGCAGTCCAGTAATACCCTGATAACTTCCTTCTCTAAGGTAGTTTCTTCTACATCATAGTGACTTTGCAAGAATCTCGCTCAAGTACTGTCACCTTTCTGCAAATAAAATGCTTGTATTTTCACCTGATTAAATTGCATATCCTATTATCAGCAGCTTTACCTGCTCAATGGCACTATACTGGGCCTTTCCTTGTTAGACTTACCCTGGTCTTGATGTTAATTCAGCGGAATTTTAATAGCTTTCTGATAATGTTAACTGCAATTTAATATTTATTCAGTGTAAGACTAATCATTGTATGAGATTATTAAAATAGAAGACTGAGATTTGTATAAACTTTCTTCCTTCCTCAAAATCATTTAGGCAGGTTCCATTTCTAGACAGACACTGCAAATTGCTGATACCTCAAAGTTTTCTCTTCTGCTATGAATGTAAGGTCAGAGTGATAGGTAAATGTTAGAGGTCAGACAGAAAAGCATACTATTGGCTGGAAGAGATTTGTTAATACCCAATTTGCTGGACTACTTTCAAAGGGTGTGTGAGTATGTAATCTTCTTTCTTGGAAAGAGCAGAAGTCCTCTGGACAAGCTGTTTTTATCCTGTTCGCATTTTTTCTAAATTGTGCCTCAGCAACAGGATATTTCTGAGAAGCTTTGCTACCACTGAAGAAATGTCCCATCTCATCTGGTCCCTAGAAGTGTGGGGAAAAGCTGTCTAACAAAATATTTAGGGATTATGACTTAGTGAGCCAAGTGCTTTAATAAGGTACTGTAATGTGAAAAGGGAGGTCAAAGAAAGGAAAGATTCAAAAACAAACAAACAACTTTTACATTAATTGGTAAATTTGTCCTCAAAAGCTGGCAACACAGACAAGGATTAAGCTTAGGGTAAGTGTAACCTCAGTCTTGCCCCTCACCCTCCTTCGGGACTGTCTGTCCTGTTTGCGTGAATGAAGAGACCAACCTTAGTAACAGGCACATTTTTACCAGCAGTCTTGGACTGTCTAAATATTGTGAACAGATTAAGACTGTGTGGAAAGGTAAAAGCAAATTCACATGAGATAGAACAGAGAAAGAGCACTAAAAGGCAAGAGGAATTTGTTCAAAGATGATGTAGTGTTGCCAAAGACAATGGTAGTAGTCATAATATTAAAGGTACAATGATAAACCAAACAGTGAAAAGAAAGTAGTAATACAGTGTAAGAAATAACCAAATGTATGGAAGAGCTTAAGGGACTTCAGGTAAGGAGGAAAAAAAGAAGAGGAAGCAAGAAAAACTGAGGGAAAGAACAAAGGGAAAGAAATGCAGAAAAGATCGGTTAAAAAGTCACAGATCAGAGATCATCTGGTCTGCCCCCCCTGCTCAGGCAGGACCACCTGTTAGTGTGTTTTCTTAATATCTTTTTTTTCTTTTTTTTTTACTTTGTACCCACCCCTCACTGAACTGGTAAACAGTCTGTATAAGAGCAGTAAAAATAGAGAAATAGCGTTTGGTCTTAATCACGCTAAGTGGCAGTAAGCCCACCCCACTTCAGAGAATACACTTTTTTAACACAAAAACTGAGCAAGTCTGATTAGTATTTCTCTTGAGATGAGAATCTGCAGTCTATTGGTATGATATCACGTGAGTCTAATTAAGCCTGTTGGAGCTGCGTGGAACAAATCTGATGTTAGCTAAATAGATTGAAAACTGCAAGTCAGCTGCAGTTAGTGAGTTATTCTGGATTTATGCTATTTTATTCAGATGAGGATATGGCTGATACTACCGTAAATTAAGAAATGGAGTCAAATCCCTGAGTAATTAAGGTCCTCTCCAACTTTTGATATGATTTCAGAACTTGGTCATCGGCTACTTAAAACAAGTGTAAACATTGCTAATAATGGAAATACCTAGTTGATAGAAGGAGTGGCAAAAGTTTGGAAAGTGAAGAGGAACTCAGAAGCTTAGATAAATGCATTTTTATTGGGATACTGATTCTGGAGTGGCTCTGAGGCAAATTTTTGTCAGTAGCCTCAGACTGTAGACGCCAAAAGATCATGCTTTCAGATTTGAACACAATATTTATGTTACAGGGCCTGCAGCATAAGATTTACCTTTTTTTTTTTTCCAATAGATTTTTCGTTTCCCTAATTTTCATTTCCTTAACTTTCCATAACTTGTGGTTGATGACCCATGCCTGTCAGTGTTCAAGAGTCATTTGGACAATGCCCTTACTAATGTGCTTTAACTTTTGGTAAGCCCCAAAGAGGTCAGGCAGTTGGATGCAATGATCTTTGAAGGTTCTTTCCAACTAAACTGTTCTGTTCTGTTCTGTTCTGTTCTATTCTACTCTATTCATATCTGATTGGAAGTTTCTATCAAAATTAAAAATTAGGGGTCCTTAGTTTTATTTTACACACACACACACACACACAAAACCTGGTTTAGTGCAAAATCAGTGAACCTCTCATGTAGCTTTCAGCAGCAGACATGGTGAGCATGTGTGTTCTGAGACTTTGGTGCTATTCTTTCAGCCACTCAGCTTGAGCGAAATTTTTGCTTTATCTCTTCATTTTATATTGAGAAGTCTTGTTTTCGTAACAAATTAAGTCTGTGCTGGTCTGACTGCTCTCAAAATTCCCTCTATTTATAAAAGGTCTTGCTGAGCACCAAGATTCTTATAACATGACACATGCATTCGTAACAACAGAGGAAGGAGTTAAAGCAGAGGTTCAGAAGATGATTGGAAACGTTTTTCTCAACCTTTAGATAGAAATGTAAACAAAACTGATTAAGTTTTTGATCATTTCTATATTTCATTGAGGTATGCTGTTGAAAGTTTCTAAAGTCTTCGCACTTTCAAAAAGAACTCACCTCTGGCCTATCTTCCTTGGAACTCAGCAAGAGTTCTAGCATTCCCTGCTAGAATTAGGGTGATCCCAAGATCTTTTGAAACTAGCAAATAAACCATTGGCTTTAGAATCTCACCTTTCAAATTCTTAGTGCTGAATTATACACAGAAAAGGAATGTGTATAAAAATGAGTAATTTTCTTCCTCTCTTGTAAAACAAACGTAGTCCTTTTCTGAAGTGACCCTTTATTAATCTCCCTGCTAACACAGGGTTATTTCTACAGAATAGTTTTCTGGTTTCAAATTAGATTCTGATCACCTTTTGTTTGAAAATAGATTTTAGTATAATAGTATTGTTTAGTATAATATTATTAGTATTGTTTAGTATAATAGTATTGTTTGAAAATAGATTTCACTCTTTCTGGTTATTTTCTGAGGTAGGCTGCTAAACAAAATGTCTCTTGACCGGCAAAATATCTTAGGAGACCTGAAGAGCTGTGCTTTTTTATTTTTTTAGTGGAGGATGGTACAGTGTAAAGGAAACCCACTGAAAGATTTTGAAGCCACTGCTCACTGAGATGCAATGCATTCTTAAGGTATGGCAAGCTAATTCACTATTCAGTGGTCCATTTATTTGATTGGTCTGCATGTACATTTTCAGGTAGTTTTTTAATTTTAGACCAGCTCTCTTCATTAAATAAACTGTTATTAAAATGCATAAACATTTTAATTTTCAGTTGTATTGAGTTTATGTGGCAAGAGTTTGGTAGCAGGGGGGCTGCAGGGGTGGCCTCTGTGAGCAGAGCCCAGCAGCTGCCCCATGTCAGACAAGAGCCAGTTCCAGCCGGCTCCAAAAGGGCCAGAACTGGGCCGTGAGTGACGCTGGTTGTGCCTCTGGGAGGGCAGAGTTAAGAAAGTAAAGAAATGCTGCACAACAGCAGCTGGGAGAGAAGAGTGAGAAACAGCCCTGCAGACAACAAGGTCAGTGCAGAAGGAGGGCAGGAGGGGTCCAGGTGCCAGAGCAGAAGTTCTCCTGCGGCCTGTGGAGAGGCCCATGGTGGAGCAGGCCGTCCCCCTGCAGCCCATGGGTACCACACGGAGCAGATCTCCATGCTGCAGCCTGTGGAGGAGCCCACGGTGGAGCAGGTGGATGTGGCCTGAAGGAGGCTGCGGCCTGTGGGAGCCCCCGCAGGAGCAGACTCCAGGCTGAGATCTATATAATCTCTTGTTTTTGCTCCTATATCCTTCCCTACAATATTACTGTGATGACCATCTTTAAAATTCATACTCCCAATTCAACTGATGCAATGGTTTCATGTATAACAGACAAATAGTTCATAAAGATCACGACAACTAGCACTTAAATTTTTAGCTTTAGTTGTAGTGAAAGAAAGAATGAGATCTCCACTTGATGTTCTTGATAAGATTAAATCAGTTAATGTTGTAGACCTGTAGCTACTTTCACTAGCACCTGATGGATCGCCTGATTGCCTTCTCTGTTTTTCTCTCTCTCTCAACTAGTCTAATTAAAGGAATACCTCATCCTAGAAGTTACACATCTTTTAAATCTTTAGACCTCTGGGCTATAATACCACAACTACTATAGATTTTCAGAAGAGAGAAGAGTGAAAGAAAAAGTGACTTGGGATTTCTAAAAGCAAACATGGATCAAACAGATAAAGACTAGAATATTGGTTTCTGAATATAATCTGGAACTGGACTAGCACAACAGTTTGAATAAGCTATATTTACTTTACAGACTGCAGACTTCTGGTAATTAGACAAAGCAGAACAGCTAGCTAGTTAGAGCTGGAATGATGGAGCTGCATCCAATGGAAAATGATATGTTGTTTCTTAAAATTTTAAGTTTCAGCGTTCTGGCAAATAAATATTTTTTTCTAATCCTTTGATTCTGAATGCTTTCTTCAAGCCAGACATTTTTGTTATTTTGCTATGGTCTTCAACATTGGTCTCATTACAAGGTCTGCTTCCTGATATTAATTTGGAGTAAAATGACAATGAAACAAATTCAAACAGTAATTCAGCTGGGTAGTATCCTAAAACAGAAGAGTGTGATTTGAATGGTTTGAGAACACCATAGGTGAGACTGTAAATTACAGCCTGCTTAATATGAGGTTTGTGAATAATAGATGTATAAAACATTTTTATGTCTAAGGTTGAGCAGAATGAAAAATGGTAGTCCATGAGCAGCCCTAATGCATATATGGCACAGTGTTATTACAGTAAAAATGTGGTAGGAAGAGAAGGTAGAAGAATTTGAGATCAGGATGGAGGATTATTTAAGGGCATGTGAACAAGGAAAATGAGGATTGAAGGACATATGATACAAGATGAAAAGGATTACAGAACCTGGAACATTGGAGGACACAGAGTACTGTAACATCAATTATAAAGCTTTGTGCTTCTACTTTAACCAGAGGAATTCCATGGAGAGCTGCCTGTTAGCAAGAGATTGCTGTCTTAACAGAACAGTCCTTTCTGGTGTACTAGAAAGGAAGTGTTTTGTCTGTTAGCTAAGTGTAGGTGATGCGAGTGTTATCGTGCAATAATACATGGATACATGTCCCCCTGGAGTGTAGAAATCTTGCATATCAGAGTGAACGGTGAGGAAAACCCCTCCAATTACAATTTTAATTATATATATGTGTGTGCACAGACACACATGGAAACAAATTAAATAGGTAAAATGCAATCATTGTAAAATTGCTAGTTATTATTATTATTTTTTTTTTAGCTTTGCAGAGATTTGGAATATTTAGTGAATGCTAAGAATAAATTTTAAATCCTGTATTTCACATATATAGTATAGATATAGTAGTGTCTTTCTCCTCACTTACCTTTTTAAAAGAGATTAATGGATTAACAGAATGCTAAGGAAAAAAGTTGGCTATAGACATGCACTGTGAAATCTTCCCTTCACACACTGACAGTTTAGTTTTGCAATACCTTTTGTTAGTCTCAACCAGAGGATCATCAGAATGAATACTACAGTGTGGTGGTCAGCATAGAAGGCAAATTCAGATTGCAAGCTATGAAATTTATGTTGGTGTGCAATTCCCTCAAGATCTCAAGAGGTTAGGTTCATGTACAAAGCTATTGCATTCCATAAGCTCAGTTCTGATTTAAGCATGGTACCTAGAGGCCATGAAAAGAGTGCTAGGACCTACCCTCTCTGCAAGTAAGTGTGTCCTGAGTGCACTTTGTAAGGCTACCAGTGGGAAAGACAAAAGTAGCATTTTTCATTGCCCCAGTAACAGAGTTACTGGCCACAGAAACCTGTCTCACTTCTATAAACTTTAAAGTAGCAAAGCCTGTTAGCAGCATCTTCATGGCTGAATATTAGCCGTATATGCTTTGCAGCATTTGACAAGACTCAAAGGCAGGCTGTTCTTGAGTACATCTCTTTGGTATCTATGTACTAACAGCTGATGTCATGACATGGCAGAGAAAAGTGTAAATAACCTGGGTTTTGATGTGCACCACTTTAAACACAGATTTTATTGTGACATATAATAATAATAATAAGGTTGATTTCTTGACAATACTTGTGAATGCCAGATACCCCTAACAGAAAAAAGTGTCAGGGCATTGACACTTTTAAACAAAAATTTAATGCTAAAGGTTCAAATTTCCAGGATTTACTTCACGTTTTATTCCCAGGATATCACAGTTTTCACAGGATATCGCAACTTTGTCCTGGTAGTCAGGGCAGTTAGTTCCTGCCTAAAAGCGGGAACTCCAGTTTCCAGTTTTAGTCTATGTGATTAGTAATATTTACCAATGTAAGATACCAATTTATAGGAATACATTGGAGATTAAACTAGAGATGAGCTTTTAGGCATCCAAGCCTAATATTAAGCCGTTTAAGCTGATAAAATACTACCAGCAAATTCTTATGTCCATTATGATTTTATTGCTTACTGTTTTCTTCAAATGTGAGGGACATCTGCAGTGCATAAAGCTGAGACTGGGACTGTAAAATGTTCTTTTCTCTAAGACATTTTGTAAGAAGGTAAGGCATGTTTCACTTATGAGATTGGGAAAGAATTTTCTGATCTTTCAGCAGAGGAAAACAAATGCTTATTTTTATGGCTTCCATCTTCTCTTATGTTTTTGCAGCTCTCTTAAGAAACTTTCTAAATGTTGCTGAGATTAATATGAACTCTCACAATCTTCCCAAATCTTATTTTACCTCCTATTTTGGTCTGGTTTTGATTTCTATTTGAGATGTTTCTTTTAGACAAGTTACTTGTCAGTCTGTTAAATACTCATGTATTAAATATTCATGTCAAATATTCATGTCCACAATGGGACATGATATATATATATATGTATTTGTAGGAGCTGGAATGCACTTTTCATGCCATTTCTATGAAGTGTGAGTAGTAGTCTGGAGTTGCTACAAAGCCTGTAAGAGAACCTCTTTGCTCATAGATAACAGTGATGATCTGAACCAGCATTTACATTTGACAAACTGCCCAGCTTTTGGATCCTGAGCATTCTCTTCTTAAGATGCTACTAAAGCCCATGCTAGCATTCCTGTAATAGAAGCAGACCCTGGGCTGTGTTAGCATTAAGGAGCCTTTCTTTTGAACAACATGTTGTTTAGACTGTAGAAAGTATTGTAGAAATGGTACTACATGTTTTATCTTGTAATCACATCTTCACTAATTCCATATACCTTATGGCTGATCCATATGTAATAAATAGTTCTTATATGTGGGTTTTGCTTCTATAAGTATTCCAGGCTAGACTGAGCATTCAGGACCAAGTTATTTATGCCTTTGTGTCCATGAATTTACATCCAGGATTATTTTCTTCAGCTGTTTTGATTCTAAACTGATATACCAATAGTAGTAGAAAACATAGAATCATAGAATCATTTAGGTTGAAAAAGACCCATAAAATCATCAAGTCCAACCATTACCTAACACTACCAAGTCCACCACTAAACCCTGTCCCTAAGCGCTATGTCCATATCTCTTAAATACCTCCAGGGATGGTGACTCTACCACTGCCCAGGGCAGCCCATTCCAATGCCCAACCACCCTTTCCGTGAAGGAATTCTTCCTGACATCCAATCTAAACCTCCCCTGGCACAAGCTGAGGCCGTTTCCTCATGTCCTATCGCTTGTCATCTGACAAAAAAGTCTGACACCCACCTCACTACAACCTCATTTCAGGTAGTTACAGAAAGCCTCCCCTCAGCCTCCTTTTCTCAAGACTAAACAACCACAGTTCTCTCAGCTGCTCCTCATATGTCTTGTTTTTCAGTCCCTTTGCCAGCTTCATTGTACCTAATGCACCTAATACCTCCATGTACCTAATTGCCTCATGAAATCTGCAAACCAGTTATAATAAACTGAGTTTTATATATTTTGCTGTTGAAACTGAAGGTGGAATGTGAGCCTTCTAGGTGCTTTATAAAGTAATTTGACACCTGCTTCTGGAGAAAGAGGTTGTTTGTAAGAAGACTTTTGTCAAAATGCACAGCACTCTGTATATAGAGGACTGGGGATGCGTATCTGCAGTGTATGATTGCAAGTCATCCCATGTACAGGTTAAAGAGTCACCATAAATCGGTGCTTCAGAAGACTACCTAACATGATGTTTTTCAGACTTTATCCTCTTACATTCAAATACTTTTCAGATCATTATTCAAATCATAATTATTATTTATTGTAGCATCTAACAATTAGTTGTATGGAGACATTATTTTCTGCATCAGTGTAACTATCTCAATTATGTATGTTGGAATTGCTGAGAAATTCCTTTTAGGAAAGAAAACCTTTAACTAAGGTTGGATTACTTTAAGAATTAGTAGTCTTATTACCTAGGAATAGAACCTGGATCAATGAATGCAGACCAGCTTGTCATAACATGTGCATTTAGGGGTCTACAGAGACAGAAACATCAGTAGTCACAATCGCCTTCTTTTGTCTAGGAACACATTTGGCTTTGTTTAAACTCAAGCTTTTGATTCCAGAGGAATTTTTATAAAGACAAAATAGAGAATATAGTGGAAGCCTGTTCTTTATTAATAAGTAGAAAAAGCTTGTAACAAAGGGTCAATTCTGACCATTTCTGAGCAACTCCAAATGATTTATTTGCTTAGATAAATTCTTAAATTAAATCTGCTTGTGTTATCATTTTGTGAATGCCTTCACTGTTCCACATATATAGAGCCATTGTTAGCACTGGTAAGACTGCAGAGCACATCCTACAGTAAATGGCAGTAGTCTTGGAGATGAAGGCAAAATCAGTGAAAATGTGGCTGTCCACTAAAATACTGGATCTAATTAACATAATCTTACAAACACCACTTGTAACCACATATCTAATGATTCAAAAATAACTGTGGAGAGCTGGTGCTCTGTTCATTATACCACACAGTGTGCTGTACATAGACTACGTTCAGAAAGGCAGACATTCATAATCATCTTATGTACAGTGTTAAGCAGACAAATTTGAACCTCTGTTAAAGCAACAATAGCTACAAGACACCAAATCTCTATTTGAATAGTTTTCTTTATATAATTCTTTGTTAAAAAAAGAAAAAAAGAAAAGAATACTGCTATAAGGTGTGTGTATCTATATACAGAATAGCAAATGAATTAGCACATGTCTAATGATAAGACTTTTTAATCTTATCAGTGAGTCACTCATTTTCTGGACAAATCTATTTTTGCCTAATGTTGTAATCGGTCTAAAGCATAACCAGTTATTTTTGTGAACAGAAAATTATAGTCATTATCAAAGGTCAAAATCCACTAGAGTGCTAATTATTAAGTGGATTAAATTTTGTTAGTCCTAAAAGTGTATTGTGGAGGAGTATTACAAGTCTAATTTCCCCTTAACAATAAATTACAGCTTGCTCTAGAGCTGAAGGTTATCTTGGTGTCCTGGTTGTGAACGTGAACTCACCAGTAACTGAACATGCTCAACAGGCACATTCCCAGAGGGCTGCTGAAATGAAAGAGTAGTACGTGTTTGTGCAAGGCCAGGAACAGACTTGCCAAGACATAAAGAGCGAAAAATGGAGAGAAAAAATGAGGTTAGCTGGCTTGAAAATTTGGACTTTTCAAATCTTGCTTTCAAAACATATTTTAAGATCAAAAAGGATAGAACCTTATCTTACTGTTTTTGCCTTCTGGGAACTGGATAGGTAATCATGACCGAAAAATCAAACAATAGTTACATTTCAAATTATGGAACAAAATGAGACACAAATGATAGCTTTGTTCATTTTGTGTTGGACATTTTAACGACATGTTACACTAGGATTTTTAATGTCTAATTTTCACAGAGAACGGTTAGTTCACTGGACAAATAGAGCTAGCCAAAAACAGGCAAGTGTTGGCTATTCTTAGTTTTTATCAGTAGCCATTAGAAATGGCTGGGTATACAGGGGGGGACAGATCTTCAAAACTGTGCTTTGCTGTTTAGGTTCTGATTACTGCAGTTTCAAGATGGCTTTTGTGAATTAGTAACTGGTTTATTCAGAAGGTTGTGGGTCTGACAGTCCCCTTGCAAAGTTATCGAATGCATTTGTACAAAAGAAATAGTGGCGAATAGATGATGTATGCAAGGTCCAGAATAATCTAGCTTTTGTTTCCTCCACCTGGCATTTTTCTATCTGAAAAATGTGTCTAATTGTACTTCCTTTCCCAGTAGAAACAGTACAGTGGTGTAATTATCAGTGGTAAATACTGTTGTAATATCCTCCTTCTGAGGTTATGAAAGTTATTTTCATGTAATTGAAGTGTTATTTTAAAGATGTATAGAAAAAGTCTCAGCTGGTATGGTATCTGCATTTAGCATTTTACAGCATAAGGTAAATTAGAAAAGGTTGTAATGATATGTAATGGTATAATGCATTTAGGGCTAGAAACTCAGCTATGAGAAAAAACCATTGGCTAGTGTCTGTCCTTCCAGATCAACTGTAATAAAGTAGCCTGGAACCAGAAACGTCTGGTATTTTTTGATCCTTGGTAGAAAGCATTTGATTCTTATTTCAAAACATATTTTTTTTCCAGTTAAAGCATCATCAAAGGCTTTATATTTCATATTTTCTTTTACCAAAGCATGAAAGAGCGTTTCAGGACCAAGTACCCTTCCTAGCTTGCTTAATAAATAAACGTGTTGGTAAAAGGAGATATTTACCAAAACAGTAACATAAAACGTAACTGTATGATATTGGCTTGCTTTTTTCTACAGTTAAACCAGTCTTCTGCGCCCAATCTCACTTGGACAAAATGTCTTGTAGAATCACAGAATAGTTGAGGTTGGAAGAGACCTCTGGAGATTGTCTAGCCCAACTCCACTGCTTAAAGCCGTATCAACTAGAACAGGTTGCTCAGGGCTGTCCACAGTCAACTTTTGAGCATCCACAGACTCCACAGCTTCTCTGAGCAACCTGTTCCAGTGTTCAGTCACTGTCACAATATTTTTTTTTCTTTAAGTTTCTTATGTCTATGTTTGTGTTCATTGCCTCTCATCCTTTTACTGGAACCACTGAGAAAAATTTGGCTCCGTTTTCTTTACTCCCTCCCATCAAGGATTTATGCATACTGATAAGATACCCTCTGAGCCTTTCCTTTTCAAGGCTAAACAATACGAGTTCTCTCAGCCCTTGCAACTGCTCTGTCCTGTTTTGCGATTTAGTTACATTTTGACTTCAGTGAGAACTTTGTTCAAGTACAGATTGTGAAGTTAGATCTGAGGTGAGCATGGAATGTGCTGAAGTACTCTTCCCACACACTTTACTTCCTTTTGGGAGCATATTGATAGCTGTGTCTTTGCTTGGAAATTCCACGAAACTTGTAGCTGCAATAGTTCCAGGGCAAGAATGAGGAATGGAAGCTGGGAGGCAAAAGAACAGACAAAGTTTCACCTCTAAAGAAGAATTTGGGGGAACAGCTAAAAAGCACATTGAAATGGAAGTGTTAATTAAGTTCTGCAGTGATCCCAACTGCCTGCAAACATGTTTGATGTTTAGAGATATATTGTAAAACCTCCACCACTGTTCTCGATGGCCTGGCAGTATTGCAGTTTAGTGATCAATTAAGTTATAGTGTATTAAATGCCTAATTTTTTCAATCCTACCTTCTGTGGGTAGTAGCACGACAACTGGCATATTTCAAAATCTGCCTATTATCCCATGGTGTCATTCATATCAGAAGAATGTGACATATGGACCTTTGAAATGTGACCACATCATGCTAGTCAGATTTCAATGTTTTGTGTAATCCTAAGTGAATATGGACAACATGTTAATTGTACAGGTGCCACCTCAGGGAAAATGTTGCCATATTCTTGGATGAACTGATAGTCTGTGATACACTAGGTATATGATGTGTTGTCATTCACTCTGTCTTGTGGCTGTGACATGGAGAACATCGTGCTTCTGCAGATACTTGACTAATTAGGACAATGCTATAACATTGTTTGAAGTTCTGGATTCTTAATGCTTAACTTAGTGCTTGATTTTGTTACTACGCTGGAAGAAGTGTCTGCATTCTCCATTGGACTGTCACTGACCTCAGGATTCCCAGGCAATTCTCTCCATGGTGTGTACACATGTAGTGCTCTTAGGGCCTGGACTTGTTGGGAAGCAAGGGAGTCTGTATGATGGGTAAAACTGGCACAGTAGTTTGGCTCCTCAAATCATTGTCTCTCCCCCTCTCCCTCCCCCCCCTTTATATCATGGCCTTCAGTAAGATTTATGGAGGTGATATTTGTTTTGTGAGCAGTGCTGAATGCCCTCAGCTCCACTGTAGTCAATGGCAGTCACTTTTGAAACAGACTGAATCTGGGTGGAGAACTGTGACTTCTGGTGCTTGCGTCTGAAGATTTGCATCCTTGCAACTCTATAAAGAAAAGGACACTTAGGTGATGAGGTGGCCTGTTTGTCTTCCCATCTGCCACCTCCTCTTCCCTCTTCACTCCTCAATTTTTCGTGAGTCATGAACCAGTATGCGCAAGATCTATCAAAGCAGTACTGGATTCAAGCATCATTTGGGTTTCAACACTGCCTAGTTAATGAGTGCACCCTGCATGACCATTGCCTCCCTAGGTAGTCCCTTGAACACTCTGAGTGGTGGCTCTCCATGGACAAATAGCCGGGGTGTAGTGGGCAGACAACAATAAAAATGTGATTCCAAAATTGCCCCCAAAATGGGTTGTAGCGGAAAGCTGATGTGTGAGTATAGGAGGAAAGGAGTGTGCTGATAGGGAAATGAAGTGCAAGAACTGTGTGGGAGTGGTTTGAGAATGTAGCAGACAGCATTTCAACTAATGTCATTTGTTCTGCTGTTGAACCACAACTTTTTTTCCCATGTGTTAATCTTTCTGAAAATTCCAGAGAGGGAATGAATTTACATTAGTCTAATGCAGTAGCAAGTATATAGCACTGTGAAGAGTCATTCCCTTGGGTGTAGCTTATTGGAGAATGTATTGCACTGTACATTAGTAAAAATTTGCCTGTTCTGGATGTTATTGCTCATTTCTGCAGTTCTGGTGTTGTAAGTTGATCAAAAACCTGTCGCAAAATATTTTGCTCAGAAATCTGGATGAGTCACTATTGTCATATGATAGAGGAAACAGTTTTTCATTACTGTTAATAATTTTCCTCTCGCATTACTACTACCAGTGCAAGCCAAGTCACCAATTAGTTCTTACTGAAACTTTGTAATCTGAGAATTTCTAGTAAGAAGAATGATAAGAGTACTTCTGGCATCTAGCAGAAATACTTTACTTCTATGTAATGGCGTAATAAGAATTTTTTTGTTAAAACATTAAAAGGAAGGGAAAATATTTTCTTCTTATTAGAAAGAAATAACTTACTGTTTTGGCTGTGTGTTAAATATTAAGTATTGGAGTAGGGGCAGGATTCTTGGTTGATCCACTATGACCTACCCGAACGTATACGTAATTGCGTTTTCTGACACGATAACTCTTGCAGCTGTATAGAGTGCCATTCCATTCCCGCATAAGGGAATGTCTTCCAGCCCGCTGCTCTGCAGTGTGGGGCTGAAGTTAGGACTCTTGCATCCTGAGTAGGAGCAGTGTATTTGTATGGTAGGAGACAGGCACCATCATCTCTTTTGGCATCTGTGTACTTAGGGAAAGAATGCCTGGTTTGTTTGTTTTTGACAAAAAGCCCGCGGAAGGAATCAGAGCTGTGAATTTTGCCCAGAACTGGGTACCCAAGAACCTATAGAGGATTGAGCTGAAGATGTACTTATTTATTCAGTATTTTTCTATTAGCTAGTTATCATCCCTTGCTTCAGTGTGCTGGATGCCACTACCCTGTTTTAATAGACCTCTGTTTCACTGTTAGATGGCCTAAGTGACATACAGCAGTGGATTCCACTGCTAGAGCCCAGAGTCTCTTTTTAGCTCTGACTTAAATCACCTAATATTTCCATTTCTTGTTATTTTATTCCCCCAATAGCTTCTCCTTGTACCATTTTGTTCAACCTAAATGAATGTTTCATATGCAAAGGCAATTTTTAAACTTATTTTCAGATTCTTACTGTATTAATTTATAATACTCAAGCTACTAGTGTTCATATGCATCTGTGGGTATATGAAGAAACAAGCAAGGGGGTCTGTCCTGCTCTTCAGGGTCTCCAACAAACAAGACAGATGCATAATCTAGCCTACCATCAAGACACTGAAACTCTAGTACAATTATTTAATGCAGTGATATTGCTAACTCACATTTCGGTGTGTGGCATCCATTCACTAAACTTTTACGCCGAGGACGTTTAATTACTTGAACATACCTGTTTACTCCACTAGGGGGAAGCAGCACACACATGTACAGCCCCAACAGCTTTCTAATAAAAATATTCTTTTAAAAAGCCGTGCCTATTCTAGCCAGAGGTGCATGTAGTTGTTGACCAATACCAAGGAAGAAACCCGAATAAACTAATAGTTATTTAAGCAGAAATAGCATTTTATCAGAGTTGAGTAATGTATTGCTGGCAAAATGACATGTTAGTCTACATCTCTGTTTAGCAGTGTCTGTTTAGGGCCTTCTGTTATTGTACTTTAATGAGATTAACTGAAGTAGCCTTTGAGAGAGGTTCAGTAGGAGTAGGAGAATAGTAGAACCAAAGAACCATAGTTGATTGCTTTTTTCTTTTTTTTTGCCTAAACATAGCAAAGTAGCAGGAAGTCCAGCCTTGGGAGGCAAACAATCAGTTACATCCTCATCATATTCTATTACTGATACTGGTTATGCTAAATATCTCATTCAGTAAACATTAGAACATTGCTGTGATGTTCTGTAATAGCAAAATGGGCTGTGTGCATATCACATGCATCAGTTGTGAACTGTAATGAGATCATTAGTTTTTGTCACTGTGTAGTACACGGTTGACTTAAAAACTTTATGTTTGCTATTCCGGCATGTAGTCCATCCCTGATTTGTAAAATTACCATAGGAATGCATATATAAATGTCTGCGTTTTGCTTTACAGAATTCTACAATTGGTGTTTTAATCATATTCCACAGAAAACAGAAATTTCATACCGGTCAGAATCACCGCAAGGGGATTCTGCTTGTTTGTAGCTAAAAGGAGAGGTGGCTGGCTCATTAAGAAAAAATGTTTTAGTTTTACATAGTGAATACAATGCCTTGTACTTCATTTTAGTGTATAGGCATTACAGCATCTAAAACAACAATGCTAAGACTTTCTAGCTTTAACTCATCTGTTCTGAAGTCCTGTGCTATGCAGAAATATGAAATGTATATTTTATTAAGAAAATAATTTATTGAATAATGACACCTTCTATAGATAAATGTTCTACTTGACAAGAATGAAAATGTGATACACAGCAGACAGTTTATGTTTTAGACTGAGGTGTGGCAGAGTAAATCTTGTTTTATCTCCTTGCATGGCTTGTACTTTAGGCGGAGCTAGTCATATGTACAAAGGAAGAAAGATTTGGCCAGCTGTGAAATGTAAAGACTATTTTCTGTCACAGCAGCACGGGCTACAAGAGCACAATAGTTAATGACAGTGTGATACCTTATCCTTGGTTAGCAGCTCATCAGTGTATTACACAGAAAGCTGAACATAGTGCTTGCACAAGTGGCATTCAGACATTTTATTCCATGTCAAGTTACAAACACTGAATTCTCTCTGAGAGCTACCAATGTAACAGTTTGTAAACACTGGATTAAAATGTGCAGTGTAATTATTGCTGTCTAGCTAAACTATATACTGAAATAACGTGGACTTTTTACTTTGTAGGAGTGGCCACAGAAAAGTGGGTTTATGTTGCCATATTTAGTAAGATGCATTATACACAAACGCTAGTTCATTAACTGCATCAGAGCGGTGTTTGTGTTTTGTGAGCAATGCCAAAGACTTTGTGTGGCTTCTCTGTGTTTCTGTCTCTCTCTTTTTAAAATAGCACACTGCTGGCTCATGTTGAGCCTGCTGTCAGCCAGTATTGGTCCACAACCAAGTACTGGTGGAAGAGGGGGCTGCAAAATGCCCTAATGCTAATTGATGTAGACTAAGGTAGAATTAGTTTCTGTGAATTTTCTGAAGTTTCATCAGAGTCAAAAAGAAATGTATTAATGTGAAGTATCTTAATTATGAGATGCATAGGGCTGGAATCTGTACACGAGTGCCTAATGTCTACCTACAAAGGCAAAAATACACCAAAGACACCTAATCACTCAATTTCTCATTTGCATTTACCATAGTATTGATTACCACAGCTAGTGTACTTCTCAAATTGATAGAAAAAGAAACCTCTATCATTGACAGCTGAAATTGGCATTCACTATAGAAATGCTTGCAGTCAAATAAATGGGCTATGGTTATCTGGCAGTCAAAAAATGTTCAAGCAGCAAAAAAATATGAAAAAAAAAGATGAGATTTTAGCTGTTACAAAAACTCAAACTCTGGAAATTTATTTTTGTGACAATATCTGAATAGAACGTCTTCCTAGCTGTATGTTTTTGTATACTGTGCATAGTTTTGTAATAGGGGTTCATGTTAACAGATCCTGGTGCAAAGAAGAGTTTTGTGCCCATAAGGATCTCTTTATTTTCATTTTTTCTGCTTTTCAGTACTTGCCCTTTGTAAAGAATTTTTTCCCCATGTTGCCTTTTGTGCTCCTGGTTTCATATTTATGTCAGGAAGCCATTAAGTAACATTATAATAAAAAATAAATCCATTGTTTTGTTTAGTAAGACTTACTTTTCTACCTTGTCAAATTTGCTTAGTTGTATTGACTTCTGTAAGATTATTTTACAAATGGTGTTCAAGTGCAGACACTTCCCTTTCTGTGTACACATTGTAGGTTAATAATAGATGGTAAGAGACGTTGCTCTTTAATCATACTGTCAGACCGGCTTGAAGGAGGTGGGCAAGGCATTGAGTCATATCTTTCTACTAACAGAAAGGCCTGCCTCCTTTGTGAATTTCCGTTCTGATTGGAGAACTCTGTGACACTCAGCTTTACTTTAAATTGTATTTAAATAGTATTTTTGTGTATTTGTGCTTGCTGGGGAAAATGTGCCAGCAACACAGGAGTCCGCAGTTAATATCTCACACAGACAACCTGCTAAAATGATCATGAATGGGGATGAAGAAAACTACTATGGAAAACATGGTAATTTATCTGCTTTCTTAAAAAAACAGTTCATAGAGGCCTGATCTAAATCTCATTTAATTCATCTGGGCTATTTCAATTGACTTTAAGAGACTGGGATCCAGCCCCAAATGTTTGTTTTTATAACTTCCTCAATTATTAGCAATATCCGTATGTTTTTCCAGCGTGACACTTGAAAGTTTATTTAAATTGCAGATCAAAGGTAGACTTTGTATATATTTGTCAACTTTTATTATAGATAGGTAATTTCTTTTTTTTTCCATTTTTTTATTATTAAATTAATGCAGCGATAAAGTGCAATGTTTAATTTCATTTGCTGGTTGGAGTCAGAATTGTTAAATGAAATATGTTGTGAAATATTTATTTTAATGGTATCATAATTCAATGTACAAAAGTATCCTATTATTAAGCAACCTGTGAAATAGATCCATCTGCCTCGTCTGCAAAGACTGGATATCATCTCAGTTTTTAATACTAGCAAAAAAATGACAGTAGTTATCCCACATCACTGCTTTCTTTCCTTACACCTTCCAAACTCCTAAAGCTTGGAATTTGCTTTCTAGATGTAATCTTTGGGCTTTTATAATTAAGGAAGTGGTTTACTTTTACCAGGATCTACCTAACTAGTAGTAACATAAAATAATTTACCCTCCCCCCCCAAAGAATCTTCTCCATTTTTAAAAGAACGGTAGTAATTTTTGAAAGTAGGTGATTTGATACCTAATTTGGAAAAAATGAGAATGAAGCCAACAGCTTTTTTATTTATTATTATTATTATTGTTATTATTTTGCATGAAACTGTAATCACAGTTTCTGTGCTCGTGTTTTGGTAAAGAATATTCCAGTGATGTTACAGACTACTTTTGTCAGCGAATTTTATTATATTTTTAAATTTGTATATAGTTACTGTTTCCTATGTAAACTGCCATATTCTGTAATGGATTTATATCAAGAGTTGCATGACAGAGGAAGACAGTTTGAGTATTGTTGCACTGCACTGTGCCATGGTAAGCATATTGACTTCTGACAATGAGGAACAGTTCTTGGAAGTTTGCCATACTGCAATAAGTATACTGCTGTTAATGAATATTACTATCTCACAGCATCCCTCTGCTTTCTTGATGGACAAGAAAGTTTCCATTTGAATCAGAGCTCATTTTCTGGAGTGCTTTGTCTGTTTTTATTTTCTTGCCTATGAATTAGAGATACTAGTTTTTATTGTAGCAGTATTGTGAAGTTCACCTACAGTTGAATATGTTCCATAAATATATGCATCTTTTGACATGGATTTTCTTTTTTTCTATTTCAGAAGTACACAGATATGATATAAATAACAAAACTTGAACTAGTTACAATGATAGACCCTCCATTAGTAATGATTTTATTACAGTAAGGAGGACACTGCTATAAACACACATCTTGCCCAACTTGTGTTATAAAACCATTCTGCTTAATGGAGGCATTCTGGAAGCTCGGGAGATCGCTCTTGTCAACAGGCTTTCAACAACACCGACTGACTGGAGAAACATCTATAAGCAAACTAAAAGTATGGTTTCCCTGCTGAAAGCCTATCATATTTCTGAAAATGTAGCTCGTTCCCATGCCAAGGAGATCAGATATCTCTCCTTTCTATCTGAAAGGTAAATAACGTGTAACACATGAAAAAAGATAAAAATGAACAAGCATGTTAAAATAGATTTGGGACGTGCTAGGTCTTGGCTGGCTGTAATCACACAATTACAGCAATATGGGGCTGGATGGACCTCAAGAGATCCATTTGGCCATCTCTGTGCTGACACACGCTACATTTTCCTATTCTGTTCCCAACAGGTGTTTGTCTAATCCATTCTTAAAGCTTATGGTGAGGAAAATTCAGAAGTATGCTTGGAAAACCTATTCCAGTGTTTAACTGCCCATGTGCTCTGAAAGGTTTCCTAATGTCTAATCTGGACCATCTTTGCTATAAATGAAGGTGTTGACTCCTCTCTCTCTGATAGAGGAAGCTGAGAACAATTGATCACTGTCATTTTTATACAGAATTTGAAGACTGTTGTTTTGCCCTCCCTCCCTTAATCACAGTTATTGAAATTTACATTCATTTACTGCTTTTTGTAAACTTCTTAGTATCTTGCTTTTTAATCAGTCCTTCTACTCTCTCCAGTTTGTCTGTATCTTCTGAAATTCTAGTGCCATCTTCTAGAAGTAGTTTTTCAGCTGAGGTCTTATCTGTCCCAAGCAAAAGGAACAGTGACTTCACCAGTCATGCTCGCCTTGTGAGTTGTGCATTTTTTTTGCAAAGGCATTGCTTTACCGACTCATCCTCTCCTTGTAGTCTGCCATAATCCTTTAGGGTTCTTCTCATCAGTGTTGTTGAAGGCAATTATTATATATGGATTTGTGAACTGAGTTTGTCTATATAACTTCCTTCAATTTACGAAAATCACTTTGAATTGTTAAAATGTTTATCAAAATCGCTTTGATTCTGTCTCCAGAAGTATTTTAACACTTGTCATATGCACAGTTTCTAAGTGTTCATTCTACTTTTTTGTTCAAATTGTTAAGGAAAATGTAATAGCCTTGGAGAACAGGTTGTTCCTGTGGTGGGATTGAGCTAGCTACTAACATTCAAGAGTGGGATCTTGGGGTCTTAATGGATGGTTCAGTAAAAGTGTTTGCCCCCAGAAGCAAATAGATTGTAAGAAAGAATTATTAGGAATGAACTGAGATCAGATAGGAAAAGTCATTATACCATTTTATAAATTAACAGCCAATATTCGCTATGAATATCCTGTGCAGTTCTGGCCCTTCCTTTTCTAGTGATATAAGGTAGCACTGAAAAAGGTCCAGAAAAGGAATATCAGCATGACCAAAAGTATGGAACAACTTAGGTATGAGAAACAACTAAACAGACTAGGACTCTTGACTCTGGAAGACAGATGAATAAAAAGGAATACAGTAAGAACCTGTAAAATTATTAGTAGCATGCCATGCTACAGGAATGAGCTGACTGATGGCAAGCTTGAAACAAGCAAAAGGAAGTAGTACTTCAATGTTTTATTAACCTGTATTAGGACATTGCAGATTCTTAAAATGTATGTGAGTTAAACAGAGATTTATGAAATAAATTAGAAAGAAATTCAACCACAACTATTAAATACAAAGTCACTACCGTTGGTTCAGAAAAGTGCTGAGTTGCAAATCTCTGTAATCTCAGGAAGAATTTTAGGGAAATACCACTGTTTGTCTTGATTTTGCATTTCTCCTCAGGTATTCACTACAGCCCTTTGCTATATACAGGACATGGGTTCAGTGGATCTTTCTTGTGATCTGGTGTTGCTGTTCTTAAATGCTAAACTTGGGTCCAATATGAGCAATGAACAAAGGCTCACTTCAGTATGCCTTATAGCCGGAATTTGTCAGTAGGAAGAATAGATTCTGAATTGTTCTGGAGAGAAGGTATTTTGTACGTGCTTTAATCTGTAGAAATTAATGTATGAAAAGATTCTTCAAATTACAGGTTTTGGCTCAGCATAAGGAATTGTGTGGAACACTTGCTTTCTGGCACATGGTGGGTTTCCATTGTCCCTGAGTAACAGAGTAACTTAAATCATTGCTCTCCAGCATTTCTGTCATACATCTCTCCTCCAAAGCTTTAGCTTTCCTAATCTCTTCTCTGTTAAAATATATTTGTTTTAGAAGCTTAGTGAGGTGGAGCTGAAGAACTCAGATAAAGGGCAAATAGAATTGTAGGATCTGCTGTGTTTATTGTACTGGTCTGGGCATATTTTGATAAGGTTTTCCGATATAAATGAAGAACAAACTCTAGAGTTTAGTTAATAAGTAAATTTTGCTTTTGAGAAGTTGCTGAATTCTTCTCTAGTTGAACAAAAACAAGTATTTTGTCAGTGGACTAGGAAAAGCTTATGCTGGTAACAACACCCTTTAGTACCATCTGTATTCTGAAGAGGAGATCCTTAAGTAGACAGCGAGACAGAACTTAGTCATTTATATTGTAGTGTTGTCATCCTAATGAAGAAGTAATTTTTCATTGCACAAAATTTGGTTCAGTAAATCTCTATAATTATTGAATTTCAAAATATCCTAAAAGGATGGATAGCTTCAAAATCCTGGTCTGTTGAATGAAGTAACGCTGCCTTCTCTTAATAGAATAGCTTTAAATAATGTTGGTACTTTTACTCACTTTCTGTAGCTTGCTAATTCAGCAGTTATTTAAGCCACGAGATCAGTTAGGGTCTGCAGAGCATTAACAAGCTTTGATGACCCTGATCAGCCTCACCTGTGGCATCCACCCCACATCCACTTCCCTTGGCCCAGGAGCCTCTTTTAAACTCAAACCTAAGCTGTATTATATGATTGCTGTTCTTTAGCTCTGCCATAGCTGTGTCCTGGTCTATGGACAGTGACGTGGACTGACTTTCTAGCTTGACTGCAGTCTTGTTTCATCAATATGAGCCTGCCTGGAGATCACTGGACAATATCTGATTCTGGTTATGCATGCCAGACCTGATCTTCACTGGCAGATTGACTTCCTGGCTTGACTTTGGACCTGCTTCATCACTGTGAATTTGCTTTATGATCTGGACTCTTGGTTGAATATGGCTACTGTCTCTGGGTCTGCCCTGCTTGCCTTAGTGGGGTACTGTGGGACTAGGGGTTGGCCCTGCTCTGTTGGCTGTGTCAGCATACCTGGTTCCCCATCCCTTAGGAAGCAGTCAGGTCTTGCTGTTCCTTGATAGGATTTGTGGTTCCAGTCTAGGAACTGGTGTTTCAACTCCAGGATCCTACTTCTGTCACTATGCTCATGCACTGTGCTATGCATGAGGAGATGGGATTGGTGTATGATTGTACTTGGTTTATTGTACTGGGCTTAAGGGTCAAATTCTTGCTTAATTTGTTTTAGAACCTAAATGAGAGGACAAGTACTTGCTCTTTAATGACAAAAATATCATTCGAAGGTCGTTCATGTCTCCTTTACTGTATATTTTGTATTAACACAAGTGGTGACAAGTCTATTCTGTTTCTGTCCCATACACGTCTGGCCACAATGTGCTGATAAAACACAACTGAAAGAAAAATCCTTTTTCTGTTTGGGAAAAGGAAGTATCCTCTTCAGTTGTAACATATCTATATCTTTGTAATGTTGGGTAATGCTGTGTTTCTTAGAGCAATTTCCTTGGACTGATAAGATAAAGACTGAGTAAGGCAAGTCTGAATGTTAGAAGAAATGGGAACAAGAAGGCTAGGAAACAGTTCAGGAGGCATGAAGGAGTATGAGGCCAGAAAAGTGCTTCCTAACATAGGGCAGAACCTGCAGAAGGGTAAACAGGAGAGTGCAATGGCACAGGACAGTATAGAAGACTCTAAGTGGGAAAGTGTAAACCTTAGGAAGCAGAAATTACTAATTCAGCTTCTGCTCATGACACTGGTCCCTGAGTGACGACAGGGTCATTTATATTGTGATACGATTTTGGAGTGCAATACTTGCAGTGTACAGAGTTAAAAATATGAAACACTCCTGCTGACAGTTACTGCCACTATGGGTACTTTAAGCATGATGCAATTCCATTGGATTTGTTCCAGAAAGTTACTGGTGTTCACATTAGCAAGCACGTGTCCTTCTGAAGGAGGATAGTATCCAATGTACAGCAGATATTTTTCAAACTAGACCACTGCTAGGAATTAAAAACTGAATCAGCAGATGGTGTTATTCCATGCAGGACAATTTTTTCATCTCTCAGGATCTGTGAGTAAAGGCAACCAAGTAATGTACTTAAACTCCAACCCATACCTAGGAAGAAACTTGAAAAGGAAAATTTAAACTCTGCCATAAATTTTTGTTACTATTTCCCAAGTGAAATCACACTGTAAGCCTTCATATTCAAGTCCACATTTGAAGCACTGATTGGAGTTAGTATTTGGAAGTTTCTTAGTATAGTTTGCTTATTTGTAGAGAGGATCAATTGGAACTATGCTAATCGGGATAGCCGTCCATACAAATTACAGTTGATTCCTTTCATCTGTAAACTCAGGCCAGATGTTACTGCCTGTTTCTAGGAGGGACCTGACTTGACCTTCCTGTCATATATGACCTTCTGAGATTCATACAAAGCAACAACCGTGTTCAGGAATGTACACATTTCTTCCCCAGGATGTGCAAAACTAAGAGCTTGTAGCAAACAAATCTATTTGGTGAAGCTACTGAATGTAATATTTCCTGATCAAAATAGCAGTAGAGAATACAATACTTATGTTATACTAATGCAGGTGAGATGCTGGGCAAAAAAAAATCTGATCCATCTTCCTGTATTACTTATAACCACAGGATCATTTAGGTGACTGGGAGGTCTCTAGTCTGACATCCTGCTCAGGGCAGGGTCAGCACTTAATTTCTGCAATCTCTGGTCCGATTCTTGTCATCTGATAAGCCCAATGCAACAAGGGCAAACCTACAACTTTGTTGTCTATAATAAGGTCCCGTAACCAAAGAAGTGGGAAGTGAGAATAACTCTGCAAAAGTGTAAATATAACATCTTAAACTTAAAGTACAGAAATGACTACAGACTGTCATTAGATTTTTAGAGAAAAATCAGAAGGGCTTAGCCTGCAGCTCCAGAGAGGTAGGTTCACTTACTTGTTGCCAAACAGTTAGTGTGTAGCTGTGAGACACGACTGTTGTCTCTCAAATATCAGCAACTTCATATTGTGAACACTATGCATAGGTGTAGTGATAGGATGTACATTAAAAGTAATTTATTATATGGTAAATGGAAGGCCCTCAAATTTCTCAAGCTAGAAGAAAAATACTTTGATCTTGACTACCAACTAGGTAGTTGTATTGGTGAATTACTGATATTGCTGTCATGAAATTCTTTTAACAGAATCAAGTAAATAGGAATATATGGAAGATGTTCTTCAAAGACTGCTGTTAACACCCTCCTCTAAATAGATTTTATTTTTAATAAGGGCATACTTTTATGCTGTTTTATTTTAAATGCAGGTGAACCAAGGAAATTTGACCCAAAGTTCAGAGGACCTATTCATAACAGGTAAATATCTTAAGTCATTCTTATTTCATTCTGTTGGTTTTGCAGTGAACAGAGCATAAAAATTTTGTTAACCAAGCTTGTGAATTTGATTCTACCATTCTTTCTAATCCAGAAGACTATCCTTACCACTGTGTGTGCTTTTAGTTCTTTCAACCTAAATGCCGATTCTGTATGCCTTGTGTTGTCTAGTACCTGCTGTCTTACCCTGAGCTGATGTAAGTAGGACCATTTGTTTTTAAGTACTACCAAGTCTGCAGGAGCTGGCTGCACAACCTGTATCTGTACAGTCTGTAGTGTTGTTACGTTCTGAGGTCCCTTGACTAGGTAAAGCAGCCTGTCTTGTTTCCATATAGTATGGGACTGGAACCCAGACATACTCTATTCTTCAGTTTGCAGCTGGTTTTCCTGCTCAGAGGGCTGAAACTCTGTGATCGTATGCCAGGTCAACTTAACTTATTTTTACTGTTACTGTATCCTGATCTAGTGGAAGGTGTCCTTGCCCATGGCACAGGGGTTGGAAATAGATGATTTTTAGAGGTTCCAAACCATTAATTGATTCCCTACTGCATGATGTAGCTAGTAAAAACTATTTTTACATTGTGGCTTGCTGTTACGAATGTGCAGTTACCGTGACAACTTCTGCAATTTCAGGTATATATATGTGCTATTCTAATTGTACATTCTACCATTCCACAGCAGCTTCTTAAAAACAAAGCCAAGTAAAACCAACCCATAACTGATATACCACATATGTTCAGTGCATTCTATAATGCTCTAGTGAGATAGTATTGTTGGAAACAATATAAAATAGATCAGTTCCCTAAACACTGAGGCTATGGCTTCATTGTACAGTAGACCATAAGGCAGTGATTCCTAAATTGGTGCATACTGAGCTTACTTTGCAATGAGGTGCACCTGGGTTTAGATTCAACCTATTGTTTTTGCAAGATAGCCAAATGACTTGCCTGACCATGTAGGGTCATCAGTGCAGCACTGTAGACATACCCTTGAAGTAGTTCAAGATTATTTTTTAAGACAATGAATGTTTTTTTTTTAATTTCATTTTTTTTCCAGTTACTGAGATGAAATGATTAACAAATGACAGTCTTTTGAGCAAATAAGGATTAGCTAATTCCTGTGAACAAAATGCCTACTCAGAATATATTCCTAAGAGTTCAAGAGGAGGAAAGTGGGCTTTTGCCCTGAATTTGCTCCTGACTTTGGGACTTCCCACTTTTCTGTAGAGGAGAGACACTAATGTTGTGGTTCAACCTTGGCAGGCAGGTAAGCACCACACAGCTGCTCGCTCACTTCCCCCAGTGGGATGGGGGAGAGCATCGGAGAGGCAAGAACTCGTGATTTGAGATAAAGACAGTTTACTAAGTAATACAAAAGCTGCACGCACAAGCAAAGCAAAACAAGGAATTCATTCACTACTTCCCATCGGCAGGCTGGTGTTCACCCACTTCCAGGAAAGCAGGGCTCATCATGAGTAACAGTTTCTTGGGAAGACAAGCGCCATCACTATGAACGTCCCACCTTCTATTGCCAAGCACAACATCATATAGTGTGGGATATCCCTTTGGTCACATGGGGTCAGTGTCCCCTCTCCACTTCTTGTGTACCCTGAGCCTCCTTGCTGGCAGGGTAGCATGAGAAGCCTAGAAGTCCTTGACTCTGTAAGCACTGCTGAGCAGCAACCTAAACACTGGTGTGTTGTCACCGCTATTTTTCAGCATAAATTCAAAACACAGCATCATACAGGCCTCTGTGAAGAAAATTAAGTCTATCCCAGCCAAACCCAGGAGAGCTAGGAAGCTGAAAGCGTACGTGGTTGTGCTGGCAAGTGAGTGCTTGTAATGAACATGCAGGTGGGGGCAGAGCTGTTTGTACACTTTTCCATAACTGGAATAACTCTGTGTACAGTGTGGGTGGCAAAACATCTTATAGGCATAACTCTGTGTATGGTGTGAGTGTGGAAACACCTATCTTTGCTTTCTGCTGATAAAATAGATTGTCCTGCTCTTAACTTTATTGTCAGTTTTCATTGATCAGGAAGTAAGTTTATCTTCCGTTTTGAAAAATGGAGAGGAAGGGTATAAAGGGGGGGTAGGCTGCAAATTGTGCATGTCTGTGTTGAAAGGTGCAGAGAGATGGAGAATGGTCACATCCCATCATAGTGGCTGCTTAAGCTAATGCATTTTTGAAGGTGCTGTAGAGTAGAAATGTTTTCAAGTTGTTGAGCACCAAGCGATCCCCCAAACTACTAAAAGTCTGAAAACCCGAGAAATAGGAAGCCAAGTCTTAATAATGGTGTATTAATGTCTATTAAAGAATGTATTACTCACAAAATTTTTGTTGAATGGATCCTTTGCATGGAGATTCACTTATATGGACTTCATTATTTTTTCTTTTTTGAAGAGAAGAGAGCTGTTGCTGGTGGTTAAAGTGTTAAACAATGGGGGTAATAGGAGTGTTCAACAAGGCAATATGTATGGTGAGCCCAGAACTGCACACAACAGTCAAGGTGAGACCGCACCAATGCTAAATATAACTTGAGAATTGCCTCTTGACCAGCTGGCTATGCTGTGTTTAATGCACCCCAAAATGTGGTTTGCCCTCCTCGCTGCCAGGGCACACTGCTGGCTCATGTTGAGCCTGCTGTCACCATCATCTCCAGATCTCCTTCTGCAGAGCTGCTCTCCAGCCATCTCCAGCTCATCTCCCTGGCTGTACCTGTGTCCAGCATTACTCTGTCCCAGGTGCAGAATCCAGCATTTACCCTTGTTGAATTTCATCCTGTTGCTCATTGTCCAATGTTCCAGTCTATCTAGATCCCTCTGCCAAGGCCTCTCGTCCCTCCAGAGAGTCAATAGCACCTCCCAGTTTAGTGTCGTCAATGAACTTCCTAAGGATGCATTCAACTCCTGCATCCAGATCACTGATAAAAACATTGAACAGAAGTGGCCCCAGAACCGAGCCCTGGGAACACAGCTAATGACTGACTGACAGCCAGATGTAGCCCCATTCACTATGACCCTTTGAGCTCTACTGTTCAGCCAGTTCATCACCCAGCATAGTGTGAACCTGTTCAACTCAGAGTTGGACAATTTGTCCGGAAGAATACTGTGAGGGATGGTATCAAAGGCCTTACTAAAATCCAGAAAGAGTACATTCACTGCCTTCCCTTCCTCCATCAAGGGGATGACCTTGTCATAGAAGGAGATCAAATTACTAAGGCAGGACTTTCCCTTCATGAACCCATGTTGACTATGGCTGATAACAGCTTTGTTCTTTAAATGCCTTTCAATATCCCCAAGGACAATCTTCTCCATAACTTTTCCAGGTACTGAGGTTAGTTCTGAAACATACTTCTTTGTTACAAAGCCTCCTGCTAGAGCAATCCGGCTTCCGTTCACTTAATTGTCAATGCTGCGGATGAAAGCATGTCTGTTACCACTTAAAAGGTTCAGCACTTTGCAAGTAAAGTTGCTCAGAAAGCATCTGAGATCATGAACAATTGTTCAGTGGTTTTCCAGATGCAAGTGTAACATAGAGAATAAGTTCTAAACTAGCATTTACTATCCTTAGTAAGAAGAAGAAGTTAGAGAACCACATATTATTTATCAATTTTATCTTTCTCAGAAAACTTACAACAAAGAAGATCACTGCAACCTTATGGTACTCTCACTCAAACACACAGACTGTTCTTGTCTTTTTCTTCCTGAAAGCTGATCATTTTAGAAATAAATGGAAATATTGTTTTAGGGAGTTTATCCTAATTTGAGAACTATCTTTATGATACTGCCAGCAAGACATTGTATGCACTGTGTGGAGGAATGAATTTAAGTAATAGTTTAGGGTTATTATTAAATGTTCATCTATGTGTATTACTACCAGAAAATACTTGCAAGGTTTTATATATTGTATCCATCAAGTGAATAAGCTCACAGGTTGAAGCAGTAGTTGTGCAATTTCTCAGGTCAAAATGATGTAGCAGGAATTTTGTTAGGTAAAGTTTCTAGAGGAAAATAGAAGTTCCCAGTATTCCCTGTCAGTCTGAGCTGGAGATGTATTCCTTCCTCACACCAGATCTGATGATCAGTTTAACTGAAATCATATGTAACAGAAGATTTGTGAAAGTAATAGCTGGCACCACAAAAAAAAAATCTAGCACATTGTATTTTAAGTCTAACCTGTCTCTAATTCCTCAAAGGCAGAAACTTCCTCCAAACCAACTTCCCCTGCCCCCAGAGATTCACTCCTAGGAACTGAGTATGTTTGGCACCTCTCAGTTTCCAAATCTATGAATACTTGTCTCATTTCACAGCCCTAAAGCAGTCTCTCTCTCTCTACTCTTCCTTTCGTTCGGCATTGAAATGGCGCGTCGTCCTGGAGTTCAGGCTGATTTGTCACATGAGTGTGGGGCTCTGGTGAATGGTCTCAGTATTTCATGCCAGTGCCAGATGAAGGGGAGAATGTTGTGGAGAAGGCTTGTGAAGTTAAGGATTCATAAGGAATTCAGATAGACTGTGTTGTGCATCTTTAAGAATAAAGAAGCATTTCCTTAAACAACATCGTCTAAAGATATGTTAAGTATGTGGATAAATCAGCCAGGTACCTTCATGCAGGTGAGGAAACAGGCTTCTCCCTTTTCTTAATGTAATTATACTACTTTTGTATATAGAATGAAATGTCTTCCTACATTTATATTTTCTCTAAATTCCAGGAAGGGAATTTATACATGCAATACAACCATAGCATATTTTTCTAAACCACTGTACCAAACTGAATCACTAAATCACACTTCCTACTTATCTCCAATTTTGTGGAGCTTGTCTTAACTCTTTCCCATGCCCCTTGTTATTTTTTCCCTTCTCTATATAGTTTCTTGGGTTTTTCTCATAGTCCTTATGCTGGTTAGACACATTGTAGGTTTTTTTCTTGTTATGTTCTGCAAACTCCTGACACCTCCTGGACTATCTCTAGTTATTCTACATCTTTGTAGAGCTTCAGTGTTCTTGTTAAGGCAAAGATCACCTTTTCCTCTGTCATTAGAAAATATAGTTAATAGATTCTCCTGCAAATTGAATAACAATAAATTTCTGTAACCATTTAGCTATCTTCTTGAAGAGGCTGAAAAAAACTAGTAAAAACAATACAAACTTTACCTTCTCACAAATACAAATGTGTCACTCATAGGGATCTGCATAGGACATCAATTAATACTGTGGTCAATGTTGAAATAATAAACAATTTTGACATTTAAGTTATCCTCATGGTTTTTAGATTAAATAGCCTACTAAAGATGTTACTTAGACTACACTAAGAGTCTACCATAGATAAATGTTGGTAGAATAGGAAATTATTTTTCTTTCTTGTGGGATTTTACTGGTCCATATATGTTTGATTACATATTGTTGTCTATATCAACATAACACCCTGTGCACTCACTAATATGAGTGGGGAAGACAACATTTTTCTTCAAGCTCTTTTTTATGTTTCCAGTTTGGGGCATACAGAGTCTACAGATGGTGGTCATTTGCAGGGTTCCTTTACACATATCAAAATATGAATTTTCCAGAAGTAAAAGATACTTCCTTGAGTATGGTGCCTGTAACTGAGATATATCAACTAAGTCCATGCAGCAGGCTAGTGCAGGTCAGTCATACTCATTAATGACTCTGAAGACAATGCAGAATTCAAGTTGATGGAAAACTCCTTGTGTTGAAAACTCTCATTAGTATCTTTTTCTGTACACTTTTGGCCTCCAAAATAGAAGTGGCAGTTCATGGGGGATTTTGAAAGGAACTTTCTCTGCAAACATTTAGTTTACAGCCATCTTGCACATTTATTCAGCTGTGCAGGATGGGGCCCTCAATGTGACTGTGCTGATAGAAATATGCATTTGTACAGCAGATACTGCTTCTCAGTTCAGGCCCAGTGAAGAAAGGGGTCTTCAGAGCTGTTCATGGCAGTGTATGGCATAATATAACATCACCTTGACATAAAATGGTGTAGTCGGGGAAGTCAAAAAACACAAGCTGCCTGTTAGTGAAACGAGGGAGGGTGAACTCAGAAGTGGGGACAGTAGTGGTCACCTTAATGTGCCAGCAGAGATAAAAGTGATAACCTCAAACGTATGCTGTGAACCCGTTCAGCTTCGTTTTGCTCTGTGGTTGCACAGTGCCTGGTTCAAGACTATTTGTAGGTACTAATATACTGCTAGTGCTGTTTAACTAATAAAAATAGTAGTTTCTTGGCAGAGCAGCATCTTGAGCAGAATTTAACTTGTGACAGATTGCATAGGCTTGGGGCATGAAACTGCCAAATGGAGAGAGGTTCTAGACAGTCATTAATGATAAAGCGCATGAACTGTCAGTGAATAAATGGATTTTATGCACTAAGTGCTGATGATTTTATCTTTGCATTCATGTATTTGTTAGGATGCCATTACACATGCACAAAGTATTGCCTGCATNGACAGATTGCATGGGCTTGGGGCATGAAACTGCCAAATGGAGAGAGGTTCTAGACAGTCATTAATGATAAAGCGCATGAACTGTCAGTGAATAAATGGATTTTATGCACTAAGTGCTGATGATTTTATCTTTGCATTCATGTATTTGTTAGGATGCCATTACACATGCACAAAGTATTGCCTGCATGCATTGCCACATGTAACACAGCAAGAAAAGCTGATACATTTCTGAAAGATGATGGAAAGCAAATCAGTCACCATCAATTAAGCTAAATGACAACAGTAAGCAGTAAAATGTGATGTGGGAGCCTGAAATGTGCACTTAACTAAATGAAAGCCTTTTATTACCTCACCTGAAAATGATGAAACTGATGGGTTTATCAGCAGTTTATCTCTATGGAAATTCCTGTCTTCAAATAGATAGATTCCCTGTGTTTTGTTTCAGATTGTGGAACTTTGTTATCTGAAAAAGTAGCAAAAATGTCAAATTTTTCAATATTAACATATTTTCAATGGGTTTCATGCTTCTGTTTGCATTTTAATCCAAAAATCCTGAAACAGGATTTTTGTAAGGACTCCTTTAGCACATTACCACATTCTGCTACACTTGTGGTTGTCTGTACAGCCTTTGCTATTAGCAGAAGCATTTTTGATGTTTTTGTTATCTGTACCATAAGAAATGGAACATGCTTTTTCTCATAGTTCTTTAAGTGTTTACACATAATTATTATTTAAAGGTATGATAGTGCTGTGTGTAAGAAATATTATAGAGCCCGCATGGTAAGCATTGTTTTCAGTTGTTATCCTCAGAACCATATATCCATTAATCTATCTTCTTTAGGGTTCAGTTTAACAGTGTGATGAGTGCCTCATTATCCTGAAGCAAACTGAAAAAGCAGATCACCATAACAGATCTCTTTGTTAGTTTGAAAAATTTCATATTAAATCTGTTTTCAGTGAAATCATGGCTGGATATTTTCTGATTAGGTTTCAGTAATAAGCATGAACTTCCAGTATCTTCCCTGCTTTGGAAGAGGTAATTCCCATCATTCCACTTCCTGCAACTTTGGAAAATCCCAGATCTTCAGAGTATAACCGTGTACCTTGTTATCTATTATTTTAATTCATTTGCTTAAGATGTTTTAGGTTTTTTTTTCTCTCTCCTGTGGAGCCTTATATTTATGAGGTAATGTTCTGATCTCAATGAAAGTGAGCTACTTGAGTGAACAATGATGTTAAATGGCGCCAAAGATTCACACATAGTATCTAGTAAAATAAGTAATTATTTTTATGAGCAACAATTAATCTGTATGAGTTGCTTCAAAATTCTCTGAAGCCACCCAATAAAGTATTTATTTAGTTTCTATATTTTTTTTCAGTACCTATATAACAACACTACTTGGCCACAGTGAGTTTTACTAGGAACTATACAGAAGTTTGTGTCCTACAAAGAACAGAAAATCCTGCATTCTGGTAAAGCGTTTATGGGTACTTGCTCATGGTGGGTCTGCAAAACTTTAAAGTAAGATCTAGCACAAATAGATGTAACCTTTAATTGTATTTAGTTATCATAAAATGAGACCTGTAGAATTAGACTAGAAGAGGTTTCTGAGACTACAGGAGTTGTAATTAAAGTATTTATGGTGGCATATTTCTCCTGGTACATCTTTTATTAAATCTTGTATCTCTTAAAAACTGCTCTGATGGGATGAGAGCCAAGCTTCAACAGAGAGTGTCTGAACAAACTTGGAGAATGAACAGCACTTTCATCTTTGTTTCCTCTGCTTTAAGCAATTGTCCTTCATCAGATTACTGTCATACTGACCTTGAATCTGTACCAGTTTAGCATCAATAAAAATTTCTTTCAGTAAGCTGTTAAAACTGTATCTCTCTAGAGAAACGTACAGGATTTTTCATTCCTTTTCCACACTTGAAAACACTTTTCAAGATCTCCAGTTGTTTAAAAGGTCATCTCCTTTACGCTAAAGAATAACGGTTGTTCATAAGAGGAAACATGGACTGGAAAATGGAAAGAATGGTAGACACTAAAAATTACTGTTTGTCACTGGAGTTTGCATTCTGAAATTTCTTTTACTTGCAGGCATCCACTTGGCTCCTTGCATAGACTTACAGGCAGAGCTGAATATTGCTCAGTATATGAAGGCAGTCCTTTACTTTCACTTTAACATGAAGCACACACATTAGGTTTCCTGAAGTGATTATTGCTCTCTCTTATGTCATGGAAAACCAGGATACAACTTTGTTCAGGTCAGAACAGAAGCAGTTTATTACTACAGCTGTAGGGGAGAGTGGAAAGCAGCAGTGAAGGCCTCTGCTGATGTGAACTCTGCCTAGGCAAGGCAGCTACAGAGTTTACATACCTTTAGGTTGTACAACCTGCTCTTCACCAAAACTGTGTCAGATAAGCAGGATATTGTAAGTAACAGTGATTAAAATACTTCAGATGAGGAAGTTCAAAACAGTACATCCTTCTACAAATAATTCACTCCTTTGTTAATGAAATTGTGCTGACTGGTGAGTCCAGTAGTTGCAAATATTTCTTAACTAGAAAGGCCTGCAAAGGCCTATGAGGCATGTGCTGCCACACATCTTTAGAAGCAAAGGCTTATGAAGTTAGCTTGTGAAGGAGAAAATTGCTCACCAGAACTGGAGTCCTCAGAATCTGTTGTCTCCATAAATGCGTACTTGCCCTTCTCCTTCCTGCTCAGGAGTTCATGTTTTATATAAATTGCACTGCTAGAATGACTCTGATCAAGGTCAGATGCTGGAAAAAAATAAGAGTAGTGGTCCACATCTCCAATCCTTTGCCTGCATGAACTTAGTATGTAGACCAATAAATAGAAGACAGTAATTGAATTATCATAGAATCATAGAATCATTTAGGTTGGAAAAGACCTTCAAGATCATCAAATCCAACCATAGAGCTTTTCACCTACATTATCTGTAGGACTGGTCTTCTACTTTTCTGCTGATCCTTATTGTGTATTCAGTAGTAGTGTTGTTTTACTTATGATTATATAAGGTTATGAGAGAGATGAGTTTTTAAGGAGAAATATTGTAAACCATGGTTTTATTTCAAAAAAGAACATAAAATCTCAGCAGATGACTGTTGAGCAAATCCATAATTCCCAGTTTCCTCTCTAATATTGTTGAACACTAAGACTACTTTAGTTTTTAGGTCCAGATTCTGATTGATTTAAATTGTAATTGTTAGGAGGTATTAGGAGAATGGTGTAGCCATGATGGCAGCAGAGAAGCAAGAATCAGGAAGATTAGTTGCAAGGCAATGGGTCGTATTAAAGCATTGGAACAAATTAAAACATTATATTCTATGTGAAAGAAAAAGTTGTTGGAAGTAGTTAGATGTCTCTGATTGAGTTTGGAGACCAGAAGCTTTTGGGGTAGAATACTGCAAAACCTGAAAGCAAAAGGCTGAGATGTGAGCATTCGGATGATGAAATATATTATTAAGGATAAAAAGATAAGGATAAAAAAAAACATAAACATGCTATTACTGTTGTTGATAAAGAGGAAGGATTAAATATTCTTTTTATACCATTGGGAGATTTTACATATGGCACTAAGGGGCATGGTTTAGTGATGGGAGTAGGTTGAATACTCCAGTTTTCAGACTGGAGAATACTGTTCTTTGCTTGTCTGTAAATGGAGGTATGGTTCTCCACAAGATGTTTTTTTTCCTCTCCATAGAGCATATTTTTGTTGCACTAAATGAGGTCAAGCAACTAAGTCAGAATTTTGTGCAGAGATCGGGGTAGTTGCATATAGGCTTTTTTTTTTTTCCCACTGTTGTTTTTCCATTCATAATGTATTTATAATACAGGTAAGCTGTACCAAATCATTGTCTCAACATATTGTTTATAATACCTGATACCAGTTTTAAAGGACATGCTGAGGATGTTACAGATGTCTCGTAGCTTATACCATAAGTGACCTCATGGGTTCAATGCTTTAAGGTATTTTTTGTTTTAAGAATGTTTAAGCCTGTTCTTCAATATGTTTTTATTGCTGTCTACAATGCAAAAGGCATATACATTTATTTGGTGGTCTTGCAGTGAAAGCAGGGCCTTACACCTCACATGTGATTTTGTGAGTAACACTTCAGAAAATAGTAAGTGTAGATGCAAACATGCTTATATAGTATATTCAGATGTAAGAATACCCTATGACACTCAATGTTCTCAAAGGGTCATATTAGACACTTTATTTTTAAAAAGTGTTCCCTTCTGTCCCTAGGCACTGTACAGACATTGTTTGCTGTGTAATCTTCATAGTCGTCATTCTGGGTTACATTGCATTAGGAATTGTGGGTAAGTAATCACAGGTATAGTATATAGTAGTGCTTTCTCATACCTGGCAGAAGCCACTTTGTGAATGTTATTCCTTTTAACTGACAAGTCCCTTTTGCTTATATCTACATAAAGCTTTCAGGTCAATACACAATACCTTGCCTAGAAGCAAATCATAAATTAACATTCAGTGTCTGTTGTAATTAGGGAGAAGTTTAAAACCATGTATTTACTGATAAAAAATTCAAAACAAAGTGTGCTCAAGAAAAATGACATGGTTTGATAATTTTGCTATCATAAAGTGGCTGTGGTGGAAAAAGCCTTTCATTTGTCATTAATCTGACAGCAAAAGTTAGAGATGAACACTTTGGTTTTAAGAGTCTTTTTGTTCTGTAGATTAGCAAAAGAACGTATGTGAGCAGTGAATGGGGAAGTAAAAGAGATAACTGCATTTACAGTGGGATCCAGAGTTGTTTGCACATTAGGATATTTGTTAATAATACCCATTTTATTTTGTGTGAGAGAATTGTATAAATGGCTGTGTGTGAAAGCACAAGTAACATTGTAAAAGTGTACTTACTGTGTATCTGCATGTTTGGCTGAACTCTTTCAATTTACTTGTAAAAGATCAATTTGGCCCTGCCTTAGATAGAAGAAAAGTCCTTAGTTTTCTTCACAATTCGGTAATACCATTTTCTGTTCAGTACAGAGAAAAGGTTGTACAATCTTAATTCTTGGCGATATTCAAAATCTGTCTGGATGTGGTCCTAGGCAACCTGTTCTAGGTGACCCTGCCTGAGCAGCAGTTTTGAACAAGATGACATCCAGAGGACCCTTCCAACCTCAACCATTCTGTGATTCTGTGAAAAGCTGCTGTCTGTAGCATGAAATGATGACTGTAAGCAAGACTGCTTTAACCTAAGCAATTCAAATAAAAACTGAGAGAATACTCTATCCTCCCACTAAATTGTACTGTAGCATAACATCCTCCAAGCCACAATGCTGAGCTGTCTTCTCTCACCTTTCCTGTAGTCGCTCAGCACTGAACGTATTTTGAAAGTCCCATTCTCTCTCTCAAGCAGTGGGTATTCATTGTGTGTATTTTAGTTTTACCCTTATTCATCTGCACTTACTGCCCCACCATGAACCTTTAAGTCTTCAGGAAGTGGGAGAAGTGAGCAAATAATGAGCTAATAGTATATGCCGGCAAGTGAGAGAGGCATGGATGACCATTGCAAGGAAGTGCAAAGCAAGCACTAGACAGCAAACACCAGTGTAACAGATGGCTGATGATGCTTGCAGGGGTAAGAAGTTATTTCTTTTCAAAACTCTTTGTTTTTTCTTGTCTAATCTCTTTAAACCTCCTAAAAATGAGGTTTCTTAAAAATGAATGATAACTTGAGATCTATGAATGTAAGAAAAGTAGACAGACAAAAAGTGAATTCAGAAGCTGTTCAAAGGTACTTGATTTTAAGCCATGCTTATAGAGATTATGGCAGCTGTAGGATTTACTTTAGGATCAGATCTGGGAAGAGAGTTCCTGCCTGTACTGCATGGCATGGTTGTGTAGTTAACTTCAAGTGGACTTGAAATGCAGCTCTTCAACAATTTTTTTTTCAAAAGGTCAGTGTCCGTGATGCTAAAGTTGACATTAGTGGCATCTGCATGGAAGTCCAGGATGTGATTGTTTTGTAGCCAATACTGAATTCTGTGTATGCAAAATCATGCATATACTCTCGTCACAGTTCTGGCTACTGTTTGGACCCTGTGGGTCATTTTCATTTTCATTGCTATGGAATGATGCATCTTCTTGCCCTCATGGCCTAAGTTGGCTGCACTTAATTTCAAATCAAAATTAATGTTCATTTGACTTGTGAAAGTGTTTGGAGCAGAAATAGTCATGCTACTCCCAGTTATAGGGGATTAGATGGGACTTATCAGAATATACATGCAATATATATCGCTGCTTACGAACCCTGCTCTGGAGTAGAGTGAAGAAAAGGAAGTAAATTAGTCAGTCCCAAGAAGCCACAGTAGCTGCCGGACTGTGCACAGCCGTTGCAGATCAGCCATGCCTCCTACTTGGTGTTGGGAGTCTGAAGGACATCTCTCTAATATCTGTGCTGTTCTCCTATTCCTCCTGCTCCTCCTCCTCCATGTCCTCCTCCTCCTCCTCTTCTCTGGTTGACTGGTTCTTCATTGATGTTCTGCTCTCTATTTCTGTCACTGCTCAAACACAAAACCAGAACTGGAGGAACTGGACTCAGATCAGAGGAACATTTGTTGTTTTCTTGAACAACAAGAGAATTTCTTATTTTCTTTGGTGGCTGATGATCTGCCACTTTGCAAACAGGCAATGTTCTGAAGTGCTACTGCCTGGAAAAAGAAAAAGGAGAACATTGGCAGTTTCTGACTGTGTAGTGTTCTGTAGTGTGCTGCCAGGTCTTGGCTCTCTTTCTGGCACTATATAAATCTCTAATTCTTTGGCTAGAACTTTATGTCAACTCTATGTGCAATTTCCAACGAACCCCATATACTAGATGTTGCAGAAGTAGATAGTAGATGGCTGGCCAGTTCCTTGCTTCTTCATATCTGTAATCACAGACAATGTAGTCACTATGATGTGAGACAGTGAATTGGTCATACTCCCTGCTCTGTACATGTACTGGTTTCCTACTAGATGCAAGGCATCTGAACAGCCTTCTGTTGCAAACCTTATGAGATATTGGTTAGAACTAGAACCTATTCCTGGGGGCAGATACCAAATTTGTAGCTGATGATTTTTTCTACCTTTCTTGCAGAGAAGATTCAAATTCTCAATCTAGACACATTTAGCTCAGCTCCAAAATCCAGATGCATGCGGTCCCTGCTTTTCATCTATTGTTTTTGCACTAGTTTATTTTGAAGTAAAAGATACAATCAGCTTTGGTACAATTCCAGGGGCCAGCCCTGTACAAAATAAATGAGTGTAAATAAATTCCACATTAAGAGAAAATAGATTACAAATATATCTTTAGTCATGAATTATGCCTTATGCCTTAAGTCTTATTATAGAAACAATAAAAAGTACATTTCTGCAATTTCTTGAATATGTGTGAATACCGTTCGGGATCCCTGTTAAATTTGGCTTGAGGAATAAGCAATAAACATAGCTTTATCACAGAGCTGCTGTGACTGAAAGCCTAAGTCAAATTTTGCCCTCAGTACTGTACATGTAGATCACATAGGCTTTAGCTGTATGCACATCTGTGTAACAGTGGGGTAGAATTTGGTTAAGTATATGTTTCAAGGAGAGTGAAATGTAGTCTGAGTAAAAGGTAGTCGAATCTCCTTGAAAAATGAAACTCAATAATTTTTGATACTAGACTTTCTTAGTCCTACTTCAGTGATGGCTGCTGTTGAATGACTGTACTGAATAGAAATATTTATTCTGTGATTTACTCTGTGTGTCATTCTGTTAGCTTCACAGATGAACTAATAGTGCCAATTTAACAGTGCAATTTTATTTCCTATGGAACTGATTTAACACTTCATATGTATTTCAGAGACTTTGGGCTTATTGGGGTGATATTTTACAAAGGTAGCCTCTTAATTGAAGATGATTTTAATTCAGAAAGAGGTACATAAAAGGCAGTAAGTAAGTTCTCTTGGAAAATAGCCTTACGTTCTGAAGGACAGATTAATTTGAAGTAATAGCTTTTGTTGTATTGCTTGAAAGGATGTTTATACAAAATCAGTGTCATCAACATGGATTTACAAATTCTGTATCATGCGTGCTATTACTTGCTTCAATGCATTAGTAAATTGCTTGTATTAAAAAGCCATAAGGACAATTTCTCAATTTTCAGATCAGATTCTCCACACATTAAAACATTAAAAAATACCTTTAAGAGAAGTAAATTAATAATGTGAAAGACTACCCTTTCGAAAATGCACAGTAGAGGGATTGAGGCAGATAGTATAAACAGATTTGTGGTTATTTTTAAAGTATCAAAGGATGCCACTGTTCTAATCACATTTTCTCCTTGACAGGGAGCTTTCCATCCTTTAGAACCAATGACATAGCCTGAGAGCACAGGAAAAGAGGAGTGCATCTGATAGACATTCAGATTGACAGGCAATCGCTATTTTTGATACTGTCCATATGTATTAGCTCTACATCAGTAAAAGGACTGACATGACTGCAAGCCTTCTGAAAATGAAATAGTGGTATCATAGGACGTCACATTGCTGCTCTGAGGGTTGACTCAATTGTTTAATATGGTTCAGCTGTTCTTTAATTTTATTTTTTCATCTTATTTTTGTTTGTGCCAGCACTCAGACCACAGCCTTATAAGCATCAGGACATGCTGGAAAAAAATCAAAATGACTGGATTCTGTTTCATTTTGTGCTTGATAGTGGGTCAACAATAGTGCAGCACAACACACAAGACATGGTGCTGCTCTGTCAGACTATTTCTCATGATAGCCTTCTTCCCTCAGTGAGAACTGCTGAATTAGATACTTATTCTTCACTGCCTAGACCTGTGGTGGTTTTACCCTGCTGGGCAGCTGAACTTCACCACAGCCGCTCTCTCACTCCCCCTCCTCAAAGAAGAGGAGGAGAAGGAAGTATGATGTAAAGAAAACAAGGTCTCTCGCGGGTTGAGATAAGGGTAATGTAATTAAAGGGAAAAAAAAGAAAAGAACAAGCGAAGGCTGTGTGGAAGCACGGAGGGAAAAAAAATTATTCTCTACTTCCCCATCAACGTGCGGTGTTCGGCCACGTCCTGGGAAGCAGGGCCTTAATACGCGTAGCGGTTGTTTGGGAGGACAGACGTCTTCACAACGAGAGCCCCCCCCCCTCCTTCCTTTTTTCAGCTTTTATTGCTGAGCGTGACTTCATATGGTATGGAATATCCCTTTGGTTGGTTTAGGTCAGCTGCCCTGGCCATGTCCCCTCCCCAGTTCTTGCCCACCCCTACCTACTGGCTTTGGGGGGTCTGGAGAGAGTCCTGGTGCTGTGCCAGCACTGCTCGGCAGTAGCCAGAACACTGGTGTGATACCAGCGCTGTTCTAGCTACAAGTGCAGAGTACAACACTATATGGGCTGCTGCAGGGAAAGTTAACTCTATCCCAGCCAGACCCAGTACAAGGCCAGAAAAAAATGGTATACTTATCACATGGGTTCTTTCAGCATCATTGTTCTCAGTTTGCAAGAAAAAAAAAAAAGTGACAGAGAAATAAGTTCATTAATCTTGATGTGTAAGCCCTGGCACAGCCAATGAAAGAAGCTGCATATTTTCTCTTCTGTTGGTCATTTCCCTTCTCTTTCTGCTGCAGAGTTAATCAAATGCTAAATGTTTATGTTGTAAAGCAGACTAATTCTTTTTTGTTCCGCTCTGGAATTTAGCCAAGAGGCATCTTCCTCTGTCCACTCAGCAGCTGATCCCAGTGGTGGAATTTCACAAAGAAAAGTGTGCTAAATCCATTGTGCTAAACCAAGAGAGACTTTTGAAAGATTTCAGCAGAGCTTCTGTTAGCGCTGAAAAGAATGTGAGGATGATACACTGCTCTGCTCATTTAATGAGCAGAGTTTTATTCTTGTTGGGTGTATTAGTCCATCAAAACAGACTGAAGGAAGTAGGCCTGCATCACATTGACCCTTCTTATGGAAAGATCCTTAAGAAGAGATTGCTGTGTACAAAAGCAATGGACTGAGATAACAAACAATTATTTTGCAGTGCTTATCTTCTTTTTCCCAAGTTTGTCTGAGGAGTAAAAAATAATTCCAGGTTTAATATGCTACCTAGGAAAGGGGTATTATTGGCCATAGCAGCTGCTTCCAAATTATCTATACAAAGGATGTTTAAGTCTTGCTACTAAATTCTCATCAGTACTTTGGATCTGGCATGGTGGGGTTTATCTCCACTGGTTCCCGTTTCACTAGTGTTAAAAAAAATACAGTCAAAAGAGAAAAATAAGTCACTTTAATAATGTGCCAAACAAGGCACATTAGGCCTAGGAAAACACTGATGTAGAAGAATCATTTAACATCATACAAGTAAGGCCTGAAAGGCATTTTCAGATCTGTATAGGAGTTTAATTCATTTGGGCCCAGACTTTTAAGTGTATGAAAAGCAAGGTCATATTAAAGTATAAGGAAAAACTCACTGTTGTCTGAGTCACGATGGAAGAAAGTATACATGGCATAACCAACAGACTCAGTGCAATCACCAGAGAGCTGTCTGTTTTCTGATGTCATGTATACGTATGTGTAATTGAGTTTTGCGTTGCCTACAGGAATTCATAGGAGAGTTGATGCCTCCTAAATGTTCCCATTAGCAAGTGTTAATGAAATAAATAAGTGGGGTTTAACAAAGAAAAAATCAAATGGGGTTTAACACCAGTGAACTACTTCAGCTTTCTGTGAGCATCAGAATATCACAGTTAATCTGAAATGCAATCAATCTGAATGTTCAGAAGTTGGTTGATGCCAAGAAGCAAATTTACAAACTCCAAAACACAGGCAAACTAAGATATGTTAAAATGAACTAGTGGATTCATTTTGGTAACCTAAAACCATTCAAGGTGGAAGGTAGCATTACAGATTCTCTCTTGGTGGACATTATTATAACTAGTCACCAAAAGTCAACAAAGATATGTTGTGTATCTGTCCCAAACATTCCATTAGATTTGCAGTTTGCTGCTTTGAGGTCTTGTATAGCTTCTGTCTCTACTACACATATAATGATTGTTATCATAAGCGTTATTATTCTCACCAAAGCGACCTTCAGGAAAGTGACAGTTTCACAGTTGGCTAAATTTAATGCCACAAAGTGGAGAGAAAATGGGGTAATTACAGAGAAGCAAATTCAAGGTGGCATGCAGTGGTCAAATCCTAAAGTTTGGCTCCTGACATTCAGTAGTATATTACTCAAGAGAGGGAAGGTTGGGACTAAAATCTTTGTAATACCTGCAATCTTTTACACATAATTCAGACACAAAGAAATGGTTGTTAGAGAATCAATAGCCTTTTTTTTTTACAGTTCTCTAGCAATCTGATTTTAGGGTGTCAGCTCAGGGTACTGATAAGGAATTATATTCTGGAACAATATCTTACTTTTAGATGATGCTTTAAAAAATGAAATTTCTATTACTTAAAGGCAGATCAGCAGTTGGTGGTCAGTAGTTGAAAGACTAGTCATCGGCTAGTCATGAAATAAGCTTATTCAGGTCTGCACACTATAGCTTAGAAACGATGATACTAGTGCTGATAACTGGTGTGCACTTGATCCTCAGAAGGAAATAACGGTGTGGGTGAAAATGTCTTGAACAAGAAATCTTGCTTTAAATTGGAGGAAAGAGGTTAAAAAGTTCAACATAAACTTCTCTTCCTGTTCAGTTCTATGGTTTGTGCTAGCATACAATACGCAAGTTGCCAGGTACAGACATAATAACTGAAAAATCGGACAGTTAACAAGTGAGAGGGCAGGAATTGTTTTGATTTACAAAGTGAGTCTTTGTTTCCATTCCTAGTGCAGATGGAGTCCATTAGATTTAGTCACACCTTGTGTATTTCTGTCACACCCAGGTAATCCCATTGATTTCAATGCCATTGTTGTTGTCTGTGAATACTCAAATTTGTCTGCTTAGTCAGCTCACTATTTCTCTGTGGCTCTAAGCCAACAGAGCTTTTGCAGTACCCCCTCTTTCACCTTTAAATAACCATTATTTTTTAAGTTCATTACCTCATATGTTGGATACAACCCAGATATATTTGCTCTGAAGGTAAAAAGTAAACTGATTTGCTTTCTTAATGATTCATCCCTATCTAAGTTCAGTTTTGTTTGTTTTATATTTTAGCTTTTTACTAGGAAATCTACAAATCAACACTCTTCAGTGGCCATCAACAAAATTAAAATGATACATGAGAGGTGACATGTTTTCATGCTAGTGAATTTCAACTGCTAACAAGTTATTGCTGTACACTTGACTATAAAGTTAAAAGATATATGTGTATTTGCAGCTTGGGTGCATGGCGATCCCAGGAAAGTGATTTATCCAACTGACAGCTATGGGCAGTTCTGTGGTCAGAAAGACACCTTCAATGAGTGAGTACTAAATCCAAACACCTATCTTTATGACTCATGCACTGTGAATAAAAAATGAGGTTTCAAATCCTCTGTCTGCAAGGGGTTCTTGTGTGAAACTGAAGAGACAGCAACACATGACTTCCTCTTATTGTATTTATTCCAAATAAAGTTCATAAATAGATTAATTGCTCAGTGCAAATATAGGCAGAAATTATTACTGTAATGCAGTTGTTCTCATTTGGAAAATATTTTTGGTAAAGTATCAGTGTAGCTAAGATTGCATCACTAATAGCATTGAAAGTGACATCATCAGTGGGGATATCAGCCAAATGACTCTATTTACTTGTCTCAGTTTCCCAATCTCTTAAATTTGGACTTATGAGAATTAAATTAATTAGTTAATATCAGTAGAGCATTTCTGCATGAAAAAAGCTGTTCAGGAAAGAAAGATGTTGCATCATTGTTTTCTCTGAAAATCTAAGACTGTTTTATGAAACAAAATTTAAGAAATATTTTTGCTTTTTCTCTTTCTTTCTTCCTTTTAAAAAATAAGTATTATGTACCCTTTATGCCCTTGCCAATGACAGGAAGCTGGCGCTATGGAGAAAGCAAAAGAAAAGCTAGTGGCTAATAACAGCTTTTTGCTGCTTCTTCCTTTTCCCATTTAGTTTTCTGGGAAGGAACTGATGAAGCCACTGCCCAAAGGCAAATTCAAAAGGGGAGGGACAGTAGATAGGGAGTGGAAGCAGGAGAGAGGGGAAGAGATAATACTTTGTATCTTCTCAAGCTCTTTTTACAGAGGAAACAGAAAGACTAGGTGCTGTAAGAGGATAAGACCTGTTCCACCCTTCGACTAAGATTCTTCATAGCAGTTGTTGGAGAGGCCAGAAGAGTCGTCTTCCTCTATTAAGAGAAAAAACTAGGAGAAAAAGTTGTTGTGTTGTGTGTTCCCCCTCACTGTACACCCTCCTCTGCTCTTTGCCTCCCCTCCTGGCCCCCCCATTTGTCCTTGCCCGCTCTCTGGTCCATAGGAAGCAGCAGCCAAATAGGTTTGGGGGTCTGAGGCATACACCATCCATTCATTGAGTGCGGCATGTAGCCAGGTTCTTCTCTCTAATTCTTATCACCCACTCGCGTTCCTTCTGTCTCTGTTACTTAGGTCTTCAGTTATTTCTTACAACATGATTTCCAGTCCATATGCACAAATGTCCCTCCATATATATAATTGTTGGGGGATAATACAGCCACTGAGGATGCATTTTGGCATTTATTTGCCACATTGAGGACTTTTTAATAAAAATTTAAGCCAAAAGATACATAATACAATTTACTAGAAAAGAAGGAATGTTATGGCAATATTAGCATTAGGGCCTGCCAGGAGGTTCCTCTGAACAAGTCCCTCTGGTCCCCAAAAGTGGAGTGTGGGATGTGCTTGTCAGTGCTTTATGGATACCATAAGCAGTGAGAAAGGCTAACCCACGACTATGGTTTTCCAAAGTCCCTGAAAGCTTAATCTGAGACCTTTTCATTGGAAAGTGATGACCGTCTCTGTGTTTTGAATCTTGTGCTTGGAACAAGCATCCCCAGCAATCTCACTGAGGAGTAGAAAAGAGAAGCTAACAAGCCAACACTCACAGCTCGTGCAAAAAAAACATTTGAACTCCAATGAATTCCATGCAGTCAAATTAATTCTACCTTGTGTTGCCATGAGAGTTCCTCTTAAGCCTCTTCATGTCCCCCTGTAAGCCATCCATTAATCTCCATGTAATCTCTAAGCTTGTTTTGCCTTCTACAGAGCATAGTGTAATCATGGAATATGATACTATTTCACTATAAAGGACACAGACCTAGTTTTCAGTGGCTGTTTTCTTGTGTTGATGTTTAATCTTTCCTTTCTGTTGGTAATATCAGTGAGTGGGCTAAGACATCAGGAAAAAAAAAAAAGATTTCATTAATGGCTTTGAGCGGCTCACAGACTATAAATACTCCCAAGAAACTATTGAAGAAAGATGACATTTCAGTCCAAAATGTTATTCTTTTGATTGAAGAAATAACAATTAGTGAATTGTATTTGCTGGTATGCATGTTGTGTTAAACAGCACATGGTAGAACATACCTTAGGGAAAACAACTATCTAAAATGTCAGGCAGTTGAGCTAATCCCAGTTTTAAAGGGAACTTTAATATATGATTGCTATATGTACAAGGGAGCTTGCTATATAATGGCTTTGAAGACACAGCCATATTCAGCAGTTCAATGTATATATCCTAGACTAGGGGATACTGTGGAGAGATGTGGGAGCAGCAGCCTGGTTACCCCAAAAGCACTTAATTGTTAGTACAGCCATCCTCCTCCCAAGGCAGAGCTCCTTCTGTGTTGCATTGCCTCAGTGGGCATCAGTGGTGGCTCAGACATCACTATAATGTGTTCTCTTGCACATTACAGGCTACAGGGGGACATATTCATCATTATGTCCTATAGAGACACTGTGTAATCCTGACATGGCTAGCTGACTTTGAAAATTCATGTAAAAAGGGCAGGACTACTGCTATACCATCTTCACTAGAGACATTTAATAGTTTTTTGAGATAGCAAATTTCAACAGTGTGTTTTGTTTTCTTTAAAACCCAGGTGTTTAAATCCAGAAGTGACAGCTACCTCAAGGTCCCAATTTCCAGAAGCTGTCAAGTGTGGGGACTGTGGGGTGCAAACCCCTCAGGCTGTCCTTTATTTATATCAAAGGAGGTTTATGAGCATTATTATGAGATGCTATTATCATTCTGTTTCCTGGCCAGCTGCTTTCAGTATCTAACCATAAAAAGCTTTTGATTGATTTTGGTGCCACCTTCTGATTGGCAAAATAATCACGTTTTACAGTGTAATGTTTGCTGATAGTAATTTTGTATGCAGTACATACACAATATATTCAGCTCAAGCAAAGGGACCACAGTGTTTTGCAGATGTGTTTTACCAGACAGCTTTTCACTTCCTGAGGCAGGACTGCAGGCACCTTGTAACCGTGCCTAAGGTTGTTTCAGCTTAAACCTTTGCTGTGGAAAAACTGCTCAAAATTAGTATTCTTTAGAAAAGATTTTGTTTTAAAAGATGTCATGGTATAGAACATTCAGTGTCTGTTTAGAATTTGTTTTTTGTCTTGTGTTTGCAGTATGTCCATTCTGAATAATGGAATTAAAATACCGATGTATGCTATAAATTGTGGTATGGTAGGATGTGTAAGCACCCATACTTATAAAATTAATGATCTTATATCCACTTCCATAGGAACAAGACCATTTTGTTTTACTTCAACATTCTGAAATGTGCCAGCCCAGTAGTGTTAATAAACCTACAGTGCCCTACAACGCAGGTGGGTGAAATACAGAGATAAGTTATTTTCCCTGCCTGTTAGTCATGGTGCTTAGGAACTTGACATACAATTGTTTGGTTTTAAAAATTGCTGTTCGTATCCTGTAAAACATTACATGATTGTTTTATAGGCATGTATAGCATACAGTATCTGTAGCCTGTGATAGTTAGAAGAAAATAAATAGAAATGTACAAGATTGTGTATTTTGGATCAGAGTTGAAACAAAATCCATCTAGTTGGATACAGCAATTTATTACTCATGAATTTATCACAGGCAGCTGTCCAGTAGTAGTAAGTGTATGCAAAAAATCATTTTGATTAACATCTAGGGCTTTCCAAACTGGACATGTACAAGAAAATGTACATATCCCCAGTGACAGCAGTTTCTGGGTTTGGTTAGATCTTATGGTGCTTTCAAAATTGAAAAAAAAAGCTCAGACACCAACACTATTACCCTGGGACAACGCTGTCAGACATAGGGTTTGATTTTTGAGTGGCCCTGTGTGGACCCAGGAGTTGGACTCGATGGTCCTTATGGGTCCCTTCCAACTCAGGATGATTCTATATACACTGGTGCTGATGGAAGCAGAGGAGGGCCCAACAAATCTTTTCCCTGGTGCTTAAAAAAAATACATTTTTTTTCATTAGACTGAAAGCTCTGCGTATCTACCAGAATGTGTAGAACCTAAGAAGATATAGAGAGTGGCTTGATATGCCACATATGAGGGTAGACTTTGAAAGTGTATTCTATCAAACAGTTCTAGAAGTATTCATCTAGGGATTCTAAAGCAAAACTTGTGTCCCTTTCTAGATACTACAATAAACATTGCTGCAGACAATTGCATAAAACAGTGCACTTTTATAGGTGGCCTTTTTCTTGCTTTTTAATTACATTGACTTTTATTACCTTTCTCCACCCACAGTGTATCTCTACTCATTTTTTTTTCTTTTCTTGCAGCTTTGTGTCTCAAAGTGCCCAGACAGGTTTGCAACCTACATTGATGTTCAGGCTTCCTACAGATATAAACCAGATCAATGGAACTACTTCAAGCAGTTCTGCAAACCTGGTTTTAACAATCCTCGCAAGGTGTGTATGTATCAAAAGGTGATGGAATACATTTTTTCCTCAAGCAATATGCAATATGCATGATTTTACTGAGCTACATCAGAGCTTTGAATTATTCCAATTTCACCATATAAGGAGTTGTCCCATATATATGGTTTGACACTGATTTAATCAGGGCTTAGGTCTTGTATGTGCACCAAATTTCCTACTCTTTCAATTATTACTATTTGCTTGCAAGAATATCTGCAGCTACCCATGTAGGTGCAGTAAGTACTGTGGCAGGCAGTCTTCTCCAGTACTTAGGTACTCCACAGCAGTAGAGCAGAATATCTCAACCAAGTTCTTAAGGCTGCTGCATCATCTACAGCCGTGTAGTCAATATTTTTTAGCTAGGAAAATTAATCTATCCTTGATATAACCGATTTTGCACTGAAGTGTTTGCAGTGAAGTGTACTGCAATATTTCTCCCATCTTTAAAACACCTTGCAAATCAACTAAATTAATTGTGTTAAATTCTTACTCTTCCTTGAGAGAAAACGTGAAGATGAGGCAAGGAACAACTGCCCAGCCACCTCTGGCCTATATGCAGATCCAAAGTGAGCAGGTCTTTTCTTTTTTGGCCAACAGAAAAGGGAATAAGAATAGTCTTTTCCCAAATCACACTGACAGTTTGGATTCTCACGTCATGAATGTGTCTTGCAGCTCCGCCAGTCAAGTTTGGGGAGGAGGCTACAAAACCCATTTTCTCAGTCTGGGTGAGAAATGAAAAGCACTTAGTTATTCTGCTATGTATTCAGCATTCCTGTTTTTCCCCTTTTTAGTCTGTTGCTCAAGTCCTACGTGATGAAGATTGTCCTTCGATGATCATTCCAAGCAGGCCTTGTGAGTGGTTCTACTTCTTACACACATCTTAGCAGATTATTAGCATTCACATTAAAGCACAACTCTGGTCTGAAAATTGTTTTGTGGCAAGGTCACTAGGAGCTGTCTGTTATCTGATAGTGACGATCATTCGATTTTAAACAGTTTGAAAGTATAAAGATTTTTTTTTTCTAACTGCTGTCTGTGAACATTCAGCATGTGATCAGGTCAAGCTGAGCTCTTTCTTGCTCATGAATCATCACTAATAAAAAAAGATTTACAGTTTGAATTATGTCTTTTAAAATATGTGAGCAAGCAACCCCACTGGCATCAAGAAAATATCATGAATGTACGAAGGATCATATGGCCAGCTGTTAAAGTTCAGATGATACTTGAGCCCAATTACAATGCAGCTCAGTTTTTAGTTGCAATGCTGGCTCTGCAGGGCATACAGATCAGTAATAAAGGAGCCAAAAGATGTTTTTGTCACTAGGGTCAGCAGGTATTTCTGAGTAGATAACCATAGATCTCAGAGCTGATCTCAGCTGCAGAAGTGTAATACCCAGAGTATCTGCCACTGACCTAGAAACTCATGCAAATAAGAAATTGCTGTTTGTTTTTCCACGCTTTAAAGTAGACATCATGTAAACCAGGGACAGGTTATCAAAAAGGGAAAATATGGATTCACTTAAAAAAAAATTAAGAATTTTTATGAAAACTGATGTACTGACCCAAGAGGCAGAAAATTAATTTGCAAAGCTAATATCTTCTTTTAGACTACAATAGGGGGCAAAGATTACAGGAGGAGGAAGAGAGACACATTACTTAATTATATCCTCAGAATAATTGGTAGGATAGATAGTGTAGACTGAATGCTGAACCCTGGCATCAGTATATGTTGGAACCAGATAAGGAAAGCACAGAGTTGTTATGTAAAGTTCAAGTACAGCTGTGTAGGAGGAGTGACCTGCTCTTCCCTTCAAAATGAAAACCAGGACTTTTTGCAGCAAAGAGCAGGGCAACATAAAAGAGTATGTAACCATCCCTCCTTTTCTCTCTCTTTTACGGTTAGCTCCTCCTTTCATCTAACCAATAGTTTGTCTTTTCCATTGCCTCCTCTCCAAGGATATCTTGTGATAGTAGCTGGTACTGCAGGTTATCTGGCATCAGGCACTGACATTTGCTGCTATGTTTTGGTTTGGGTGCTAATACCACTCGTGACCAGTCATGTTGAGTCTGTCCCTGGGGGCTGGTTTGATTATTGTTGTGTAAATGACATATTTGAGAAGCTGCAGTATTTATAAGCTGCCCAGATACTGGCAGAGAGAAAGTTCTGTATTTATTACAAATTCTTAAACTGCTACAGATACTACTATTGTTATTTGGTAGCACCTACAATCTCCAGTTGAAAGCTCTGCTCCCATCATGCCTGAACTTGTACAAACATAGCACAAAAAGCCCCAGAGCATAAAAACCATCATCTTGAATATAATGGCTCTTCCAAGATCTGCCAAATGCAATATATTAATAGATCATTAAGTGAAAAACAATTGACTAGGAATCTGAAATGATTTAAATATTAGAATTTGTTGCAAAAAACAGGTGATGAAAGTGGAGCTTGTCATGAAATGTAATGTGCATGCTTTGTTTTGTTATTTTGAATAGTTCTTAAGAGGTGCTTCCCAGACTTCTCCACAAAGAATGGTGTGCTAACTGTGGCAAATCAGACTACGTTCAAAGATGGAAGAGGGAAAACAAGAAATGTAACTGACCTCAGGGAAGCTGCAAAGTAGGTTTTACCATTCTTTACCACTCATTTGCTGCATTCTGAGATTGTGAAATAATTTAGGAACTGAAAAAATAATTGGAATCTGTTGTAGCAAATGGCTGAAGGTAACCAGGCAAGACTTGCTGGTAAATGGTGTCTCTATGTCTGGGCACCTGCACAGTTCCAGTAAGGGAAACCAGCACTGTGGTATAAAAAAATGAGCAGGGAGCTAAAAGTTTGATTGTCTCAAAGTGATTGGTTGTCAGTTTTTAAATCATTCTTGTTGCTTTTCCTAGCAAAAATTAGTGTTAAAGAAAGCTAAACAAAGCTTAAAATGAAACCAACATGGCCTTGGCTGTTCCTTCCTATGATGTCCTTTCTGCTAACATGGACTGTCCTACTACTATGGGCATTTCACCTCTTAAGGGTGCTCCTGTTTTTAATAATATGTCTAATGGTCAAAAAGTGATGTACTGGGCTAAGATGCATGACAACACCTCCCCTGGAGATGGACAGCTAGCATCTCCGATCCTGGGTATCAACCAGGATGAAAAAAACTACTGCAATAGCTGAACTTTTCCAGCTTCTGTTAGTCCTCAGCCTGTCTGAAGAACAGGGGTACCTTCTCCTGCCTCTCAATCCAAAACTGCCACACCTTACTGCTAGCACCTTACCAACCCTGATAACACCCATACTTTTAAAGTTCCCCTTCTGGCATGTACAACCACATTGTCTGTTCTTATCAAATCCTTAATTTCTTTTTAGGATAACATGAATGTGGCTAAGCACTCTGTGGGATAGGAAAACAATTCTATAAATTCAACCTTTTGTTTCAGGGTACTGTTTTCTGCTTCTCTGCTATTAGCAGTCCTGGAGTCACAACTGTTTGGCTTTTGGTACACTGCAGATCTTAATAATACATGCTTTTCTTGTGATGTAATGAGCAATTATGTCTGGTGATAATTAGCACTTACAGAGCTTTTTTGATAAAGCTCAGTCAGAAGCTGTATAGACTTTTTTACACGGTATTTCTTGAGGATTCTTACCTTCAGAAGAATTTTCTTTGGTATAACTGATTGATGTTGGCCTAGTTACAGAAATGAAGCAGTGGGTAGTAATATAATCTTCTTACTAGCAATGATATTTCAAATTCTTTCACTGGGCGTATTTGTTGTTTAAATAAATTCTGCTTTTTTTACCTAAAGCAACTTTTTCTTTGGTTTGTCTTTTCTTAGTGGCATCAATAATGTCCTGGATGCAAGATCAGTTGGAATGAAAATTTTTGAAGACTATGCCATTTCTTGGTATTGGATACTAATGTAAGATAATGGGCATTTGTAATTTTTTCAAACTCCCTTTGGAGCATGAAGGAAATGAAAAAATATAGATCACGTATGTGTTTGTTACCAATCCTACTTTTAAAGTCAAGGAGCAACTGTAAGTTTCTTTCATCACGTGATAGTAATGTTGTTATGATTTTGTACACAAGATAAGGATAGCACAGCATACATGCATAGAATGTCAATTGATTTGGAGTAGGTTTTTAATATCCTATGAGGAAAAACAGGAGGTGATGTCTTCTGTTGCAGGACCCATCTGTGTGGTAATTCCCAAAACTGAAACTCTTGAAGACTTTCAAACCAATTACACTTGCTAAGTGTCATTAATATGTATATAAAACACGATTTATAAATTCATACTAGCAATATATAGCTAAATTCTTTATAAGTCTGCTAGTGCCAATGCAGTGGGCAAAGCAACGTCAAGAACAAAAAGTACGGAATAGTATTAACTTTGTCTTGCAATTAATACTCACTAATCACCAATCAGTAAAAATGTAGCACTGAAACAAAAGTATTGGCCGTTTTGCCTGAACCAAATGTATAACTATATGTACATTCTTAGCCTATTAATATTGGTTTTGATGGACCAAGGTGTTGATCAATCTAAACAGGAACAGAGGTCTTTGCCAGGTGAGAGCCCATAACATGTACATATTAAGCATACATTACTCAAGCCTGAATGAAAATCCACTAATGAAATGATAAATACATAAACTTTAGGTAATAAACTGCATATGAATAATTAGTTGAGAAACATAAGTTGTTGGCTTTTAAAGGTTTTTAGTCACTGATGGGAGGACAATTTTTTCATAGTCTTATTTAGTGCTCGCAATTAGTGGCAAGAAACTCGCACTGGTATTGAGCAAGCTTGGTTCTGTCTAAATCTCTTATTGAAATCAGGCTTATGGTGCACATTCTTTCGAAGGAGGTGTCACTGAACAGATGGACTGGAGAGAGAATTGACCGGTTTTGGACAGAAGTTATAAATACTGAAAGCCAGTTTCCACAATTCAAATAAAATATTTTTATAGCATAGTTTTAAAATAGTTGGATTGATTTTTCTTCATGCTTATCTTCAGCGTACATCAAGTGATTTCTGGACAAACATATTTGAAGTGCCAGAATTTGAGTGATGACAATGAAGGGCTGATAGTGAAAGGAGGCTGGATTAAAAATTAACTATGGAACTGCTGTAGTCTTTCTAGCATACTGCAGAGAATTGCTGCATTCAAGCCTCAGTTTGAGGCAATCTGTCTGTTGAGGACAGTTGTTACCATGCTCCCCATTTTGGTGTTACCAGGACTTGTATATCTAAAGAGATTTAAGCTACTGTCTGTACTTACACAGGTAGCTTACTGCTTCCAAGAATAGAACCATAAGCTCCAAAACTACATCTTGTTTTGAGGAACATGTTCTGAATTTCAAACAAGCTGTTCAGAAAGTGAAAATATGTCATGCTAGGAAGCCTTTAAAGGGTGAGGATATAAGACCAGCTTACAAAGATTTAAAATATTTATAAGCTGATTTCTTGTCCTTCTGCCCACCTGGCTTAGTTGGCCCAAAACATCTCAGCGTTTTTGACTCTGTAAGATCAGGCTGTCCCATTTCCTGTCTTTGGTAACTGGCAAATTAAACTGGGAACATTCAGAAGAGAAGCTATCAAACACAGGCAAGATGTTTTAAATTTTTATGAGTCTGTACTCACTGCAAAATTCTGATGTAATACCTACTAAAAATTCTGAGAAATTAAATGTTCTCCAAATCATCTAAGCTGGATTTTTGTTGAAGGGGGTTGTTATTCACATTGCTTTAGAATGCCTCACTGAGTAAAAAGGCTTTTTTGCAGTTGTTTTTCCCTTTCTGACTTGCCTTTGGGAGAGTAATGAGATCAAATACTTCCTTATTGCAGACTTGAGAAAGAGATAACACTCTGTAGATGTCTTTCATAGGGGTTGCACTGATAGGTCGTTATAAGAGTCAGTTCTTACCAATTTCTTTTTATGCATCACAATGCCCTGATCATTCCCTGTTCTGATGGGTAAAGCAAGTCACTATTTTTCTTCCTAAACTTAATTATCTTTGTCTAGGAAAGCTCCTAGAATGTTACTTTATTAACTTGTTTCTTTCCAAGTAGGGATTTTTAATGGAGGACATAAAACAGCGACCTCCCCCCACACAGGTATTCCTCTGCTTCAGCTTTCTGTACTGTAGACTAGACCATGTCCTGAAAAAGGCAGTGAGTTGTTCAGCTGGTGTAAATGACCAAAAAAGCATTTTTGGTACTAGTCCCATTCAGCCAAGCTGAGAACCTAGTGTATACAAACATTTCTGGCTGTGCCCTGTGAGATAGTCATATCGAAGCTACTTGTTTCTAATAGCAGATGATATCTGAGAGGATATATTTCATAAGGAAGATTTTGAAATACAGTTTTACAAATAATTCTCATTTGACATGAAGTGACCTTCATTTGGAGTAACAGGCATGCAAAAAAGGGAAGATTCTCACACTTTTTTTCCCCCGTGTTTCTGTCTCTTATCTCTCCAGTGGGCTGTTCATTGCAATGATTGTGAGTCTGCTATTCCTTGTGCTGTTGAGGTTCACAGCTGGGGTTCTCTTCTGGATTTTCATATTTGGTGTGATTGGAATTATAGGTTATGGTAGGTGTAATCTTCTAGCCTCTGAGGCTATTTTTTGTTATTGCTTAAGTCTGGGCAAGGAAAATCAGTAATTATATCAATTAACTGGGAGAAGTAATGTGTAGTTTTAGACACAGTTAATTGAGAAGGGCTTAAATGGCAGTGAAACTTAGTAAGAATTCAGCTGTGATGACACTTAGCACCAGATGTAGTAACCTGAATTATTTACCCATGGTATGCTTAGTCTATATTCATTTGTACTGATATTTCTTTTTATACAAGTGATTTTATAAGCCACTCGTCTCACAGTAATGTATTTTTGATTTTTGTTTACCTGACATGCAGAGGACAAAACAGTTGGCTTATAAAAATGATTTTAAAAATAAATTTAAAAAATTAAAAAATTAAAAATTATTTTAAAAAACTTGTCTTTGCACTCTTCAGAAACATAATTTTTATATTGATTGCTTTTTAAAAGGCATTTGGCATTGTTACTGGGAGTATGATCATCTCAAAGGAATACCTGGATCTGATCTCACTGTTTACGACATTGGATTCCAGACAGACTTCAGAGTGTACCTACAACTGAGGCAAACATGGCTAGCATTTAGTAAGTGTCCTTTAAAAATGATATCAGTTAATGGATATTCAGGAGAATCAATCATTGTCTTTTTACAGTGTCTGCCTTGTTAAAACTCCTTCAAACATGTCATTCAGACAGGTAAGAAAACTTCTTTGTCTTTGTATTGTGCAAAATATCTGTTTTTTGCAAGGAGACTAGTATATTTGGAAGAGGAAATAATGCAGTCACACTGGTGATGGCAGTGAAAAATGCTTGTGCTATTAGTATTCCACTTCCTATATGTTCAGTCTTCATAATGGGGAAGTAGAAGTTAGTCCTGATGAAGGTGCATAAGGACATTTTTCTCTCTCAACCTGCTTATTCTCCCTCTTTGAGAGCCCCAGAAATGAGATTAATAACTCTACACACCTTTGTAGAACTCTTTGTGATCAAATCACTGATTTTTTTTTTT